>UESW01002646.1:47166-144606 GCA_900491605.1 Calamus simplicifolius | reverse complement strand
CTTTAATAGGGAGATTCAATCCATCCTGGAATAGTCGACATCTCTCCCTCTCATCAGCCACCAAGGCCCTAGCAAACTGAGATAACTCAATAAAAGTGGCTTCATAGTCTACCACAGACATCCTCCCCTGGGTCAGACTAAGAAAATCCCTTCTCTTCTGATCTCTATAAATCTCAGAATAATATTGCTGATGAAATTCTCTTCTAAAATCTTCCCATGACAACTCCACTCCCTGGGGCTGCCTACTATGGATAGATCTCCACCAACTCTGGGCTCTACCCTCCAACAAAAAGGTGGCAATACCCAACCTCTACTCCTCAGAGCATCCCATCACATCAAATACTCTCTCGATCCTCTACAGCCATGCCCCAGCCTGAATAGGATCAGTAGTTCCCTGGAACTCCAGAGCCCCCAACTTCCTGGCTCTTTCCACATTCCTCACAACCTCCAAATTTTTAGATGGAAGGCTGAAACTAGCACTCACAACTGCTACCACAGCCTGAGTAATCATGCCTACCAGCTCTGGCATACTAGGCCCCTAAGTCTGTACTCGAGATGGGTCTACTGGCACAGGGATAACAGACTGTGAAGAAGACTCTGGCATTTGCTCTGAAGATGCCCTCACTCTAGCCTCATTAGATACTGGCTCGGTGGAATCACTAGAAGCCATTCTATCAATTTGACCTGTTCTAACTGACCTTCCGGGTTTACTTTGACCTTTGCTTCTATTCCTGCCTGAGGATTGCTCTGTCTCTCTAGATGCCTTTGTTGTGATCGTCCTACAAGACATTATTCATTATATTAGTTTCATCATTCAATAACTATAATCATAATCATGCAATCATCCTAAACTAATACTCATACTTATTCCCCTAGGACCTAATAACCTAGGGCTCTGATATCAAAACTTGTCAGCTCCCCCTTCTCTCTGGGGCCAACGATAGCACACCTGCACACCTGTGGTAATCAGATACAATTTTTCTAGTATTTATGTAGTGCTCCATAAAGAGCTAGAGAACCCCAACTAATTATTATGAGTGGCAGACACTCGAAAATACATCCTGATAAAAACTTTTATTATCATCTCAAATATATATGCACATCACTCAATCAACACTAAGCATCAACCTGCTCAGATAATATTTTTCATAACATTCCTCAGGCAGTTTACAAGATCACATTCACAATCGACATCAAAATCATAAGCACATACATCATACTCATAATTTTCTCCAAAACATAAGTCTCGTATTCATATTCAAATAAGTCTGATACATCACCATGTCTCACTGTACACATACACATATGCAAATATACAAATATCATCCCACACTAACTCAATATACATGGCTATCATCTATACACCCTTGCATCCAAGCAAGCTTCACCAGCTAAGGGTCCGATCCTGCTTATCCTATGATCCTAGCAGAAATACTCACTGATCTGAAAGAAAATTTCAATCATAGAGGGGTGAGACCTAAGTCCCAGTGACTGGATAACCATCTAACTACGGAGAAATAGAGAACCATAACCTCACATTTTCAACTGCATATTGATACCATATAGCTAGTATAACTTAAAGTATATTTTTAACATGATATCAGATAAAGTAAAATGTAGCTTTTTCTTCAAATAATATACAAGTACTGAAATACTCTACAATAACCTTTCACTGAAAGATAACTCATTAAGATAAAAATCCATGCATTACAATATTAAAAATATACATTCTTTATCTACAGCCTAGACTTTCTTTATAAATTTTTCAGATTCCCACCGAAATCTGCTTGCCCACTAGCATCTCATGTAAACTCTCCCTCTTGGGATAACTACTTGGCCCACTGGCCCTTTTTAAATCACAATATAAGCTTTTAAATCTCATGATACTGGGTTGTGTGTGTAATGCCTCTGAGGTACCACCCTACAGTTGCCCTCCTGTAGGTGTACTCTCATCGGGTGCATGACTAGCAATAGGATCCCCGCACAAATAGCACCCCTTACCCGTGCGGTTCATCCGGCAAGGTACTTCATTCCTTAACCCCGGAACCTCGGGTTTTCTCTCTGCCCTCAGTGGCTATATATAGTAACTAACTCTACTGAGCTATGATTCATGCCCCCACGGGCTGCTTACAATGTGCCCCACTGGCCTGGTCTAGCGTGTACTCACCCATGATTCTGGGGTTCATCGTACGATCGATTCGCAAGGAGGTGCCGGCTCAATAGTAGTATGCAATGCTCATGCTACAGTACAATCTAAAGGGTGATCAGCCCCATAGCTGCCTGATGCTCAGTATGATACATACATCAAAATATATCATTTGTAAAGCTTTATTATGCAAACATGCCATGTATACATCAACCATCCCCTCATCGAAACTCATGCTTATGTCTTTTATGCTTAAAACTCATGCTCAAAACTCAAGTATCAAAATATCATGTACTAGGTTCTTATTTCTCAAATTTAAAACATACACAATACTCTACTAAATATAACATACCACAACTATGTATTAGTCTCATTATACTAGCTCAAATTAACTTTTAATTGCTAGATGAGAAACCCACTCACCTTAGCAGGTTACTCCTCAATTGGTGCTCAACTCTGATATTCCAGCTCCTTGAAATAACCCTCTTGACCTGCATCAACATACAGATACGATAGCTATTAGGGTTACCTCCACACGAGGTTTCCCATGAACCCATGCATGCATACATGATCTATCCTTTAATATCTCATTATTTTCTTTCACCCTTTCTCTACTCAAGGTTACTTCCACTATTACCTCAAAATACAATAATCTAAGAAAATCTAAAGTCATGCAAGATCTAGGGAAGCTATAGCTTACCTGGAGTTAAACACAAACCCCAAGCTTCCCTCTCCCTTCCTCTTTATTTCTCCTTCTTCTTCTTCTTCCTCTTCCTCCCTTTTCTTCTCTTCTTTCTCTCTTTTTTTCTTTCTTTCTTTTCTCTGGCTGAACCCACATTTTTCCTTTTTCTCTAATGACTTAGGAACCAAGTCATGGGTGACTTAAGGGCTAGGGCATGCCAATTTTCTATTTTGCCCTCAAACACTCTTATTGCACACTTTTTGGAAAACATATGGCTCACTTATAATCATGATATTTTGTCCTTAAATTTTCTTTCTCAAATTTCCCTTAACACAATTAGCAATTAATATCGAAGCCTTTTTCAAATTTTCCCATGATATAGCAATTTTTTAATCAATTTATAGCCCAAATTATCATTTTTTATTTAAATAAATAATTTTATATAACATTTCTAAGAAAATACCTCACCAACATGAAGAGCTCGATTTTAGAAATCCAACAGGTCAAACGGCACTCAAATCAGACTTTAAACAGAATAAATATGAAATTTTCAAGATTTAACCTAGGAAATCTACTGTTTTAGAGTCGGCTCCAACAGACTTGGTGTTGGCTCCAACAAAAATAGTTGTCGGCTCCAGAAAATTTGGTGTTGGCTCTAACAAAAATAGGTGTCTGCTCCATAAAATTTGGTGTTGGCTCTAATATTGCTGCAGAAATGCTAACCTTCTATTTTTTCTCTGCAGATGTCGACTCTAAAGCGTGCCGGAAGTTCAAAACTGTGCCAGAGTCGACTCCACTCCAATTAGAGTCGACTCTAATTACTAAAAACATTATTTAAGGATAAGACTCAAACTAAACTTGATTTTTCTTGTGATTTAAGCCCATTAAAACTTAAATCTCTCAATTTCTTAAATCAAACTCATTAGCACTCAAAAATATACTCATTTACTCCAAAATTTCTTCTCTTTATATTTATCAAAAGGCCAACACACCCATACTTCAGTGAAACTCTTGGACTTTTTTTTCAAATAAAAAATACCATTACTATTTTCAATAAATTATAAGGTTTTTAGGATGTTACAAAGGGGGTGGCCTCGAGGAGGAGGAGCCATGAGATCCACGGCGCGAAGAGGTAGTTCATGCCCACGTGGTGGGAGAGCTCGCCTTGACGTTTTCGTACCGAAAGAGGCAGCGAATGGCGTAAAGGAAGCAGAGTGCGACGAGAGAGAGAAGAGCAAGGGACCATAGAAAGAAGAAGGCAGCGGAAGGAAGCATGTGTCATATGACTGGGCGGAGGGCGTGGTCGTCAGTGATAGGCTTGCTGAGGGTCCTCCATAGCAGGGCCTGGCCGCAGAGGGAGAGGCTAATGCGGAAGTATCCGGCATGGAATCTGCTGAGGAAGCAGAGCCAAGCGAGGGCTTTGCTTGTGACGTTGGTTGCTAGTACTATTTCTCTGGGGATGGAAGAGACGGTAGTGATTGGGAGCTGCTGCTGCTCTCTTTCCTCCATTATAACGATAAGTGAGAGGTTAATTATATCTAGCTACGTCCTTAATTTTCTCACTTTCCTTCCTCTCTTATAACAACAACTACTTTTTCACTGGCCTTTAAAGATGCGCCCATTTCTCCGTTCTCTGTTTGTTTTTCTTTTGTCAAAGAGGAAGGGTGCACACAAAAATTGGAAGGAATGTAGAGAGAGAGAGAAAGGGTCGGCTGAATGGCTTACATTCAACGGCTTAGATTATCGATGTGAGACCTTCTATTTCATTTAAAAAAATGTATTGTTACTTAAAACTTTTATTGATTAAGTGTAACTTGTTCCAAGCCCATATATATTTATTATTTATCAATAATTATTATTATTAATTTTTTAGAGAGATTTTACTAAAAGGAAGGTAAATTAAATTAATAACATGCCAATATGATCATCTATTTCCCTTAAAAGTTCATAAAAGCAAAATAAGATGTAATAAGATTATGAATAAAACTAGAAATATGGATTGGGTAGCTGTGTTTCCATATTTCCATTCTTATAGTAACACAAATATCGATGTTCGTTGAATATTTAAATTTATATTCAGATTGAAATAAATTTGGATGTAGGTTCATATAGTTTGGTCCAATTTCACGTGTAGCATGGAAAGCTATTCATTGCATCCAATAGGAAAGTCAAAATCGTAACTGAAAGCTATTCATTGCATGAAACACGATGCCCGATTTCAAGCATAAAGCTATTGATTGTTTCGAATATGGACACGCAACCCTCATTTGCGTTCTGTGTTTGGTCAAAAAGTTGTGCTTTTTGGTTCATTGCAACACGCTCTCTCTTTCCTCTTTGTCCACCAAGAAGGCTTCGGTTAGAATTAGAGTTACGGCTAGGGTTTCAAAGCTATCTTCACCTTGTAGGAGAGAGCAATAGAATAGGACTCCGCAACCTCATCTTTAATCATGGAAAACCCTGTGGAGAAGAAGGAAAAACTTACCTCTCCCCCAGACCTTGATAGGCTTAGCGCTCTCCTAGACCCTATCGTTGCCTTCATAGTGGGAAAACTATCGTTCAAAGAAGGAGCAAGGACCACAATCCTTGGCAAGCGATATAGAACCATCTGGCCATGCTCCCCATCCATCGAACTCGATGAGACATGGTTCACTGCTGAAGACAGGCGCTGCTTCCTAAAAGAATGTGGCCGCGTTGACTTGAGCAAAAGGATGAAGAGGAGAGGCCAGCATGCCTTTGTGGAGATGGCCCGCCGCTTCTTTGTCCGATATTGCGAGCCAAAGATTGATTGCTTTCGCCTTTGCTTCTCCGATCCTTGCAGGTATGCCTCAGAGGTCGATGACTGGATCAAGTTTGTTGTTAAACGAGATATTGAAGAGCTTCATCTAGATTTCGTGGATTCAGACATTAATGGGATGCATCCTTCCCAACTTGACCGCGGTGAGTTGCCTGATGATGTCTATGAAATGTGTGGCTTCTTGCATACCTTGACGCTATCAAGTTGTCGGTTCCAGCCTGATCGTTTTGGTGGATTCAGTGCCCTTAGAACACTTTCTTTAGAATATGTTGATTTAGAGGCACAAATGCTTGAGGTCCTGATGGCCAACTGTCGGTGTCTAGGGAACCTTTCACTGGCAGAGATGACGGTGAACGGTGATGTCAAGATCATCGATAAGAATAAGTCTCTCACTCGCCTGAACATCAGTTATTGCTATGGTATGGAACCGGGTTGCATCATTGAAGCACCAAAACTAAACATTTTGCAGTATACTGGAAGCTTAGGTACTTTGTTCTTAGAGAGCTAGGTAGTCTCGACATGGTCGAGTTCGACTTTAGCATAGATGGGGAATTCCACTATGATGGTGACCATATATGCAACGATCTTCTTCCTGGAATCCGCAATGCTAAATCATTGACCGTGGGCAGCTACCTCGTTCAGGTTTGGTTTTTGAACATAATGTAGCAAATCACATAACTACCATTTAGATCATTTGACAACTATTGTTGCTATCAATTTATTGTGTAGAATCAACAAGGTGAATTAGATATTGCCTTTTTCTCCATACATATGTCATATTTGATTAGAATTTATTAATCCTTGAATCATTTAGACTGTCTCAAATCTAACCATGTGTTACTTTTTGTTTTGATATCTTGCTTTCCATGTTATGTAAAGGTGATAGCAAGTGGAGATAACAAATTCCTATTACCAGAATCGATCAATAAACTCAGGCATCTAAAGCTTTCTTCCTTGGCATTGCATCAAAATGAACTACCAGGTATTGCTTTCTTGCTGAGAAGTTATGTTGAGTTGGAAACCCTCACAATTGAACTAGGAGAGGGAAAAGACATTGAGGTAAGTAATTCCAATTTTGTGCATTATAATCTAATTAAATAGAATGCTCATGACATGTTTGATTTATCCATCTCTACCTAACATAAGAATGGTTTTCTTAAATTTTAGAATTATGAGTATCCCTATGACACAGTTTTGGATGGTCGAGCTTTCTGGGAATCTTTACGTTCACAGCATTTCATTTGCCTTGATCACCATCTTAAGATAGTGAAGATCGAAGGCTTTGAGGCCCAAGAAAATGAGGTGGAACTTTTAAGGTTTCTACTTGAAAGATCAGAGGTTCTTGAAGAGGTACTCATTAACATATCAAAGGATGAATCCTTGAGGAAGAGACAACGATATACTGAAGCTGCTAAAAGACTTCGAGAGTTTAGGAAGGCTTCGCCTGCGGCGCAAATCGTGGTGTGCTAATTGAGGGAGTGCGATTATAATCATTGAGGCTTGTGTGATGCAGAATTTCAGTAAGAGCTCTTGGTGGTGAAATGAATATTTTGGCTTAGACTGCATAAGTTGTTTAAATTTATCTGTTTGAAAAGCTGGCTTTAGAATTTGTTTAAACCAACTTTTTTTTATTTTTATTTTGGTGTCAAACATTCCTATAATAATTGTGAGCTTTTACTAAGTTATCTGTATGTGTGATGCAATATTTTACTTTTAGTATATAATGTTTGTTTGGAAGCTCTATTTTTACCAAATTTGCTCGACTAGTCCAAAATTTTACTTTAGCTCTTCCTGGCGCTAGGGCTCTGAGGAGGACTTGCTCAGGTCATGATCAGGGGAGCGCGGCCTCTTGAGGGATTCCTGATGATGCCCCATGGGAGAAGCGCGACGATGGCCAGTCTCCCGATGAGGAGACCGTCCCCTCGCAGACTGCTGGTTGGCCAGCGCAGCAGGCGACGGAGCAGGCTGATGCTGAGTGGCCACGAATTGCTGCTCGCGAAGTCCATGGATCATTGCAGTGAGGGTTTAACTTGTTGGGTGAGTGCTGCTAGCTGCTCAGCTTGAGTAGTCGCAGCTGGTGGTGCGCGAGCAACCGAAGGATCGGCAGTAGGGAGATTGACCTCTTGCTATCCCGTCGGTGGGAAGTGCCCCCTAGGGTAACTGGAGGAGGCATCCTGAGCCCGTGTCACTGCCATTACTTGATGGAGAGGGAGAGGAAAACTCGCGAACAAGTGCTATGGAGTTCGTTTTCTTTCTTCCCCCTTCCTGGCGTGCCAATCTGTTGACGCTCGATCACTGGAATCAGACACCGGGAGAAGTGCTAACCGCTAGTAGGGTCCCCTCCAGAACGGGCAACCTGCAAGAAGTCTCGAGACTGGAGAAAGCTCCGGCTGGGCCTTCCGATGCCCAAGTTAGCAACCGAGGTCATAACAGAATGGGAGCTCGAGAGAGCTCCTTAGAGGCAGAAAAGAGTTCGAAATCTTACTAGAGTTTTTGGGTGTAAGTGGACACTTGTGTTCCTTTACTTTGATTCCGAGTTTTCTTACCCTTTTATAGGCCTTTGACATTCGTTGGGGGATTAACCACGTGGAGTTTCGTGAGAAGGGAATGTCCACGGGGCACATGGAAGTTACATGATTAGGAGCTGGTCGATGGGCTTTGTCCCATCAGCGACGAGGGACTGGCGGTTGGTGGGCCTAATCCCATTAATCGACGTGGATCAGGCGGTAGGTGGGCCTGCCTGTGTTAGGCTGTGTGGGTCAGAAGGTAGGTGGGCCTGGTCCCATCGACGGCATGGCCGGACGATAGGTGAGCTTGGCTGTGTCAGGCTGCGTGGGTTAGAAGGTAGCACTACAAGAAAATATCAAAATAGTGACGAAAATTAGTGATGGAAATTTTCGTCACTAAATTGTGACGGTTTAGTAACAAAAAAAGAGTAACTGCGGTTGCTTTTATTTTCACTTTCTTTTCGTTAGAGGGGATTGTAATATTTGGACTCAACAGTCATAAAAGTTGCTCCCAAGACGTAGATTAGGTCAAATTGGTTGCATTGCTTGTTTTATCAATTTAATCAGATTAAAATATATAATTCATATAATCTAAATTTTGACTATTTAACCAGCTTCGTTTGGTGGAACCGCCAGCTTCGTTTGTTTGATCTAGAGGCCTCGGGTAGTGGTGACGGACGGATCATGGCGCCGTACGTGCGGGCGAAGCGGGTGATGGGTTCGGGTCAAAACAGGTCAGATGGGTTTGTGTCAACCCGATTAAATACATGGGTCAATTTGGGTCAATTCGGGTTAAGCGGTTGAACCCGAACATGACCCATTTAAATTTCGTGTTGACGGGTCATGTCATACACGGGTTTGTACCAAAAAATAGTCAACCTAAACCCAATTAATTCGTGTCGTGTTCGTATCAAATTATCGTGTCGTGTCAAAAATTGCCACCCCTACTTTGGCCCGGACGGCATCAAAGGCGGGCTGGGCTCCGCCTGGAATCGCGCAGACGCATGGGCAGCAGGATGCTTTCCTCCCCCTTGCCAATATTCTTGTGCCGCATGTAGAGGCAAGACAAGACGATGTCGGTGGTGCACGAAACAAAGGCGTTCCTGCCGAATAGCGCCTCGCCCCACCCGATATCCACCGCATCATAGGTGGCTCGGGTCAAGTCCGACACGAAGAAGGTTCGGGTGGCGGTGGTGCCCGGCCTACCATGGAGCACCATCAGGTTCATCACCGACTGCATGTGCTCATCCGTGATGGTGGCCTCGGCCTTCTTGACCAGCTCCAGTGCATAACCCAGCGGGCTGCAGGTCAGCATCCCCGCCTTCGACGAGGCCACCGGAAATGCCAATGCGTTCCCATAGAACTCGACGGCAGCGGCGGTCTCCGCCGCCCGCGGGCGTTCACGACGAACCTGATGCGGACGTCATCGTTGGGGTCGTATAGCCGAGGGCGGCGGTGCGGCTCCGCTAGAGGGACGCGGTGATCAGATCGAACCTGGAGTTGGTGGAACGCAGGTGCGGTGGTGTGCACTACCTAAGAGCGTAGATCTCCTTGGGGCCGAAGAAGGAGCGGATCACCAAGTCGTTCAGCGAGACAGTCATCAGCATGTCCGCGGCAGTCCCCTCCTCGTACTCTGGATGCACGTGGGTGATGCGAGTGGGGCTGCGGGCTTTCAGCAGCTCCCTCCCCCATACCAGCAGCGCGGTGGGGGCAGGTGTTGGGAAAAAAATATTTGAAATGGAAGACTTGAAACGGTAGGAAATTGATGCAAGAAAGAGTCTTTAGGCTTGCTTTGTTTGAACGAGTCTTTTTGTTTAACGAGTCAATAGGTTAGCTATATAATGGTTCACTATAGCACGATGGGCCTCATAAGCCTATAAAAGGGTATGTGTTAGTGTACTGGTTGAGGATTAATTTTAGAAATTCTTCTCTGTTATTTCTGCTGTCTCCTTCACCTGTGTTAATCTATTTTTGGTTGTGTTGCTCATTCCTAAAGAAAATTAGTAGAAAGCTGTTCTTGTTTCCAGTTCAATTTTAACATTTAGTATTAGAGCGCTAGGTTGATTCTACTCAGGCAGAAAGGAAGAAGAGTGGGAGTCGTCAATAGTACGAGTTCTCCTCAAGTATCTTGCTGAAGATTGAGAGGTAATCTTCACTCGTTATAGATTTATTGAAGGTATGTGTGAAGTTGTCATGGCAAACAACAACTCTCTCAATACTTTGATACCTATTTTCAATGGAGGTTTGTATGAGTTTTGGAGTATTAAGATGAGAACTTTTTTATTTCATTAGACATGTGGGATTTGGTTGAGAATGGTTATGCAAAACCAGATGAAGAGGCAAAACTTACAGCAACACAAAAGATAGAGCTGAAGGAGAACAGAAAGAAGGATGCCAAGGCAATTGTAGCATTACAACAAGCTGTCACAGATTCTATCTTTCCAAGGATTGCTGCAACAACTAAATCCAAAGAGGCTTGGAACATATTAAAGAAAGATTATCAAGGATGGGATAAGGTAATCTCAGTGAAACTTCAAACTTTTCGGTGTGATCTTGAAAACTTACGCATGAAAGAAACATAATTTGTGCAAGAATTTTTTTCTAGAATTTTTTGTTATAATCAATCAAATGAGATCGCTTGGAGAAAATATTTTTAACCAAAAGGTTATCAGAAAGGTTTTACGAAGTTTGCCATCTAAGTTTGATCATATAGTTGCAGCCATTGAAGAATCAAAGGATTTGTCAGATTACTCTCTTAACCAGCTAATGGGTTCATTACAAGCTCATAAATATTGGCTTAATAGATCGGCCGAGAAAAGCATTGAACAATCTTTTAGTTCAAAGTTGGAGATCTCTAATCAGCAGAATGTTGCTAACCCCTTGAAAGTCATGAGCCAAAGTTTGCAGGAAGAGGCAGTGGAAGGGGCTTTTACCGAGGAAGAGGTGGTAACCGTGGACGAGGCTGAGGAAGATCATCATTCACATAACACAGAAGCTTTATTAATGTGCAAGGTAACTGCTATGCAAATGTCCAATGTAATTTTTGTAAGAAGTATGGTCATATTGAACGTTTTTGTAGAAGAAAGTCTGAACAACAAGCTAATGTTACTGAAGAACAAATGGATGATAACAATCTCTTTCTAACCTGTTATAATGTTAAAGAGAATAAGAATGATATCTGGCTTTTAGACAGTGGTTGCAGCAATCATATGACAGGCTTGAAAGGAATCTTCAAAAATATTGATGATTCAATAAAACTGCAAGTTCAACTTGGAGATGGCAAACAAGTTCAAGCTGCAGGCAAAGCTGTTATCTCTATCGAGACTAAATCGGGTAAAGAAAAACAAATTCATGATGTCCTTTGTATTCCTGGTTTAGCTCATAATTTGTTAAGCATTGGACAATTAGTAAAGAGGTTATTCAATTGTTTTTCAAGGAAATACATGTGAAATCCATGATTTGAAATCTGGTGTTACCATTTTGACAGTCAACATGGCAGCTAACAAAATGTTTCCTTTGGAATTTTCGTGTCTTGATGACCATGCTCTTGTCTCTAGTTTAAAGAATGACTATTTGTTGTGGCATATGAGATATAGACACTTGAACTATGGTGGCTTGAAGTTACTACAACAGAAGAATATGGTGTTTGGATTACCCAACATTGAAAAAGTAGAGCTCATTTGTGAAGGTTGCATCTATGGAAAACATCACAGAACATCTTTTCCAATAAAGCAGTCATGGAGAGCACAAAAGCCACTACAGTTAGTGCATGCAGACGTTTGTGGGCCTATGCGAACTTCAACATTGAACGGGAGTAAGTATTTTCTCTTATTTGTAGATGATTTCAGCAGGATGAGTCGGGTGTATTTCTTAAGGTCTAAGCATGAAGCTTTCTTTAAGTTTTTAATATTCAAGGCATATGTTGAGAAACAATCTGGGTACTACGTTAAGAGCTTGAGGACAGATCGTGGGGGAGAATTTTTATCTAATGAATTTCAGTCCTTTTGTGAAACAAATGGAATTCATAGGCAGTTAACAACGAGTTACACACCGGAGCAGAATGGCATGGCCGAAACGAAGAATCGAACAATAGTGGAGATGGCTAGAAGCATGCTGAAGGCTAAAAATCTACCAAACTATTTCTGGGCAGAAGCTGTGGCAACCTGAGTATATTTGCTAAATAGGTCTCCTACAAAGGCTATTAAAAATCGTACTCCATATGAAGCTTGGTGTGAACAGAAACCTCAAGTAAGTCATTTAAGAATATTTGGTTCTCTTGCCTATGCTCATGTAAATTCTGAAACTAGGCATAAACTTGATGAGAAAAGTTTAAAGTGTATCTTTGTTGGATACAGTGAGCAAACCAAAGGTTATCGCTTATTTGATCCCACTACTAAGAAGCTTATTATGAGTAGGGATATAATTTTTAATGAGAATGGGTGCTATAGCATAAATGAAGTTGAACAGGTTCCTTCAAGATTTATGGAGATGGAGCAATCACACACTTCGTCAACCACTAGGGAGGAACGTGTTACTTTTATTACCTCTCCAACTGGAGACTCATCATCCTTGAATCTTGAAAGTTCTCCACGGAGCATTAGAACACAAGAAGTTGTTTGAGCCATCCGGTTCTGAATCTTCTCCAAGGAAGATGAAGTCTTTAAGGGAAATATATGAATCATGTAACTATGCACTTGTAGCAATAGAACCATCTTGTTTTGAGGAAGCAATTCAAAGGAAAGAATGAAAGCAAGCTATGGAAAGTGAAATTGCAGCAATTGAAAGAAACAACACATGGGAGCTAGTAGACTTGCCAGAAGGGAAGAATGCAATAGGCTTGAAATGGGTTTTCAAAAATAAGTACAATGCTGATGGCAATATACAGAAGTACAAGGCACGGCTCATCGCAAAGGGGTATGAACAACAAGAAGGTATTGATTTCTTTGAAACATATTCTCCCATTGCTAGAATTGAAACAATAAGAATTGTATTAGCTCTAGCTGCATAGAAGAAATGGTTAGGCTACCAATTTGATGTTAAATCAGCATTTCTTAATGGTGTGTTGGAAGAAACTTTATTTGTTGAGCAGCCACAGGGATTTGCAGTTCAAGGCATAAAGGAGAAGGTGTACAAGTTACGAAAGGCACTATATGGGTTAAAACAGACTCCAAGGGCATGGTACAGTAGAATAGATGCCTATTTTCTGAAAAATGGTTTTCACAAAAGTAAAAATGAACCAACTCTCTATATCAAGGTGAAAGGTAAAGATATTCTTATTATGTCATTATATGTTGATGATATGATCTATACTGGATCTTCATGCTCTCTTATTGAAGAGTTTAAGATGAGAATGTTGAATGAATTTGAAATGACTGATCTAGATCTCTTACATTACTTTCTGGGTCTTGAAATTAAGCAAACACAAAAAGGAATTTTTCTTTCTCAGGAGAAGTATGCATATGGTCTATTAAAGAAATATAATATGAAAAATTGCAAAGGTTGCAGTACTCCAATGAATGCAGGAGAAAAGTTGTCTAGAAGATGGGACTGGGAAGTTGATGCAGCATATTTTAGAAAATTAATTGGAGGAAGTTTGCTGTCTATTTAGTTTCAATATTTATGCATAACCATTCAAAGCATCATTTGGGAGCAGCAAAACGCATTCTGAGATACATTCATGGCACCATTGATTTTGGGATTTGGTATTTTTCAGTTACTAACTTCAAGCTTACTGGTTTTACATATAGTGATTGGGAAGGTTCTTTGGATGACAGGAAAAGCACATCAGGTTACTGTTTCACTCTTGGATCTGGAATCATCTCTTGGACATCAAAGAAGCAAGCCACGACAGCCTTATCATCCTCTGAAGCAAAGTATATTGCAGCTACATCTACGACGTGTCAAGCAATATGGATTCGAAGGGTTCTTGAAGATCTTCGTCAGACTCAACTTGATGCTACTACCATCTTCTGTGATAATAAATCAACAATATCAATGACAAATAATCCTACATTTCATGGGCAAACGAAGCATATTGGAATTTGGCATCACTTTATTATAGAAATTGTAGCGGAAGGATTAGTAGACTTGCACCACTGCTCGATGAATATTTAAGTTGTTGACATTATGTCCAAGGCTTTATCTTATGAGAAATTCTCTCACCTTCGTGATTTATTTGGTGTCAATAGTTTTGCATCAAGGGGGAGTGTTGGAAATTGATGCAAGAACGAGTCTTTAGGCTCTGCTTTGTTTGAACGAGTCCTTCTGTTTAACGAGTCAATAGGCTAGCTATAATGATGGATTCTGTTTCGTATATAGTGGTCCACTATGGCACGATGTGCCTCATAAGCCTATTGTTGACCCAATTGATGATTTTGATGATTAACAAAACTATTTGAGTATAACTATTGGAGGCTCTAATGATTTTGATTTAGTGTTTCAGATTATAAATCTATTGAATGATCAAAATCAGAAGTTACATAGTGTTCTGGATCGAATCTAATGTCTAGTAAGAATTGCAGACATTAGAGTCGACTCCGAGAATCACAGAGCCGACTTTGGAACTGGCACAGAAGTTAGAGTCGACTCCGAGACTGTTAGAGTCGACTCTCACAGAAGAAGCAGAACCTCGATTTTTCTGGCCCCAACCTAGAGTCGACTCCAGGTAAGTTAGAGTCGACTCCGGAAAAGTTTCTTGTCGACCCCAGAAAGTCAGAGACGACTCCAGAAATATCGTTTTGAGATGCCTCGAGCTAGAGCCGACTCCAGAAAAGTTAGAGTCGACTCCAACCCACCTGGAACGAAAAATCAAATTGCCAGATCAGCTCTAACGGTAATATTTTTATTTTACCTTATTTCTAACGGATATATTTTGCTGCAAGGTACACTCCAACGGATAGTTTTCTTCAAAAATGGTTTGAAAGAAATCTATAAAATGGGAAGATTATTGTTCAAAAAGAACAACGGAAAAATAGAAAGGAAAATCGGAAATAGACAAATCCCATTTCAAAAATCCGAAAAGAGAGAGCCTGAATCTCAAGAGGAAAACCTTTTAGCTCAAATCCACTCCACTCCAAAAAGCTCAAGAGGAATCCAAGGCATTCAAATCAAGTTTTTGTGGATTTCCCAACTTGGAGAAAGAAGTTCAGATTCTTGCTTTTCAACTCTTCTCAACTGCTTCAACTGTGAAGAATCGGAGCTGAGGCTTGATTCAACCTAGCAAGGAGAAGAAGAAAAGAAGAAAAGAAGAAAAGCTCAAAAGCCAACCATCTTCAAATCAGGCTTTTCTAAACTTGTTATATTATTTGATTATCTACTCATTAAGGAGCTTTGTATTTGAAAAACATATTTCATTTGTTTGTATCTAGTTCAATCTGGGGATTGAACTAGTGGAGGTAGTCTTACCTCGGTACAAGCTTGGTAAAGCTTGTGTTAGGGTTTTTGTGCTGGTGAGCCTTTGAAAACCAGCTGGGTTCGTTGTGCGCTCGGGAAAAAACAAGTTTGAGTTGTGAGCTTGTAAAACAACTCTGCTGTAATCTAGGGTGATTATAGTGTGGACCCAAGTGAATCTTGGGAGTGGACGTAGGTGTTGGATACACCGAACCACTATAAAATCTTTTGTGTTTGCCGTGTTCTATTGACTCTATCTCTATCTCTATTCTATTCACTGCACTTTATAGTTACTTTGCATTTGCCTTCATTAATCTCAAGCAAACTATTTTAAAAAGGGCTAATTTTTTAAGAACCCAATTCACCCCCCCCCCCCTCTTGGGTTGTCATCTGGGCCAACAATTGGTATCAGAGCTAGTGCTCATTAGATTTTGATCACACGATCAAGAGCTAAAGTTCCAAATGGCAACACAAGTTGGTTCTTTTGCTGAAGGTCATTCTACGAATAGACCTCCACTTTTTAATGGCTCAAATTATTCTTATTGGAAAGCTAGAATGAGGATATTCATTCAAGCTTCTGATTATGAGCTTTGGGGTGTTATAATTAATGGACCTAGTACACCCACACGTTATTGATGGCACTATTGTTCCTAAGCCCGAAAGGGACTGGAATGATAATGATAGGAAAATGGCACAGCTTAACGCTAAAGCCATGAATGTACTATATTGCTCATTAGACGCTAATGAATTTAATAGAATCTCCACTTGTAATTCCGCAAAGGAGATTTGGGATAGATTAGAGGTTACCCATGAGGGTACCAACCAAGTGAAAGAATCCAAAATAAATATTCTTGTTCACAAATATGAGTTATTTAATATGGAACAATCTGAAACCATTGCATGCATGTACACTAGATTCACAGATATTGTAAATGGTTTGAAAAGTCTTGGTAAGACATATACTAACTCCGAACTTGTTCGAAAAATTCTTAGGTCTTTACCAAGAACATGGGAAGCAAAAATGACTGCAATCCAAGAAGCTAAGGACCTCAACACTTTACCCTTAGAGGAGCTTCTAGGATCTCTAATGACCCATGAGCTGACTATGAGGCAGCATGTTGAGGAGGATTCAAAGAAAAAGAAAATGATTGCCCTCAAAGCTGCAAAAGATGAAGAGAGCAGCAGCAATGATGATGATGATGATGATGATGAGACTGCTCTCTTAGCCAAGAAATTTAAGAGATTTATGAGGAGAAAGAAACCCTTCCACAAGAAAAAATTTGAGCTAAGTGGGAAGGAGAAAAGGATAAAATAAGGACAAGGACAAAGAAAAAGAAAAAGAGCCCTTGACTTGCTATGAATGTAATAAACCGGGGCACTTTAGAAATGAATGTCCAAAGTTGAAGAAAGCCTACAAAAAGAAAAAGAAGGCTTATATGGCGACATGGAGTGACAGCAAGGAATCTTCTTCCGAAGAAGAAGAACAAAAGGAAGTCGCAAATGTATGTTTCATGGCGGACGACAACGATGAGGTAAGTTCCGACAACCCTTGCGATGAATTTGCTTTCGATGAACTTTTTGATGCTTTTAATGAACTTGTTGGGGATTTTAAAATCTTGAAAAAGAAATACAAGTTTTTGAAAAATGAAAACTTAGCCTTCATTCATGAAAAAGAAAATCTTAATAATGAAATTAAGAAACTTAAATCTGAAAATGAAATTTTAATGAATGAAAAGGAATCAATCTCAAATGAAAAAGATAAACTAAAGAAGGAAGTTGATAAATATAAAAGTATTGTTGACAAATTCACTTATAGTTCAGAAAAACTTAATTTATTGTTAAGTAATCAAAGAGCTATATATGATAAGGCTGGTTTAGGATATAGGCCAAATTTGAAACAAAAATTTGTCAAAAACTTTTTTAAAAAGGAACAAAAGTAATATTACATGTCATTACTGTAACAAGAAAGGACACAAAGTTTTTGAATGCAATGTTAAGAAAATAGATAAAAAGATAAATAGTAAAGGGAAGAAAATATGGGTTCCGAAAGGAACAATATTTATTGCTACTAACCATGAAGGACCCAAGAAAGCTTGGGTACCTAAACATAAAGTCTGATTTTATTGCAGGAATGTCTTGTGGCCAAGAGATCAAAAAGAAAGTGGTATCTTGATAGTGGCTGCTCAAGACATATGACGGGTGACAAAGAAGAATTCATCACCCTTGAAGAAAAGAGAGGAGGAGTTGTTACATTTGGCGACAATGGCAAAGGCCAAATCTTGGGGTTTGGTAACATTCAAATAACTCCCTCCACATTTATTGAAAATGTACTTTATGTTGATGGTTTAAAGCATAACTTAATTAGTATAAGTCAATTATGTGACAAAGGTTTTAAAGTATCTTTTGAATCTTCTTTATGCACTGTAGCTAATCCCATTGATAATAGCATTGTTTTTATTGGAAATAGAAATGGCAATGTATACATGATTGATTTAGACAAATTGTCTACTAATAATCATTGCTTAGTTGCTAATAATGCTAATATGAATGAGATTGGTTGGTTATGGCATCGAAGATTAGGTCACGCAAGCACACACCTTATTTCAAAACTAATTAGAATGGATTTAGTAAAAGGACTACCTAAATTAGATTTTGAAAATAACAAAATATGTGATGCATGTCAGTTTGGAAAACAAACAAGAAGTTCTTTTAAATCTAAAAATATTGTTTCAACTTCTAGGCCATTAGAGCTACTTCACATGGATCTTTTTGGACCAACTAGAACCACAAGTCTAGGAGGAAAGAAATATGGTCTTGTGATAGTAGATGATTACTCTAGATTCACTTGGGTAATGTTTTTAGCTCACAAAGATGAGACTTTCTCGATATTCATGAAATTCTTCAAGAAAGTAACTAATGAGAAAAACACTACCATAGTGTCTCTAAGAAGTGATCATGGAACAGAATTTGAAAATCACTTATTTGAAAGTTTTTGCAATGAAAATGGTATTAATCATAATTTTTCTGCACCTAGGACCCCACAACAAAATGGTGTAGTTGAAAGGAAAAAATAGGACTCTAGAAGACATGGCCCGTACCATGCTATGTGAAAGTAAACTCCCGAAATACTTTTGGGCGGAAGCTATTAACACAGCATGTTACATCCTAAATAGAGCCTTAATAAGACCTATTTTAAAGAAAACACCTTATGAATTATGGCATGATAGAAAACCCAATATTAAATATTTTCATGCATTTGGTTGTAAATGTTTTATTCATAATAATGGTAAAAATAACTTAGGTAAATTTGATGCAAAATCTGATGAAGGAATATTCTTAGGTTATTCAACAACTAGTAAAGCATATAGAGTGTTCAATAAAGGAAGCCTAATTGTTGAAGAATATTCATGTAATTTTTGATGAATCTTTAGCATCAAGTTCCAAAAGGATTGATGATGAGGAAGATACAAACATTCTCGAAAAAATCTTGAAAAACTTAATATTGATGTATCTTCAGATCATGAACAAGAAGCTAAAGATAATGATTCGCCTAATGCTGATGATATTAATACTAATCATAATGATATAGATCTACCAAGAGATTGGAGATACGCTTATAGTCATCCCAAGGAATTGATTATAGGTGATCCATCTCAAGGAATAAGAACTAGATCATCTATGAGAAATATTAGTAATCACCTTGCATTTGTCTCTCAAATTGAACCTAAAACCATTGAAGAAGCTGAAAAAGATAATAATTGGATGCTAGCTATGCAAGAAGAATTAAACCAATTCACTAGAAATAATGTATGGACATTAGTGGAAAGACCTAAAGATCATTCTGTTATAGGATCAAAATGGTTTTTAGAAATAAACTAGATGAAAATGGCATAGTAA
The DNA here is from genome assembly GCA_900491605.1 of Calamus simplicifolius. Classification (NCBI taxonomy): domain Eukaryota; kingdom Viridiplantae; phylum Streptophyta; class Magnoliopsida; order Arecales; family Arecaceae; genus Calamus; species Calamus simplicifolius. The sequence continues at coordinate 125,191 of UESW01002646.1, read as the reverse complement.
TTAGAAACAAAGCTAGATTAGTTGCAAAAGGATATAATCAAGAAGAAGGTATTGATTTTGATGAAACTTTGCACCTGTAGCTAGATTAGAAGCCATTAGGCTATTACTAGCATTTGCATGTCACATGAATATTAATTTATTTCAAATGGATGTCAAAAGTGCATTTTTAAATGGATTAATAAATGAAGAAGTTTATGTAGAACAACCATCAGGTTTTGAAGATCACGAATTTTCAAATCACGTTTTTAAATTGCACAAGGCATTATATGGTTTGAAACAAGCACCTAGAGCTTGGTATGATAGACTAAGTAAATTTTTGATTGAAAATAATTTTACAAGAGGAAATGTTGATAAAACATTGTTTTTGAAAAGAAAAGATAAAGATTTACTTGTAGTTCAAATTTATGTTGATGATATTATATTTGGTGCTACTAACGATCTTCTATGTCAAGAGTTTGCTAAGTTAATGCAGGGAGAATTTGAAATGAGCATGATGGGAGAACTCAATTTCTTTCTTGGACTCCAAATCAAACAAAGCAAAGAGGGTATCTTTATCAACCAAACAAAGTACACAAGAGAAATTCTAAAGAAGTTTGGTATGGAATCAATAAAACCCCTCGGAACACCAATGAGTCCTTCATGCAAGCTGGACAAAGATGAAGAAGGTAAGAAGGTTGATCAAAAATATTATCGAGGTATAATCGGATCCCTACTTTATTTAACTGCAAGTAGACCAGACATAATGTTTGCTGTTTGCTTATGTGCTAGATTTCAGTCTGAACCAAAAGAATCACATTTAATTGCTGTTAAAAGAATACTAAGATACTTAAGTGGAACAAAAAATGTAGGTTTATGGTATTCTAGAGACTCAACATTAAATCTGATTGCTTATTCTGATTCTGATTATGCTGGATGCAAGTTAGATAGAAAAAGCACAAGTGGTGCATGCCAATTTTTAGGAAGTAACTTAATCTCATGGTTTAGCAAAAAGCAAAATTCGGTTGCATTATCTACTGCGGAAGCAGAATATGTTGCAGCTGGAAGTTGCTGTGCTCAAATCCTATGGATTAAGAGACAACTTGAAGACTATGGTATCACACTTGATAAGACACCTATAAGATGTGATAATACAAGTGCAATAAATCTAACTAAAAATCCAATTCAACATTCAAGAACAAAGCATATTGAAATAAGATATCACTTTATAAGAGAACATGTAGCCAATAATGAAATTTGTCTTGATTATGTGAATACTGAAGAACAACTAGCAGATATATTAACAAAACCCTTAAGTGAAGAGAGATTTTGTTATCTTAGAGGAGAATTAGGAGTTTGTGATCCTTTGGAATAGTTTTCTGAAACTCTTAAGGACATCTATCTAGATTTCATCATTTCTTGAAAAATCTTGATATTTCAATAAGGAAATCTATCTAGATCTTGATTCATTGTTTCCCCAATTGCTAAGGAACATTAATCTATAATTTGATGATTAATTTGAATAGTTTCAAGTCCTTGAAACTTAATTTTTTTTCTCTGAAACTGTTAGAGTCGACTCTGACAGTTTGTGGAGTCGACACCTGAATTTTTGATGTTCTGTCTAAGCGATTAGAGCCGACTCTGGCTTTTGTGGAGCCGACTCTAATTCGAGCGCTGACAGATTTTCTGGTTCGGAGCCGACACCCAGTTTTTGGGAGTCGACTCTAAGTCGAGCTAGGTCAAAAATAAAAAGGCGGAGTCGACCCCCAATCATTCCATTCGTCTCCAAAACCTAACCAAAAAGCTCCAAAGCCTTTCCAACTTCCCCAATCTACTCAAAACCTTTGATTATTCTTCCAATCTTCTCAATGGCACCTAAGAGGCACGGATTCGTCGGTGGAGCATCCGTTCCAACGAGGAGACGCACTGTTCGGAGGCAACCCTCGCCTTCCTCCTCTTCGGCCACTCAAGAGGATTCCCCTCCTTCACCATCTTCACCCAAAGTTGATCATTTAGCCGGTAAGACCATTACCACTGGGAGAAAGGTGAATTTTGATTTCTTTGAGTCGGAAGGATTCACTATAGGAAGAAGTTTGAAGGAAATGGGATGGGAAAAAATTTTCACTTGATATACCCACTTATCCAGCCTTAGTTAGAGAGTTTTACAACGGTTTAAGCAGAGGAGAAGGTGATTAATAAGTATAGTAAGAGGAACAAGAGTGACAATAACCTCTGAGATTCTTGGAAACTTATTGGAAATGCCCACAATCGGTTTAATGGAATATCAACATGAGGATAGAAGTGGAGCATTGACAAGAATGCTAGGGAGAGATGTAACTGAGTTTGAAGAAATCCTTGCAAATCAATTGAATCTAGAACTCAGATTACTACATAATATCTGTGGAAGAATCTTGTTTCCGAAAATTGGTAGATTCGAGTATGTCTCGGAGCGAGACGTTCTGTTAATGGACTGCATAATTACTGGAAGGCCAGTCAACTTAGCTGGCATGATGATTGGATACATGGCAGAGGCAGCTACAAAGAAGAGATCGACACTGCCATATGGTATGATTTTGACTTTAATCTTTAGAAGCCAAGGTGTGCTCATTATGGAGAATGAACCTTTAAGAAAATTGAGACACACTGACTACTATAGCATATCTACTATTCATCGGATGGGCTTCAAGAAATTGAATGGTGTTTGGATGAAAGGAGGAAGAGAGGAAAGAGCAGAAAGAGAAAGAGCAGAAGAAACCAGAGTAGAAGATATCCCAGGACCATCCACTGAGGGACCATCTGTCCCTGATCCATCTATTGCGGGACCTTCTTCAGCTGGACCTTCAGAGGCCGGACCTAGTACTATTCCCTCACCTCCACATCAGTCTATAGCAACTTCTGGGAGATTCTCTGATGAACAATTTGGTCAGCTGAGAGCTTTGCTTGCTGAGTATGATAGCCAGAGATCTCAAGAAATTACTCAATTAAAAGAAGACTTTAATCAGTTGAAGGAAGAACTTAATTCGAGACTGGACATGATCTCCTTTACCTTAAGCAATCAGTTGAATCCTTTGGGGCTGATCTTCACAAAATCTTCGAAAGGATGGAAGGTATTGCTGATGGGTCAGGATCTTATGTTCATGCAACGGGTCAATTAAAGAAGGATATTGACCTTGCAGTCTCACAAATCGAAGCTTGCCTTGAAAACTTTAAGAAATCACAAAAGGATGATGTAATGGAAATCATAGGTCATTTGAAGAAAATTGTATTCAAGCACATCTGACCTTGATTTTGATTTTGATAGTTTGTACTTAGGAAGTTTTTGAATATCTAATGTATTTCATTTTGGATTGCACATGAATCAACTAATGTAATACTTCTTACTTATGAAATGCAATTTCACATTTTCAAATATTGACTGCTTGAATCCCTATGTTTTATTGACTTTTTTATCTAAAACTCTCCTTATTGCTGATAACAAAAAAGGGGAGAGATGGTTGAATATGCAAAGAAAGAAAGATTGATTCTGGTTGAATATGAATTTGAATATGAAAGAAAGATTGAATATGAATTTGAATATGAAAGAAAGATTGAATATGAATTTGAATATGAAAGAAAGACTTAAAAATTTTAATGAAAGATTGATTGTATATGCATAAAGAAAGAAAGGGGGAGAAATAATTGTTTATGCAAGATAACTTAAAATTTTAATCAGTTAAAATTCGATGCTTATATATAGGGGGAGCTATTCAATACAGGGGGAGCTTAACAAAAGCTCAATTGCAATTTTCTGCTCATTAAGATTAAATATTCATAATTGGTGAATTATATTGAACTCTTGCACAATTTTAAAGTTTACGTTGAATATTGGCATCAAATCCTTAATAAAAATGTTTAAGTTTCAAAATGACTATAATCTTTAGTTCGAATGAATTTTTGAATGCATATACTCAAAGTTTTTGTTATCATCAAAAAGGGGGAGATTGTTGACCCAATTGATGATTTTGATGATTAACAAAACTATTTGAGTATAACTATTGGAGGCTCTAATGATTTTGATTTAGTGTTTCAGATTATAAATCTATTGAATGATCAAAATCAGAAGTTACATAGTGTTCTGGATCGAATCTAATGTCTAGGTAAGAATTGCAGACATTAGAGTCGACTCCGAGAATCACAGAGCCGACTCCGGAACTGGCACGGAAGTTAGAGTCGACTCCGAGACTGTTAGAGTCGACTCTCACAGAAGAAGCAGAACCTCGATTTTTCTGGCCCCAACCTAGAGTCGACTCCGGGTAAGTTAGAGTCGACTCCGGAAAAGTTTCTTGTCGACCCCAGAAAAGTCAGAGACGACTCCAGAAATATCGTTTTGAGATGCCTCGAGCTAGAGCCGACTCCAGAAAAGTTAGAGTCGACTCCAATCCACCTGGAACGAAAAATCAAATTGCCAGATCAGCTCTAACGGTAATATTTCTATTTTACCTTATTTCTAACGGATATATTTTGCTGCAAGGTACACTCCAACGGATAGTTTTCTTCCAAAAATGGTTTGAAAGAAATCTATAAAATGGGAAGACTATTGTTCAAAAAGAACAACGGAAAAATAGAAAGGAAAATCGGAAATAGACAAATCCCATTTCAAAAATCCAAAAAAGAGAGAGCCTGAATCTCAAGAGGAAAACCTTCTAGCTCAAATCCACTCCACTCCAAAAAGCTCAAGAGGAATCCAAGGCATTCAAATCAAGTTTTTGTGGATTTCCCAACTTGGAGAAAGAAGTTCAGATTCTTGCTTTTCAACTCTTCTCAACTGCTTCAACTGTGAAGAATCGGAGCTGAGGCTTGATTCAACCTAGCAAGGAGAAGAAGAAAAGAAGAAAAGCTCAAAAGCCAACCATCTTCAAATCAGGCTTTTCTAAACTTGTTATATTATTTGATTATCTGCTCATTAAGGAGCTTTGTATTTGAAAAACATATTTCATTTGTTTGTATCTAGTTCAATCTGGGGGATTGAACTAGTGGAGGTAGTCTTACCTCGGTACAAGCATGGTAAAGCTTGTGTTAGGGTTTTTGTGCTGGTGAGCCTTTGAAAACCAGCTGGGTTCGTTGTGCGCCCGGGAAAACAACAAGTTTGAGTTGTGAGCTTGTAAAACAACTCTGCTGTAATCTAGGGTGATTATAGTGTGGACCCAAGTAAATCTTGGGAGTGGACGTAGGTTTGGATACACCGAACCACTATAAAATCTTTTGTGTTTGCCGTGTTCTATTGACTCTATCTCTATCTCTATTCTATTCACTGCACTTTATAGTTACTTTGCATTTGCCTTCATTAATCTCAAGCAAACTATTTTAAAAAGGGCTAATTTTTTAACCCAATTCACCCCCCCCTCTTGGGTTGTCATCTGGGCCAACACCTATAAAAGGGCCCGTGTTAGTGTACTGGTTGGGGATTAATTTTAGAAATTCTTCTCTATTATTTCTGCTATCTTCTTCACCTGTGTTAATCTATTTTTGGTTGTGTTGCTCATTCCTAAAGGAAATCAGTAGAAAGTTGTTCTTGTTTCCAATTCAATTTTAACATTTGGTATCAGAGCGCCAGGTTGATTCTACCCAGGCAGAAAGGAAGAAGAGTGGGAATCATCAGCAGTGCGAGTTCTCCTCAAGTATCTTGCTGAAGATTGAGAGGTAATCTTCACTCGTTATAGATTTATTGAAGGTCTGTGTGAAGTTGTCATGGCAAACAATAACTCTCTCGGTACTTTGATACCTATTTTCAATGGAGGTTTGTATGAGTTTTGGAGTATTAAGATGAGAACTTTTTTTATTTCATTAGACATGTGGGATTTGGTTGAGAATGGTTATGCAGAACCAGATGAAGAGGCAAAGCTTACAGCAACACAAAAGACAGAGCTAAAGGAGAACAGAAAGAAGGATGCCAAGGCACTTGTAGCATTACAACAAGCTGTCACAGATTCTATCTTTCCAAGGATTGCTGCAGCAACTAAATCCAAAGAGGCTTGGAACATATTAAAGAAAGACTATCAAGGATCCGATAAGGTAATCTCAGTGAAACTTCAAACTTTTCAGTGTGATCTTAAAAACTTATGCATGGAAGAAACAAATCTGTGCAAGAATTTTTCTCTAGAATTTTTTGTTATAATCAATCAAATGAGATCGTTTGGAGAAAATATTTCTGACCAAAAGGTTATCGAAAATGTTCTAGGATGTTTGACATCTAAGTTTGATCATATAGTTGCAGCCATTGAAGAATCAAAGGATTTGTCTGATTACTCTCTTAACCAGCTAATGGGTTCATTGCAAGCTCATGAACATCGGCTTAATAGATCGGCCGAGAAAAGCGTTGAACAAGCTTTTAGTTCAAAGTTGGCGATCTCTAATCAGCAGAATGTTGCTAAACCCCTTGAAAGTCATGAGCCAAAGTTTGCAGGAAGAGGCCGTGGAAGGGGCTTTTACCGAGGAAGAGGTGGTAACCATGGACGAGGCAGAGGAAGATCATCATTCACAAAACACAGAAGCTTTATTAATGTGCAAGGTAACCGCTATGCTAATGTCCAATATAATTTTTGTAAGAAATATGGTCATATTGAATGTTTTTGTAGAAGAAAGTCTGAACAACAAGCTAATGTTACTGAAGAACAAATGGATGATAACAATCTCTTTCTAACCTGTTATAATGTTAAAGAGAATAAGAATGATATCTGGCTTTTAGACAGTGGTTGCAGCAATCATATGACAGGCTTGAAAGGAATCTTCAAAAACATTGATGATTCATTAAAACTGCAAGTTCAACTTGGAGATGGCAAACAAGTTCAAGCTGCAGGCAAAGGTGTTATCTCTATCAAGACTAAATTGGGTAAAGGAAAACAAATTCATGAAATCTGGTGTTACCATTTTGATAGTCAACATGGCAGCTAACAAAATGTTTCCTTTGGAATTTTTGTGTCTTGATGACCATGCTCTTGTCTCTAGTTTAAAGAATGACTCTTTGTTGTGGCATATGAGATATGGACACTAGAACTATGGTGGCTTGAAGTTACTACAATAGAAGAATATGGTGTTTGGATTACCCAACATTGAAAAAGTAGAGCTCATTTGTGAAGGTTGCATATATGGAAAACATCACAGAACATCTTTTCCAATAAAGCAGTCATGGAGAGCACAAAAGCCACTACAGTAAGTGCATGCATACGTCTGTGGGCCTATGTGAACTTCTAACATTGAACGAGAGTAAGTATTTTCTCTTATTTGTAGATGATTTCAGCAGGATGAGTTGGGTTTATTTCTTAAGGTCTAAGCATGAAGCTTTCTCTAAGTTTTTAATATTCAAGGCATATGTTGAGAAACAATCCGGGTACTACAATAAGACCTTGAGGATAGATCATGGGGGAGAATTTTTATATAATGAATTTCAGTCCTTTTGTGAAACAAATGGAATTCATAGGCAGTTAACAATGAGTTACACACCGGAGCAGAATGGCGTTGCCGAAAGGAAGAATTGGACAACAGTGGAGATGGCTAGAAACATGCTGAAGGCTAAAAATCTACCAAACTATTTCTGGGCAGAAGTTGTGGCAACCTCAGTATATTTACTAAATAGGTCTCCTACAAAGGATGTTAAAAATAGTACTCCATATGAAGCTTGGTGTAAACAGAAACCTCAAGTAAGTCATTTAAGAATATTTGGTTCTCTTGCCTATGCTCATGTAAATTCTGAAACTAGGCATAAACTTGATAAGAAAAGTTTAAAGTGTATCTTTGTTGGATACAGTGAGCAAACCAAAGGTTATCGCTTATTTGATCCCACTACTAAGAAGCTTATTATGAGTAGGGATATAATTTTTGATGAGAATGGGTGCTATAGCATGAATGAAGTTGAACAGGTTCCTTCAAGATTTATGGAGATGGAGCAATGACACACTTCGTCAACCACTAGGGAGGAACGTGTTATTTTTATTACCTCTCCAACTGGAGACTCATCATCCTTGAATCTTGAAAGTTCTCCACGGAGCATTAGAACACAAGAAGTTTTTTGTGAGCCATCCGGTTCTGAATCTCCTCCAAGGAAGATGAAGTCTTTAAGGGAAATATATGAATCATGTAACTATGCACTTGCAGCAATAGAACCATCTTATTTTGAGGAAGCAATTCAAAGGAAAGAATGGAAGCAAGCTATGGAAAGTAAAATTGCAGCAATTGAAAGAAACAACACATGGGAGCTAGTAGACTTACTAGAAGGGAAGAATGCAATAGGCTTGAAATGGGTTTTCAAAAATAAGTACAATGCTGATGGCAATATACAGAAGTACAAGGCACGGCTCGTCGCAAAGGGGTATGAACAACAAGAAGGTATTGATTTCTTTGAAACATATTCTCCCATTGCTAGAATTGAAACAATAAGAATTGTATTAGCTCTAGCTGCACAGAAGAAATGGTTAGTTTACCAATTTGATGTTAAATCAATATTTCTTAATGGTGTGTTCGAAGAAACTTTATTTGTTGAGCAGCCACAGGGATTTGCAGTTCAAGGCATGGAGGAGAAGGTGTACAAGTTACGAAAGGCACTATATGGGTTAAAACAGGCTGCAAGGGCATGGTACAGTAGAATAGATGCCTATTTTCTAAAAATGGCTTTCACAGAAGTAAAAATGAACCAACTCTCTATATCAAGGTGAAAGGTAAAGATATTATTATTGTGCCATTATATTTGATGATATGATCTATACTGGATCTTTATGCTCTGTTATTGAAGAGTTTAAGATGAGAATGTTGAATGAATTTGAAATGACTAATCTGGGTCTCTTACATTACTTTCTGGGTCTTGAAATTAAGCAAACACAAAAAGGAATTTTTCTTTCTTAGGAGAAGTATGCATATGGTCTATTAAAGAAATATAATATGAAAAATTGCAAAGGTTGCAGTACTCCAATGAATGCAGGAGAAAAGTTATGTCTAGAAGATGAAACTGGGAAGGTTGATGCAACATATTTTAGAAAATTAATTGGAGGACTGATGTATTTGACTCATACTCAACCAGATGTTATGTTTGCTGTCTGTTTAGTTTCAAGGTTTATGCACAACTCTTCAAAGCATCATTTGGGAGCAGCAAAACGCATTCTGAGATACATTCATGGCACCATTGATTTTGGATTTGGTATTTTTCAGTTACTAACATCAAGCTTACTAGTTTTACATATAGTGATTGGGCAGGTTCTTTGGATGATAGGAAAAGCACATCGGATACCTTTTATCTTCTTATAGCACTTCTTTATGTCTTAGATATTTCTTTATTTATTATACCATCTATGTAAAACCAATAGAATAGTGAAAAATAAAAGATTATAGAACGTACTATATAAAATAATATATATTATTATTTTAGTGAATGATTGCTTTCCATGCTAGCTATAATCGGCTAAAAAATCATTCTTTTTCAAATCGATCAACTTTGCAACCCATATGATCTCAGCTAGCATAATATTCCAACTCGAATACTTTCATGCTACCATTAATGACAAATGTGGCTCATCAACTAAACTTATACTCTAAAGACCCTTGCCCTATCCATTTATATGTATATTACAAACTTAGAATCTCTATTTGTGCTGAGATCTCCAACATTCAGTTGGCATTGACATTGAATGACAACTAACAAGGAAAATGTGGATCGATAATGTTAATAAGTCATTGAATTTAATTTCTTCTCTCAAAGCTATTATCACATATAGAGAATTAGGAAGCTTATTTTATTTGTTAGTAGTGGCTGCACTTAGTTCGTTTATTTAAGTGAGATAAGCAATCTTTCTTTTATAAATAGTAGTATTATTGCTAATAGAAGACCAATGTATGCCCACTATTTTCAAATTATTGTGTTTGATAGAAATTTGTGGATCCATGTTCATTTCATGGCATTATCAATAGCAATAAAAAGACATTCAACAATGTTGTGGTCTAAAGAAGAGTCCAATCGTAGAGAGAGAGTCTCGCATTTCTGAGGTTGGAAGTTGTGTGTTGCCCTCTCTGCTTTAAGATTCGGGTTTCGTCTTCTTCTTCCCTGATTCTCTATGCTCTGTTTCGCTTGTCTCCGATTATCTTCACCGAGTGATGGCGGCTCAAGCTATTATGCGTTCTGGTGAGTCCGATGGGGCAGGACCATTCGGCACGGCATGGCATCGTGCCCGTGGAGGAGGGATTGAATGGGTTGCACCATCGCCTTCTCCGATGGTGGTGGCTGAGCTGGAATGGATGTTTTCGGACATTGTCCAAGTGCCGGTGCATCCTCTGGAGGTTGAAGAAGATAGATGAGGGAGTCATGCTATTCTCGCTCGCTGCCTCTCTTGATGGATTCCGCAAAAAATTATGGTTCGGTAGTTCCATCGAGCGGGGTTGCCAGGTGATATTGAAGCTCTGGCTTTGGCGAATAAGCATTATATCTTCCAATTCTCTAACATCCGAGCCAAGGCTCTTGCTTTGGGAAGACCCTGGGTTGTCTATGGACAACCGATTATCACTGCAGAGTGGCTTTCGGAATTCGTTCATGTGGACAGCTCTATCCACCTTACTCTGCTCTGGATACGGTTTCCCCAGCTCCCAATCGAGTTCTGGAATGATGAAATTTTGTCTTCCATCCTTGCTGTGGCTGGGCAATTCCTCTACTCTGATGAATCAACCAAGGAAAGGAAGTGTGGAAGCTTTGCTCGGGCCTGTGTCCGGGTAGACCTGAGTAAACCACTCCGGCCGGGAGCTCGGATCCATGGCAGCAGAGCTCCATTTTGGCAACAGTTTTCTTATGAAAATCTTGAAGGAATCTGTGTTGATTGTGGAACCGTGCATCTCGCCGGATCCTGCCAGGCTGTGCCGGATTCTTCTTCTTCATCTTCCGGTCCTAGATTTGGGCCCTGGATAGCTGTTATTAGGCGCCGGTAATCACCCCAGGACCTTCCGTCGGGTGAGCGGATCAATGCACCCAGGTCGTCCCCTGTTTTGGCTGAAGGCTGGCAAGTTCCCAAGAAGCTGGCTCGCCGGCAGTCGAGTAGGGGGACTGCCTCGCTCTCTCCTTTTATGGAGTTGAAGACCCAGGCAATGATGATCCATGGGGAGAAGCTGGCTTCGAGTTCTCCATTGAAGGGTGTTGGGGAGTGCAGTGAGGCAGTGAACGAAGGGTTGCCCGTGCCGGTTGGCACTGTAGAAAAGTTTCAGCCTGATTTGGTGACTGTGACTGAAGGGGCCAGTGACTCTAATCCTTTTGCATGCTTGGGGTCTGATAGCTGGACTACGCGGTCTAAGTCCCGGGAGGGTGGCTATACTGGCCCTTCCAAGAGGACCCGGCCTACGGAGCTTATGTCACAGCGAGTGTTCTCCAGGACCACTAAAGCAAAAGGGAAAGCCCCCTTTGGGGGGAAAGCTAGTTTGCAGGGGTCATTCACTTTTCTATCATCTGTTGACTCTACCCGGGGGTCTCTAGACCCAACGGGGCCAGGGAAGAAGAAGTCCCGTCACAAGGAAGGGCCGGGTCTACGGTCTGCTTCAGGGCTCTCCTTGCCGGCTCAGATGGAGGATGCTAGTCATGATTTGGCGGTCCTTCTTCTTAAGAAGGCCATTCTCCGGGCGAGGAGGTTGAAGCCATGGATTCGTCCCACTCGAAGGATTCCATTCTCCGGGACGAGGAGGTTGAAGCCATGGATTCATCCCTCGGAGGATTGTAGGGGCAAGGGACCTGCTGAGGGTTCTCGTCCAGCTGATGACCATCTTGTTGATGAGTTGATGGGGGATAGGGCTGGGGTCCCCCCCATTCATGCCTCTGAATGAAGATTCTTGTCTGGAATGTGTGCGGAGCCCAGAAACCATCGTTTCGCTTCGCGTTTGGGAGGCTTTTGCAGCTTCATAGTTTTGATATATGTGTTCTTCTGGAAACTCGGTTGTCGGGGACCAGTCTTGTTCGCTTCCGATGTATGGTTTCTAGATCTTGGGCTTCCTATGCTATTGACTCTGTTGGTCTCTCTGGCGGTACTGTGGTTCTATGGAGAGCTGATAATATCAGAGTGGATGCCTTTCACTGCTGTGGTCAGCAAGTTGCTCTGGTCCCTGGCTTCTATCGGGTGTTTATGCTAGCATTGATTTCAGGGTGCACTGAGTGTTATGGGCTGAGATTCATTCTTTACTGTCCCAGGATTTTCCTTCTCTCATTGCGGGTGATTTCAACTGCATTGTCGGGGCCAATGAGAAAAGAGGTGGCAGGCAGTCGGTTGGTTCCCTAGAAAGAGCTGAGTTTAGGAACTTCATTGCTTCAGCTGGTCTTTTGGATCTGGGATTCTCAGGGACCCAGTTCACTTGGTGTAACAATCGTCAGGGTTCAGCTAGGGTGTGGAAAGATTGGATAGGGCCATGGCCAATTCTAATTGGCTCCAGCTTTTTCCCTCAGCCTTTGTTACTCATCTGTCTAGAATTGCTTCGGATCACTGTCCTATTCTTATCTCTACTGATGTGTCTCTCCAGCAGAGTAGGCTTTTCCGATTCGAGAAATTCTGGACTTTCTATTCTACTGCTAGAACTATCATCTCACAGGTTTGGCGGTTGCCTGTCAGAGGGAGTGCCACCTACAGACTTTCAAGACGTCTGGTTCTTGCTAGACGCAGACTATGTAGATGGAGTAGAAGGAAGGTGGGGGACATTGTTCGACAGGTTGAGCAGACTGAGTCTATTATTTCTTCTCTGCAGACTATGTAGATGGAGTAGAAGGAAGGTGGGGAACATTGTTTGACAGGTTGAGCAGACTGAGTCTATTATTTCTTCTTTGCAGTCCAAGGAGGATCAGGAAGGATACCTTCCTGATTCTGATCTTTCGACCCTTAGAACTAGTTTGGCTCTTTATCATTCCCTTTTATTGCAGCAGGAGACGTTATGGAGGCAGAGGTCCCGCATTTAGTGGATTCAAGAAGGGATTCCAACACTAGATTCTTTCACCAAGCCACATTGAAATGCCATGCTGTGAACCGTATTAGATGGCTTATTGATAAGGAGGACAACCCTCAGGAGGATTTCTAGATGATCAGGGATCAGATGTTTCATTTCTTTTAGTCTAGAATGTCTGAGCATTCTGGTGAGTGGTACCCTATTTTTCTGGTCTCTTCTTCCTTCAGGGTCTCCGATGTGGAGAATGATCTTCTCATCCGTCTGATTACTTCAGATGATATTCGACAGGTTTTATGGGATCTTGGTATTGATAAGGCTCCTGGGCCTGATGGGTTCCTGGCTTTTTTTTGCCACTATTGGAATATTGTTGGACAGGATGTTATGCAAGCTATTCAGCTTATCTTCCAGTCTAAAGCTATTCCTGCTGATTGGAATCGGACTCTTATCACCCTAGTGCCCAAACGCCCTGATGCTTCCTCTTCTCAGCATTATCGGCCTATCAGTCTTTGCACTACCTTATATAAAGTATGTGCACGTATCTTGGTCTCCGTATGTGTTCCGTGATGCCTCGCCTCATCTCTCCAGAGTAGGGGGCTTTCATCAGGGGGCATAGTATCACTGATAATGCCCTGCTTGCTCAGGAATTCATGCACGACCTTCAGCGAGCTTCGGGCCGTCAGAGTCTTATGGCTATTAAGCTTGATATGGAGAGAGCTTATGATAGATTGAGCTGGGCTTTTCTACGCCACACCCTTTTTGAGTTTGGGTTTACGGGGCTTTTTGTTGACTGGGTTATGGCCTGTGTTCACCGGCCCTCCTTCTCTCTCCTTATTAATGGTGATCAGATAGATTATTTTCACTCTGAGTTTGGGTTGAGACAAGGTTGCCCTCTTTCGCCTTTCCTGTTTATTCTCTCGGCTGATTCGTTGTCCCGAGCGCTATCCTAGGCTCAGGATGGCTATTCTTTGGCCCCTTATACTGCTGGTCCCCAGGGGCCCTCCCTTTTCCACCTTATGTTTGCTGATGATTGCATTCTTCTAGGAAAGGCCACTGTCCGCAATGCTATCACTTTTGCGACCATTCTGCAGTCTTATTGTCGTGCTTCAGGATAAAAAGTCAATATCTCTAAATCTTTGATATGCTTCAGCCCAAGGACGAACTCTACAGTTAGAGGGACTTCTCATAGATTATGGGTATTCCAAATTAGGCTGATCAGCTATCCTATCTAGGTGACGGTGCTTCTGTTGATATTATATAGGACACTTGGATAGCTGACCTTCCTCTGTCCCATTGGCCGACTTTTGTGAGTATTGACATCCCTCATGGAATGAGGGTGATTGATTTATTTGCCTCGGATCACTCTGCTTGGTCTTCTTCTATGGTTTCTAGCTTCTTTGGAGTCGAGCTTCACCGTCGCATTCTTGCTATTCCTCTTACTCCGGCTCCTACCCCTGATATTAGGGTTTGGAGGAGATCATGTCTGTCTCGTGCTCCTATCAGAGACCTTATTGAGATTGACAGCCCTCAGCCTCAGCACTCGATTGATTTGAAGTGGATCTGGTGTCTCCCCATTCATCCTAAGGTGCGGCTTTTTATTTGGAAACTTGCATGGAACGCACTTCCTACTTGTTCCCTACTCTCCGGGAGAGGTATGAGCATTCTCCTACTTGCCCATTATGTGGTATTGGGGACGAGACGGTTGGTCTTGCCATCTTCACTTGCTCTAAAGCGAGATAGATTTGGCAGCTATCAGGTGATGGTCCTCGGGATCAGGGGTTTGATTCCCTGTGTAGTTACTTTCTAAGTATGATCAGGGAGGATATGGGTAGATGCTTCCATCTGCTGGTTTCGAGGAGGGCTTACATAGCTTATCAGATTTGATTATCTTGGAACCGGCTCGTGTTCACTGATGAGGCTATTCATTCTTGCAGGGTTGTAAGGGCTGCCTTCTCTTTAGCTACTGAGTATAAATTCCATCAGAGAGTTCTTGTTTCTGCTACCCCTAGCCACTGGGACTCCCCTGCTGCTTTGGCAGTGCACCGGCGCACGGTCTTCATTTCTTGGGAGCCCCCACCTCCAGGGTTTATTAAAATCAACTTTGATGGAAGTGTTCATGGTAGATGTGCATGCTTAGCTTTTGTGATTCATGGGCCTGATGGTGAGATGCTAGCGACTGGTGGATTCGGTCTTCTCGACTCTACGGTGCCTCTTGCTAGTTGTGTGCTGCTTGGGCTGGTATCTGTTATGCTATTCATAGTCTGGGTGTTCACAGCATTATTATTGAAGGGGATTCCATTATTGTTATCTGCTGGCTTAGGCAGGATCCCAGCGCTCGATTGCCTATCATCCCCTATATTTGCGATATTCATTCTACCCTCCAGGGTATTTTCTGCGCCAAGATTAGGCACATCTAATGGGAATCCAACTCAGCAGCTGATTGGATTGCTGCCAGGATAGCCTCTCATTCTGGTTCTTGGAGCTGGAAGCCGGGCAACCCTTGCCCCCTTGTTCTTTTCCAAATTTTGTATTCTGATATATCGGGTTTGACTCACCCTAAATTGGTGTGATCACCTGCCTATACAAAAAAAAAAAAACATTCAAAGTATATAATTATATATATATATATATACATAAATATACATATTTATATTTATAATATATTTTTAAATAGTAATTTCTATTTAACTATCATCACTAAATCTTTATAAAATTTAAAATACCCATAACAATGTTCTTAAGATTAAGAACATGCAGGCATAGAGAGATGAAAAGGTGGAAAAAAGAATTCAACTGAGATATTCTTTTATATATTTTTTAAAAATTAGCCTTCACTCTAATTCATTTAGAGTTCTATTCAAATACCTTTTATCTTCTCTTTATGTCTTAGATATTTCTTTATTTATGATACCATCAATGTAAAACCAATAGAATAGTGAAAAATAAAAGATTATAGAAATTACTTTATAAAATAATATATATTATTATTTTAGTAAATGATTGCTTTCCATGCTAGCTATAATCGGCTAAAAAATCGTTCTTTTTCAAGCCGATCAACTTTGCTACCCATGTGATCTCGGCTAGCATAATATTCCAACTTGAATGCTTCCATGCTACCATCAATGACAAATGTCGCACATCAACTAAACTTATACTCTAAAAACCCTTGCCTTATCCATCTATATGTATATTACAAACTTAAAATCTCTATTTGTGTTGAGCTCTCCAATATTCAGGTGGCATTGATATTGAATGGCAACTAACAAGGCAAATGTGAATAATGTTAATAAGCCCTTGAATTTAATTTCCTCTCTCAAAGCTATTATCACATATAGAGAATTGGGAAGCTTATTTTATTCGTTAGTAGTGGCTGCACTTAGTTCTTTTATTTAAGTGAGATAAACAATCTTTCTTTTACAAATGGTAGTATTATTGCTACTAGAAGACCAATGTATGCCCACTATTTTCAAATTGTTGTGTTTGATAAAAATTTGTGGATCCATGTTCATTTCACGGCATTATTAATAGCAATAAAAAAACATTCGTCGTCCAACTTTTTAAATAAGACTACAAAAGCAAAAATCTGACTAATATTTCACAAAAGTGTATAATTATATATTCTATGTTGCTCAATTACCTTATTATTTTGACTTTATATTTCAATTTAGAATGCTTAATTTTAATTATTAATTATTTTTTATTATAATAAGGTTTCTAGCAGTCTCATAGTAGGTTAATTGAGTAGCTTTCTATATCGTGTTATGTCTTTTGATTTATAAATCTTTTGACATTGGACACTTGTTAGCCTAAATTTAGATATTCAAGACATGTGCTTTATTTGAAAAAGAGTATTTAAATCAAAATAATCCATGCATATCTTTGATTAATTTTTTTGTTATCTATTTGAAATATTTTATAAATTTTTTGACGTTGGATACATGTTAGCCTAAACATGGACATTCCAGAGAGTGCTCATTTTGAAAAAGAATACTTAAAACAAAATAACCCATACATGTGTTTGATTCAAACTTTTTTATTACCTATTTAAAATATTCTGTAGATTTAGATATTTATAAATTGATAAATAAATTATCATATTTTTATCTATAGGAGTTAAAACATATTAAGAAAATGTACCTTGTATATTATAAGAGTTATATGCTAGTAATATTATTAAAGCCAATGTCATACGATAGATAACATTTCATGTGGGCAACTATTAACTATAATTTAAAAATTAATTTATTTATCTTTAAAAAATAATTTTTTATATCTAAGAAATAATAATAATAGTAAGGCTTAATGCCAAACTAGTTGAGATCTATTGCATGAATCTTTTACTTTGTTCTGCTTAATTTAGAGTCATACTAAAAATAAAAAATAATAGTGATATGGGATAACATTTAAATAATTAAGCTCCTCGCACCCGATGGGGACCTTTATGCTATCACTGTCTTCTCTGCTATCCTTCTTCTGAGCTCTGAGCCTTCGAAGCCCGAGACCTTCAGCCTTCGTCTTCCTCCTAAACACCATGTTAGTTTCCCTTTTTGCTCCTCTTTCCAAAACCTATGGATCGTCAAGCTATTTGGGAGGGTAAGAGGCCCATAGTGAGTCTGCATTGCTCCTCCGATGAGGATGATGTCCCCTTGGTCCATCGCGTGCCCCGGCCGTTGGGTGGAATCACCATCCGCGACTGCCTGGTGGTAAGTTCCCAACCACCTTCTCGAGCATCCCCGGTGAGAGCAGACCCTCCATCTCCAGCCCATCCGGCCCTTCCTCCGGCAACCGGTTTTGACTCGGCAGGGCCAGGGGGGGTGGCTTCCACCATGACTTCTGAAGAAATAGAAGACCTTAGGAATAGGTATAAGGTCTCCAGCTTTATCCGTCTATCCACGCCAAGGCCCGAGGACAGAGTGAACTCCGATCTTCCCAGTCGGGTTGCTCTGTACGAGGAGTTCTTTCAGTGCGGATTGTGCCTCTCCCTTCATCCTTTCTTTTTGAACCTGCTGAATAGGTATAGGTTAGTTCCCACGCAACTGTCTCCGAACTCAATTCGGATCATTTGCGCATTCATCATCCTTAGCTTTTTTCAGGGCTTAGAGGCTAGGCTTTCCCTGTTCCGAGCGTTTTACAAGCTCCGCCACCACAGCGAGGATGCTTGGTGGGTGTTCACTGCTAGGCCGGACCGGGCCCTTCCTTTTCGTCTTCCTTCTAAAGTCAAAGGATGAAAATCCCAATTTATGTACGCCCATATGGAGGGAGTGAGGGCCGACTAGAGAGAACCCGATGTTAGCCGCAACAAAAATTCCGCTGTGGATGAGAGGGATATAGAGCTCTTCAACCCTGACATCCTCTGAGATCCCCTCCTACAAGGAATTACTGGCCGAGGAGAATCTCTATGAGGCCGAGCTGGCTCCGGCGGTTGGTGAGCATAAGACCTATCCTTCTCGTCCCCAGCTTGATTTTTTCTTTTACTAACACTTAATTCTGTGCAGCAATGAAGGTACCTGCCAAAAAACTAGAGGCGACCTTGCGCAAAAAGAGGCAAGAGGCTGGTGAGGAAGTGAGGCTGGCAAAGAGGGTACAAAGGAAGGCCCAAGCCGAGTTGGCCCGGGTCCCAGAGGCTCCTGAAGAGATGCCTCAAGCAGCAGCAGCTGCTGCAGAGGAGCCAAGCAGGAGGGCGTTGAATGAGGCACCGATGGGAGAAGTGGCCCTCGGCCTGGCCGAGGCCACAGCAGTGGAGTGGGGCTAGCCGGCCCCGCCTGTCAATGTCAGAGAGGAAAACCCAGCTGCCGCTGAGCCGATAGTGGTGAAACTGGACCCCGAGATGGAGATCCCTGCTGCCACGGAGCCTGCCGAGGCGGGGCAGGTGGAGAATGAAGATGGACCTCCGGTTCCTCCCGAGCTGGAGATGGAAAGGGCTCCCCCATCAGCCGGAGAGGGGGAGGCAGCGACAACGGCGACCGGTGCCGAGGCAGAAAGGCCAGCGAAGATGAAGCTGAGCCGGGAGATTCATCCCCGCCGACGATACGCTCTTCAATTCGACGAGCGGTCAGAAAGGTGCCGAGGCGACCTCCGCGGCCAGCACCAAGATTTTCTTCCATGGAGGACGCCGGGCAGGCGGAGCGCCTGCTGGGAAAACTGCAGCTGCCACAAATTCGTTCGCAGCTGCAACAACAATCTATCGTCGGGGTCCTCGATATGACTTTCGTGTCGGCACTCCAGGTGACTTCCGCTCTTGTTCTCTTTTATATGTGTTTAATTCAATATGTAGCTGACAAGCTAATTTGTGCAGATGGCCAATGGGGTCCTCGCCCTCCTCGATTCTATGGTTCGGTCGTGTGACCTGCTCATGCATTCATAGGGGAGGGTGGATAAGTTCTGGGGGCAGTGCAAAGAGCTAACCGAGAAGTTTACCTGGAAACTGGAGGAAGCCAAGGCCCGAAAAATGACTTAGGCGGCAAACTCCTCGCACCAAGGTCAACCGGGATGAGAGGTAGGCCCGGTTCAAGGAGGCGGAGAGCAAGGCGGCGGTTAAGCACAGCCGAGCCTTCACATCTGAGGCCAAGCTGGCCATTGTCTCAGCCAGACTGCAGTCGGCAGAGGAGAGAATGGATGAGCTGGTCCGCTAGCTCAAAGATGCCGAAGACCGGGCCAACACGGCGATGGTTGAGACCCATGCCGCTGTAGGGAGGGCCACCATGGCAGAGGTAGCGGCACATGAAGCCGAGCAGAGGCAGGCCGAAGCAGTCGCCCAAGCCTGGGATGCTAGGGCTCGCACCGAGGAAGCCAAGAGCCAGGCCTGGGGAGCCGAAGAGCGAGTTCGAAAAGCCGAGGCCCGGGTTCAAAATGCTATTGTTGAGTTTCATGGGTCGCCAGAGTTTGAGTAGGAAGTGACCGAGGCTAGCATCGACGTTTATGCATAGGGTTTCAACCGATGCAAGGCGAAGGTGTCAGAGGTCTTTGGAATCAATAGCTCTGATATTGAAGTGATCCAACTCGGGGATCTAGACGACGAGGGGTCGGAAGGGGATGCGGCCGGAGGAGAGACGGGGCCTGGCGGACCCTAGACTAGAAACTTTCTGTACCATTTTCTTTTCTTTTGTAACTGACTTCGAGTTGGATCTTGTAATTGTCAAAGATATTAATAAGAAGAGAACAATTTTTGCTTAAAAAGTTTCTCTTCGTTCCTTGCAATCGCCTCGCGCATCTGTAATATCGCCGAAATCTCGTAGACTTAGGCTCGGTAGTGAGCAACCACTGCTTTGTAGTGATCCAAACGGATCCATAGGGGCTCTCGCCATCGGCTAAGTTTCTTGCACATCAGGCATCCGGCCAGACGGACATGGTAGGTTGTTGTCAGCCGAGGTAGACCCCAATACGCCTAGGCGGCTTTTTGGGACCAACCTAGGGGCCTGCATACGAACCTAGAAAATGATTTTAGTGGGCACGAGGTTTCTAGATCTACGAACCGCCTCGGAGGTTTGTGTGTTAGCCTGAGGATGACTCGATTGGGTACGGAGCTGTTAGGGACTTGAACCGACTCAGGGGCATCTCCTAGCCGGACCGAGTGGTGTTCCGTTAGCCGCAATGCCGATGAGCTCCTTTAGAACCACCTCGAGGGTTTATGTGCCGGCCTAAGGGTGACTCGATCAGGTATGGAGCTGTTAAGGACTTGACCCAACTCGAGGGCATCTTCTATCCAGACCGAGTGGTGTCTCGTTAGCCGCGATGCCGACAAGCTTCTTTAGAACCACCTCGGGGTTTGTGTACCGGCTCGATGGGCGACTCGATCGGGTACGGAGCTGTTAGGAACTTGAACCGACTCGGGGGCATCTTCTAGCCGGACCGAGTGGTGTCCCGTTAGCCACGATGCGGGCGAGCTCCTTTAGAACCGCCTTGGGGGTTTGTGTGCCGACCCGAGGGGCAACTCGATTGGGTACAGAGCTATTAGGGACTTGAACCGACTCGAGGGCATTTCCTAGCCGGACCGAGTGGTATCCCATTAGCTGCGATGCTGACGAGCTCCTTTAGAACCGCCTCAGGGGTTTATGTGCTGGCCCGAAGGGCGACTCGATCGGGTACGGAGCTGTTAAGAACTTGAACCAACTCGGAGGCGTCTCCTAGGCGGACCGAGTGGTGTCCCATTAGCCGCGATGCCAATGAGCTCCTTTATACGACAAATCCGTAGGTATGGGGGTGAACCACATGGAATGTCGAAGAAAACCCTTTATTGCCAATCATGCAGGGGATACATTATTGGTAATATCGGCGAAGGTTATCCGCATTCCAAGTACGCGAGATGGGTCGCCCGTTGAGTTCTTCGATTCGGTATGTCCCCTGATGAAGTACCTCGGTAACGCAGTAGGGACCTTTCCAGTTGGGAGATAGTTTGCCCCCCTCCGTTGGTTTGGATACCTCGGCCTTTCTGAGGACTAGGTCTTCGGGGCAAAACACCTTGGGACGCACCCGGGTGTTGTAGTATTTGGCTGCTCTCTGGAAAAAAGTTGCCATCCGTAGCCGCACTTGATCATGTGCCTCGTCGATGAAATCGAGGTTGGCTCTCAACAGGGCGGAGTTGTCTTCTTTGTTGTAGGATTCCATCCGGGGACTTGGCAGGCCGACTTCGATGGGAATGACTGCTTCGGATCCAAAGACGAGACTAAATGGGGTCTCGCCCATCAGAGTTCTTGAAGTTGTGTGATATGCCCACAGAACGTTGGGAAGCTCTTCCGCCCACCGGCCTTTGGATTCATCCAGCCGAGTTCCGAGTCCCCGGAGGATGGTGCGGTTCATGACCTTGGCCTCCCCGTTGGTCTATGGGTGACCGACAAAGGTGAACCGGTGGCGGATGCTCAACTCTGTGCAGAAAGTCTTAAGTATGGCATTGTCGAACTGTCGGCCATTATCAGTATCGACGGTGTGAGGCAGGCCGAAACAACATATGATAGATTTCCAGAAAAAAGCCTTGACTTTGCTTTCGGTGATTTTGGCTAGTGCTTCGACTTCAACCCATTTGGTAAAGTAGTCAATGGCGATAAGCAAAAATCTTCGCTGGCCTGGAGCTAGAGGAAATGGCCCGAGGATGCCCATCCCCCATTGGGCAAAGGGCCATGGGGCCGAGAGCGGACTCAACGAAGCGGATGGTTGACACTGGATATACACATGCCGTTGGCAGCCATTGCACTTTTGAACCAGTTTGGCGGCGTCCTCCCTCATGGTGAGCCAAAAGTAGCCTTGACGGAGGGCCTTTTGGGCCAGCGATCTGCCTCCCAGGTGATTCCCACAGATGCCTTCATAGATTTTTCTGAGGATGTAATCGGCATCTGCAGGTCCAATACATTTGAGAAGGGGGTAGGAGAATGACCTTATGTATAAACGTTTGACCAGGAGGGTGAACTTGGAGGCTTTCCACTTTAGCAGCCTGGCCTCCTCGCGGTGAGCTGGGAGAGTGCCGTCCGTGAGGTAACGGACGTAGACGTTCATCCAAGTCGGCTCTTGGGTAAGCGAGAGGACCTCCTCTTTATCTTCGATACTGGGTCTCTCCAGGTGCTCAATGTAGGCGTCCCTCATGACACCGTCGATTGAGGTGGCCAAGTGGGAAAGAGTGTCATCTTTTGCGTTCTCACTCCGATGGATGTAGTTGATGCTGAAGTAGGTTAATGAAGAAATTAAGAGTCAGACCTTGTCTAGGTATCGAGCCATGGTAGGGTCCCATGCTTTGTATTCTCCATTAATTTGTCTGAAGATGAGTTGGGAATCAGTGAAGGCTCTGAGATGCCTCACCCCAAGCTCTTGGGCAAGTCTCACCCCTGCAGCAGGGCTTCATACTCAGCATGGTTATTCGTAGCTTTGAACAGGAGTCGTAGTGCATACTCCACCTTCTCTCCCTCGGACCCGTGAGGATGAGGTCGGTGCCTCTTCTTTGGGAATTTGAGGCACCGTTCACATGAAGGATCCAAAATTCTCCTTCATTGCCTAGCTCGGCATCGGGTCGCTGCATGAAAGTTTCTTTTGCTTGCTCCTTCGTCCAAGTGCACTCGACCAGGAAATTGGCCAGGACCTAGGATTTTAGAGCTAGCCTTAACTGGAATGAGAGGTTGAATTCTTCCAGCTTGATGGCCCATTTGGCAAGTCGGCCCGAGGTGTTCGGACGAGTTAGAATGGCTTTGAGGGGTTGGTCCGTGAGCACCACAATAGGGTGAGCCTGAAAGTATGGATGGAGACGCTGGGCAGAGACGATCGAGCAAAAATAATCTTCACTGTCTTGGAGTACCTGGCCTCGGCATCGTGGAGCACTTTGCTCACATAGTAGATAGGCTTCTAGGTTCCATCGATGTCGAGACATACTAAGACGGAGCTGAGAGCTTCTGAGGAGGTGGCGAGATAAAGGAAGAGACTCTCCCTATCCTTTGGCTTCGATAGGAGCGGCGGGGAAGACAAGAATGTCTTCAGCCCCTCGAAAGCTTTCTAACAGTCATTTGTCCATTCGAACCCATTGACTTTCCGTAGGGCTTTGAAGAAGGGCAAGTACCTTTTAGCCGATTTGAAAGGAAACGACTTAGGCCCGCCACCATTCCGGTGAGCCGCTGCACCTCCTTTTTGCTGGTTGGCGGCCTCATATCAAGGATGGCGATGATCTTCTATGGGTTCACCTCGATCCCTCGCTGGGTCACCATAAAGCCCAAAAACTTGCCTGCCGTGACCATGAAGGCACACTTCTTTGGGTTCAGCTTGATTTGGAAACGGCGAAGGTTGTTGAAGGTCTCCTCCAAATCGAAAACATGGTCGGAGGTGCGGGCACTCTTTGTCAGCATGTCGTCTACGTAAACCTCCATGTTCCAGCCCAGCTGGTCTTGAAAGACTTTGTTCATCAACCTTTGATAAGTTGCTCCTACGTTCTTGAAGCCGAAGGGCATCACTTTATAGCAATAAATGCCCTTCTCGGTCACAAAAGAGGTGTGCTCCATGTCGCCTGGGTCCATCTTTATTTGGTTGTACCCAGAAAAAGCATCCATAAAACTGAGAATCTTATGGCCGAAAGTTGAGTCTACCAGCTGATCGATCCGTGGTAATGGGAAGCTGTGCTTTGGGAACACCTTATTAAGGTCGGTGAAGTCAATGTAGATTCTTCATCTCCCATTTGTCTTTCGGACCATGACTATGTTGGCTAACCAACTTGGGTAATGCGCTTTCCGAATATGGCCGGCAGCAAACAGTTTGTTAACCTCCTCGTCAATGGCTCTCTGCCGTTCAGGAGCAAAACTTCTCTTCCTTTGGCGAATCAAACGGTGCTTGGGATCAATGTTGAGCTTGTGAGTGATTACCTCTGGTGGAATGCTTGGCATGTCAGACACCGACCATGCGAATACATCCAAGTTGGCCTGCAGGAAAGTCAAGAGGTGATCATACTTCACATTGGCAGTAAATTTTGCACATACGTAGCTCAAGTTTACTTCTTATTATATGATATGATAGAATCTAATTTTTTTAGTTAATTTTTTTATGAGTCTTATTTTTTTTTAATTGAAGGGGCCGGGGGTGGGGGAAAAGCCCCCTAGCTGTTACCTTTTTATTTATTTTTTTTTTGTCTGGCCACCATGGCCGGAGAAGATGAACGGGAGGGGGGGTCCCCCCCTAACTTTTTTTTTTTCCGGTGGCCTGGCCACCGTGGCCAGGCCACGGCCGGCCACGGCAGCGGCCGTGGCCGGAGAGGACGAACAGGAGGGGGGGGAATGGGCTTACCTCGGTCGCAAGGGGACGCCGCCGGAGTGCGGGGAGCTTCCACCGGGAGAGAAGACGGGGGCAGCCGGAGGAGCGGACGGACGGCGGCGGCGGCTAGGGTAGGAAAAGGAAGAAGAAGAGAAGGGAAGCGGGGGGGGCGGCCCGACAAAGCTTTATATAGTGGTGATTAGCGATGCAATAAATGCATCGCTAATCACTCGTTTTTTTATTATTATGGATTAGCGACGCAATATTGCATCGCTAATCCATCGCTACTTTTTATTTTTTATTTTTTTATGCAAAACTTAGCGATGCAACTATTTGCGTCGCTACTGAGTCGCTAACTTGGCGCCAATGTCCGGCAGGAAAATAAATTTTATTTTCTAGGAAAATGCATCGTAATATTTTTTTAATATTAATAACTGAAAAATAATTGTGACACAATAATTGTGACACATTTATGGTGAGGCATCTCAGAGGAAAACAAATTTTTGAAAAATAATTGTGACACATTTATTGCGTCGTAATTTTTTTAAAATTTTTTTATTACATTTAAATTTCTTAAAACATTGCGACACAATAAATGCGTCGCAATATTAAAAATTGTTTTCTCTTAAAAATAATTTTTATTTTCTAGTAAATTTTATCGCAAATGCGTCATAATATTTTTTAAATATTTATAAAAAATTATATTTTCTGAAAATAATTGCGATGCATATATTGCGTCGCAGGTTTTTATAAAATTTTTTTATTACATTTATATTTCTTAAAAACATTGCGACGCAACAAGTGCGTCGCAATAATAAAAATTATTTTCTCTGAGAAAATTATTTTTATTTTCTAGGAAATTGCATCACAAATGCATCGTAATATTTTTAATATATTTATAGCTGATAAAAATTATATTTTCTAAAAATAATTGCGATGCATATATTGCGTCGCAATATTTTTTTTAAATTTTTTTCTTACATTCATTTTTCTTAAAAATATTGCGACGCAATTAATGCATCGCAATATTAAAATTTGTTTTCTCTGGAAAAATTATTTAAACATTCTAGAAAATTGCATCACAAATGCGTCAAAATATTTTTTAAATATTTTTAACTGATAAATTTAAATTTTCTAAAAAATTGCGTCGCAAATGCATCACAATATTTTTTAAATATTTGTAACTGATAAAATTTATATTTTCTAAAAATAATTGCGATGCAAATAATGCATCGCAATGTTTTTTTAAATTTTTTTAATTACATTTATTTTTCTAAAAAATATTGCGACGCAATACATGCGTCACAATATTAAAAATTGTTTTCTTCGTAAAAATTAATTTTTAGAAAATGTGTCGCTAATGCGTCGCAATATTTTTTTAATTATTATAACTGATATAAATTATATTTTCTGAAAATAATTGCGACGAATCTATTGCATTCGATTGGCGACGATCCGACGGCTGCCATCGATCCAAGCCCTGATCCTGATCGGCCACGACCGATCTCGGACCGTGGCGATCGCGCCATGGCCGACGATCCGATGGTTGCGATCGATCCAAGCCCTGATCCCGATCGGGCATGACCGATCCTGGACCGTTACGATTGGTCCGAGATCGCGACGATCAGACAGTTACGATCGATCCAAGCCCTGATCCCGATCGTCCAAGACCAATCTCGGACCGTGGCGATCGGTCCAATCGGCGACGATCCGACGATTGCGATCGATCTAAGCCCTGATCCTGATCGTCCACGACCGATCTTGGACCGTGGCGATCGAACCGATCGACGTCAATCCGACGGTTGCCATCGATCCAAGCCCTGATCGATCCTGGTCGGCGATGAATGATCTCGGACCATCGCGATCGATCCGATACGCGACGATCCGATGGTTGCGATCGATCCAAGCCGTGATCCCAATCGGCCACGATCGATCTCGGACTGTTGCAATCCGTCCAAGATCGGCAACGATCCGGCGGTTGCGATCGATCGAAGCCATGATCCCGATCGGCCACGACCGATCTCAGACCGTGGCGATCGGTCTGATCGGCGACGATCCGACGGTTGCGATCGATCCAAGCCCTGATCCCGATCGGCCATGACCGATCCCGGACCATGGCGATCAGTCCGATCACCGACGATCCGACGGTTGCGATCGAACCAAGCCCTAATCCTGATCGTCCACGACCGATCTCGGACCGTGGCGATCGGACCGATTGGCGTCGATCCAATGGTTTCCATCGATCCAAGCCCTGATCGATCATGGTCGGCGATGAACGATCTTGAACCATTGCGATCGATCTGATAGGCGACGATCCG
The DNA here is from genome assembly GCA_900491605.1 of Calamus simplicifolius. NCBI lineage: Eukaryota > Viridiplantae > Streptophyta > Magnoliopsida > Arecales > Arecaceae > Calamus > Calamus simplicifolius. Next base: position 98,264 of record UESW01002646.1, on the reverse strand, counting down.
ACGGTTGCGATCGATCCAAGCAGTGATCCTGATCGGCCACGACCGATCTTGTACCGTTACAATCCATCCGAGATCAGCGACGATCTGGCGGTTGTGATTGATCGAAGCCGTGATCCCGATCGGCCACGACCGATCTCAGACTGTGGCGATCGGTCCGATCGGCGACGATTTGACGGATGCGATCGATCCAAGCCCTGATCTCGATTGGCCACGACCGATCCCAGACCGTTGCGATCGGTCCGAGATCGCTGACGATCCGACGGTTGCGATCGATCCAAGCCATGATCCCGATCGGCCACGACCGATCCCGGACCATTGCGATCAGTCCGAGATCGTGGATGATCCGACGGTTGCGATCGATCCAATCGGTGATGATCCGACGGTTGCGATCGATCCAAGCCCTGATTGATCCCGGTCGGCGATGAACGATCTCGAACCATTGCGATCGATCCGATAGGCGACGATCCGATGGTTGCAATCGATCCAAGCCGTGATCCCAATCGGCCATGACTGATCCTGAACCATTGCGATTGGTCCGAGATCGTGGACGATCCGACGGTTGCATCGATCCAATCCCTGATCCCGATCGGCCATAATCGATCTTGGACAGTGGCGATCGGTTCGATCGCCGACGATCTGACGGTTGCGATCGATCCAAGCCCTGATCCCGATCGGCCACGACCGATCTTGGACCGTGGCAATCGGTCCGATTGCCGACGATCCGACGGTTGCGATCGATCCAAGCTCTGATCCCGATCGGCCACGACCAATCCCGGACCGTTGCGATCGGTCCGAGACCGCGATGCTCCGACGGTTGTGATCAATCCAAGCCCTGATCCTGATCGTCCACGACCGATCCCGGACCATGGCGATCGGTCCAATCGGCGACGATCCGACGATTGCGATCGATCCAAGCCCTGATCCTGATCATCCACGATTGATCTCGGACCGTGGTGATCGGACCAATCGGCGTCGATCCAATGGTTGCCATCGATCAAAGCCCTAATCGATCCTGGTCGGTGATGAACGATCTTGGATTGTCGCGATCGATCCGATAGGCGATGTTCCGATGATTGCGATCGATCTAAGCCATGATCCCGATCGGCCACGACCGATCTCGAACCGTTGCAATCCGTCCGAGATCGGCGATGATCCGATGGTTGTGATCGATCGAAGCCGGGATCCCGATCGGCCACGATCGATCTCGGATCGTGGCGATCGGTCCAATCGGCGAAGATCCGATGGTTGCGATCGATCCAAGCCCTGATTCCGATCGGCCATGACCGATCTCGGACCATGGCGATCGGTCCGATCGCCGACGATCCGACAGTTGCGATCGATTCAAGCCCTGATCCTGATCGGCCACGACCGATCCCAGACCGTTGCGATTGGTCCAAGATCGCGACGATTCGACGATTGCGATCGATCCAATCCCTGATCCCGATCGGCCATGATCTATCCCGGACCGTTTCGATCGGTCCGAGATCGCGATGATCCGATGGTTGCGATCGATCCAAGCCCTGATCCCGATCGGCCACGACCGAGCTTGGACCGTGGCGATCGGTCCGATCGCCGATGATCCAATGGTTGCGATCGATCCAAGCCCTGATCCCGATCGGCCACGACCGATCTCAGACCGATCGCTATTTAACATAATTAATTTTTTTAAAAATATTGCGACAAAGGGTTGCATTGTAATTTTTTAATATTATAATTATATTATATAAAAATTTATTTTATTTAAAATAATTGTGACGCATATATTGCGTCGCTAAATTAAAAATTATTTTTCTAATTTTCTGGTTTATTGCATCGCTAATGCGATGCTATTTAATATAATTAATTTTTTTAAAAATATTGCGATGCACTGTGTTGCGTCGCAATTATTATTCTCATATTTATACTTTATAAAAATTAATTTTATTTAAAATAATTGTGACGCAGTTAGTGCGGCATTGAGTTGCATCGCAATATATTTTTCTAATATTTATATTTTATAAAAATTAATTTTATTTAAATTATTTGCGATGCAATTGGTGCGTCGCTAAATTAAAAATAATTTTTCTAATTTTTGGGTTTATTGCATCGCTAATGCGTCGCTATTTAACATATTTAATTTTTTAAAAAACATTGCGACGAACTGAGTTGCATCGCAATATTTTTTCCTAATATTTATATTTTATAAAAATTAATTTTATTTAAATTATTTGTGATGCAATTGGTGCGTCGCTAAATTAAAATAATTTTTTTAATTTTCTGGTTTATTACGTCGCTAATGCGTCGCTATTTAACATATTTAATTTTTTTAAAAATATTGCGATGTACTGAGTTGCATCGCAATATTTTTTTCCCACATTTATATTTATAAAAAATTAATTTAAAAATATTACGATGCATTATTTGCGTTGCTAAATAAAAAAAATAATTTTTTTTATTTTCTGTTTATTGAGTCGCTAATTAGTCGCTAATTGTGTCGCAATATTTTGTTGTCACGGAGGCATCGCAAAGTGGTCGCAATTTAGTGACGCAATGATGCGTCACTAAATTTGCGTCGCTATTTCAGTATTTTCTTGTAGTGGCTTCAACAATCAAATAAAAATATGACCATTGGAGCTATCAAAGTTCGATGGTCAAGTTCAGTTGACCGTTTTTAGGTTCAATCGATTATCCATTTCAAGTTTTTTAAATTTTTTATTATTTTATTTTTATTATTGGTTCAAATTCTAATATAATTTATTTTAAGAGTTTTGGGTGTTGTGCATTTATTCTCTATCCAAGCATTACAATGTGTCCTTAGGAAAAATTAAAATTACAATATGCAAACCATTCTCTTGGACGCCCTTGAATCGGATGGTACTTAATTTAATGTTGTTCATCTTTGGCTTAAACTTCTTGCATTCTGCTTGAGTTTTCTATAGATTTAGTACATGTTGATAAAATTTTGCACATGTTTTGCTTTATTCCGATCATGGTATCTATCTTGTTATTACATACTCAAGCATTGCATTAGTCCTTCAATTAATATTTTTATTATTATCAAAGATTCAAAATATATGCTATTGACTCCTTATGTTTAACATTAGAGTTGATTTAGAAAGATTTAAAGAGGGTCATTGCCTGATTTTAAAGATATTTTAAGAAAATATTAAGCTGATTTAAGAAGATACTAAATATTATTAATTGCATGATTTGAGAAGCTAATTACGAAAAACATCAAATTTGATTTGAGAAGAATTTAAAAGCATTTGTTGCATAACTGATCCAAAAAGCTATAAAAAGTATCCATTTCCTTATCTCAATAAGCTATTTTAAGAAATATCAATATAAAAAGTATCCATTTCCTGATCTCAATAAGCTATTTTGAGAAAATATCAATACCGATTTGAGAATCATTGCATGATTTTAAGGTTTGATTTAAGATTTAAATTGATAAATATACCATAATTATTGAAATTTATTTTTTATATTATTGGATAAAATAATATAAGTAAATAAATATCTCTCTTACCTTAATGTGGTAAAGAGAATATTTTCACAAATCCTTTTCCCACAATTATTATCCTTGTATTTATTTATTTATTTTAGATTTGAATCTTCAATAACTCTTTAATAACTTTAAGTTTATAAATAACCAAAAATATTTTAAAATATATTAGCTTGATGGTTTATATAATAATTTGCATCATTGTTGGCATATTATATGCCCAATAATATAGAAAATGCTAAAACTCAACTGCCATGTTAAGACCTAGCTTACTAATTTTATATAGACATTGGTGTTTCATTGAGCAATACATGGAGCCATTTATTCTATAATTAGCACTAATGCTAAGTGCTTGCTTGATTAGGACTAATACTAATTAAATAATTTTTTTTGGAAAGAAAGGTTTTGATATATCAGTGCTCCCTTAATGATATCTTTATCGTCACTTCCATAAGCAAGGAAGTCATCCCATTAATAGTTCTTTCTTCATGCTTATCAATTTAGACATACTCGTTCAGTTAGGCTCTGATACCATTTGTTATAATATGAATGCATCCATCAACTTTTACACACTTGAATCGGCTCTAATACTATTTATAATATTCTAAGCTTATTCGCCGATCCAATTAATCGTTAATGGATCAAAATCATATAGCCTAAAAACTCAAATGAAAGTTAACAAGTAAGAAGTAAACTTGAATTATAATCACTTAAAATTTTCTATTTTTTCATTAGACACCAAACTAAATTCAAAATATCACATAAACTTTAGAATTTTGATTACCAAATTAAAGGCATTAGATATTCTGTTAAGATAAATCTTCTGCTCATTTCCGAAATGTCTTGCGGGCGGAAGAAAGCCTACATGATTTTATTTTATTTTTATAATAATTTCATGTCGGCATTCCTAATGTCAAGTTTTTTGGAAAAAATCAAAAAAGGGGATCTCATTTGTTTCCTAGAATACTCTGGTCCCAGCTAATGATAGCCGCCATATGCGGAACGAAAGGAATAGAAGGCTTTCTTTTCTTTCTCTTTTTTGACCAAGCTTCAAACAAATCAAATCTCCACAAGGTTATTTGTAGTATATCTCCACAAGGTTATTTGTAGTATATGCGAGATTTAAGGAACCTTTTATTCTAAGAAAAACATGGATACCCCGAACCCAATACGATCTCCACGCCATGGCTGACTCATCCCGCGATTTCTTAATCCCAATCTCCTCCCCCACCGGCGCGTTTCCTAAAATTTGCTTTTTATTCCTCTGTTTTCTATTCGTCTCTATTCCACTATAAATACCCTCTTTCATGCCCTCTCAAAACTCTGGCCAAGGCCAACAAAGATGACGATTACCATCGAGCAGCCTCAGAGTGGTAAGCTTCGTTGTTGTTAGATTTGGTTGTTGATAGATTAGCATTCGTTTTGATTCATTTGATGTTCATGTTTTTTGGCTCAGAGTTGGAAGTGGAAGACAAGAAGGTCGCCGCTGATGATGAGCCCTGTGAGTTGGTGTTGGATGGCGGTTTCATGGTGCCCGCGATCAATTCCTTCAGCCATACTTTAATGTCCATCTCGCGTACGTACTTAATTTCGTCCCTTTTTTTAGGGTTTAATCGCTTGTTACGGGGACATCTATTCTTTCCGTGTTGACTCCATAAAACCCAGAATTGAGGCTTGGTAAAGGCTAGACCCATTTTGATTCATTCATCTACCCTTTGGTAGACGACGAGAGCAGAGTGGTTCTAACTTTTGAGCAGGTCAATACTTTTTAATAATATCACTAGAAGAAGTTTGAGGTTCGAACCCATCGATTATGATAGGATTGTTTTGATCGCCCGACGCGGAGAAGAGCTGATTTTCTCAGCAGCGTTTTGCGCTTCGAAACACTTGATGCATGCTAGCACAGCACCGTCAACAAAATTATTAAAAACGTAAATATCAAGTGAAAAAGCTCTTATTCAAGATTATGAAGACAATTTACTGCAAAACATCATTCAAAATAGAGAGAAAAAACTCTTCTTTTAATTGTTCTATAAAAAAGGCCTCATTCTGAAACGGTAAAAAGCATTTCTGGAAGAAAATCTTTAAATCAACTTTTGACCAAAACCATTGCTCTTCTTTTCTATTTTTTTTTTTTTTAAAGGAAATCCAAAAGTTCCTCTGCTCATACGCTTAGAGAAAAATAGTAGTTTTGGCAAAACTGCAATTTGGAGATTCTATAATATAGTATTATTATAATAATTTATAAATTAAAAATAATATATCATAACAATTTTGATAATAAAATAATTAGGTAGTCGAAAGTAATCTCCATGCCCATTTACAAGCCAAATTGGATTAATGTTTCTTTTAATATTTATGAATGCTTCATTTTCTTTCCACATACAATGGTTTTCAAGTTGGAATATAAAAATAATTGGTGCAGAGCATGCATCATCGCTTATGAATATCCAGTATATGAATTAGATATTAGCGTATATTCTCTTGGATAACGCAAACACTTCTGAACAATCATGTCCCTAAGGTGCCTCTCATTGTCAGAAACTCCAATGGTATCAATCATACACAAGTCCCTTCTCTTTTTGTGACATTTTGCAGCCATCTCTATTGAGTCCAACGAATCACAACTGATGATAAAACATAAAAGGTAATATTATTAATGGCCTGATCAACCATAACATCAGTTCTCTTTGTTATGTACGCATCAATAAAGAAAGAATGCGGCCTATCCTGTTAAAGTTACTTCAACTGTTGATGAAAATTGTTGGAGGATAGCCTGGTTTTGACTCAGCTGCTAACGTCCATATAAGGAGACGGTTGAGTTGGTCTCTAAAATTAACTCCTACATGGAATCTGCTTCAAAAAATTATTCTTGAGGAGGTAGTCCAGTCGGAAGAAAAGAGAAGAAACTCCCTCTCAAAAAAGCCTCCTCATCCACCATTAATGAAGGGTGAGGTAGTGTGCGTGTTAATCAAGTTTTTTTTTGGAAAAAAACAAAAAAGGGGTCCCAGCTAATGATAGCCGCCATATGCGGAACGAAAGGAATAGAAGGCTTTCTTTTCTTTCTCTTTTTTGACCAAGCTTCAAACAAATCAAATCTCCACAACGTTATTTGTAGTATATCCGAGATTTAAGGTACCTTTTATTTAAGAAAAACTTAGAAGAGAAGACAATCGCAAAAGCTGTGCAATCCTATTTCCAAACCTCATGCGAGATTTAAGGTACCTTTTATTTTAAGAAAAACTTAGAAGAGAAGTCAATCGCAAAAGCTGTGCGATCCTATTTCCAAACCTCATGCGAGATTTAAGGTACCTTTTATTCTAAGAAAAACTTAGAGAAGACAATCTCCGATATTTTTTCCCACACGCAACGACCCTTCCAATTTTTTCACCTTCTTCCTTTCTCAACTCGCCGCTCCGTCTCCATCCCAGCCCCCCGCTGCCTTTCAATTCGGTCGCCGGACTTGAGAAGACACCCGTCACGCGGGGCCTGCCTCCAACGTGGATCCTCCGAACCCGATACGATCTCCACGCCATGGCTGACTCATCCCGCGATTTCTTAATCCCAATCTCCTCCCCCACCGGCGCGTTTCCTAAAATTTGCTTTTTATTCCTCTGTTTTCTATTCGTCTCTATTCCACTATAAATACCCTCTTTCATGCCCTCTCAAAACTCTGGCCAAGGCCAACAAAGATGACGATTACCATCGAGCAGCCTCAGAGTGGTAAGCTTCGTTGTTGTTAGATTTGGTTGTTGATAGATTAGCACTCGGTTTGATTCATTTGATGTTCATGTTTTTGGGCTCAGAGTTGGAAGTGGAAGACAAGAAGGTCGCCGCTGATGATGAGCCCTGTGAGTTGGTGTTGGATGGCGGTTTCATGGTGCCCGCGATCAATTCCTTCGGCCATCTCGCATACGTACTTAATTTCGTCATGGCCCACTGCTGGACTGCGATTCTTCGTCTTTATTAGATCGTCTTCACGCATGGGCCTACTCAAAAGGGCCCAATTATTGCCTTTATGGGTTTAGGACATGAACTCCTTCAGAACATATTTAAAATGAATAACAAATTATTGCAGGGACTATGATATCGAGTTTGAAAAGAAGAAGACTGTTGAAGAGTTTTATCGCACGAACCACATCCACCAAACCTACCATTTCGTACATATAATGTTATAGTTTCTTAATTTATTGAAGATTGGGTAGTGTGGTTTGGCTTAGAGCTAACATGCGATGTAAGGTGCAGGGGAAGAGGATGAGAGGAGAGTACGGCAAGTTGGACAGAGTGGAGATGAGCATCTGGGAATGCATTCAACTGCTCAATGAGTTTATTGATGATAGCGATCCCGATCTCGATGAGCCCCAGATCGAGCACTTGGTGCAGACTGCCGAAGCCATCAGATGAGGATTGGTTGCACTTAACTGGCTTAATTCATGGTATGATATCACAAAAATATAACCAAACTTTTTAATTAAATTTAAAAAGCCAATTAAAATTTATGGTATGATACTAGTTTCACCATATTAAGAATCGATATACCGTTTAGATACTAGATCGATACAATTTAGTATGTTACATTACATAATGTGTATGTAAATCGCCATTATAAATTTTAGAATTCCGGCAAGAGAAGTATTTCATCAAATGCAATCACCATTATAAATTTTAGAAGCCAAAAGTGCAATAAATAAATCAAAGGCATACATTCATCCTCTGATTTAAGGATGGCATTCCAAAATTGTCTACCAAATAGTATAACACTGTTGCGAGTGGATGGAACTTGTTAAACTATTGATGACATTTAGATTTTAAAAGCTGATAGGGTAACATGAAAAAGAGTTTCAATGGTTAAGGTAAGCAATAATACAACAAGCCAAAATAGCCAGACTACACCAAACCGATAATGGTTCATAATGAATCGAACCAAACCATATTGGAATCATTCTGATACGGTCATTTGGTTCAGTACAACAACTAAACCAACCCATATCAACTCTATATCGGTCATATTAAATGCCTCTGGTACCATACCAAATACCAAACTGTGCTATGGATTAGAGCTTTACCACTGAGTTGATACAATACACGTTATGTAATGTACCATACTGAATTGTATTGATATATAGTGAAACTAGCATCATACCATAAATTTTAATTGGCTTTTTAAATTTCATTAAAAAGTTTGGTTATATTTTTGTGATATCATACCATGAATTAAGCCAGTTAAGTGCAGCCAATCCTCATCAGGATAGTCCCTCCTGAGGGCTTCGGCTGTCTGCAGCAAGTGCTCGATCTGGGGCTCATCGAGATCGGGATCGCTATCATCAATAAACTCATTGAGCAGTTGAATGCATTCCCAGATGCTCATCTCCACTCTGTCCAACTTGTCGTACTCCTCTCTCATCCTCTTCACCTGCACCTCACATCGCATGTTGATTAGCTCCAAGACAAACCACACTAACCAATCTTCAATAAATTAAGAAACTATAACATTATATGTACGAAATCGTAGGTTTGATGGATGTGGTTCGTGCGATAAAACTCTTCAACAGTCTTCTTCCTCTCAAACTCGATATCACATTCCTTGCAATAATTTGTTATTCATTTTAAATATGTTCTGATGTGGCTAACGCAGCCACGAGGGCAATCATGGTAAAATCAAAAGCTTAAGGCAGCCCCACCCCGGCGTCTCCAAGTCGGCCAAGTCGGCCCCGACCTTCTCTAGTCGGCCCCGCTCGGCCTCGGCATCTCCAAGTCGGTCGAGTCGGCCCCAACCTTCCCTGGTCGGCCCCGCTCGGCCCTGGCATCTCCAAGTCGGCCGAGTCGGCCCCGACCTTTCCTGGTCGGCCCCGCTCGGCCCTGACCTTCCCTGGTCGGCCCCGCTCGGCCCCGGCATCTTCAAGTTGGCCGAGTTGGCCCCGACCTTTCCTGGTCAGCCCCGCTCGGCCCCGGCATCTCCAAGTCGGCCGAGTCGGCCCCGACCTTCCCTGGTAGGCCTCGCTCGGCCCCGGCATCTCCAAGTCGGCCTCGACCTTTCCTGGTCGGCCCCGCTCGGGCTCGGCATCTTCAAGTCGACCGAGTCAGTCCCGACCTCCCCTGGTTGGCCCTGCTCGGCCCCGGCGTCTCCAAGTCAGCCGAGTCAACCCTGACCTTTCCTGATCGGTCTCGCTTGGCCTCGGCACCTCCAAGTCGGCCGAGTCAGCCCCGACCTTCCCTGGTTGGCCCCGCTCAGCCCCGGCACCTCTAAGTCGGCCGAGTCGGCCCCGACCTTCCATGGTCAGCCCCGCTTGGTCTCGACATCCCCAAGAGAGCCATGACGGCCCCAACTTTCCCAAGCCGGCCCCAGGACGGTCCTGGCCGTTCAAGCCGCCATCTTTCTGACTCACGCCGTCTGACATCGCTAGGCCCAACTATCCACTGGCCAGGCCACCGATGGGACCAGACCTAACTACCCACTAGCCCCGCTAATTGATGGGACTTGGCTCATCAACCGCCATTTTTTCCTTTCCGATGGATAGGACCTACCAATCGGCCCAGATTCACGCAATCCCCACGAACCCCATGGACATTCCTTCCTCATAGAACTCCACATTATCATGCAGGTGTCAACCACCTATAAAAGTGTAAGTCCACTCAAGGACCAGGTATGCAAAAACTCACACGCTTGTCAATCTATCACCCAAAGAGGAATCCCCCCTTTGTGGACTCCTCTCGCCCCTAAAGAGCTCGCTTGAGCTCTTCCTTAGCTGTGACCTCGGTTGCTGACTTGAGCGTCGGAGGGTCCTCACCGGAGCACTCCTCTGGTCTTAGGACTTTTTGTAGGCCATCTAGCTCGGCGAGGGTCCATTGATCAAGCAGTTCTCTTTTCCCGACATTCAAGACCGGCAATCTGGCCGAGACCAGCGCCAACTTGGCCTCGGTCGCGGAGGCCTGGCTACCCTCGACTTCGGCCCGACACTCCGCCTCCCTTATTTGGCCGCCCAGATTTTCCTTCCGGGCCTTGGCCTCATGATGAAATCGAGCAAGGCTCTGAGACTGCGCCATGCTCTCCTTATATTTGTCGGCCTGCGCCAGGGACTTCACGAGCGCATCCACGGAGTGGGAAAGCGCTTCGCGAAGGGCCATCGCACCGTTGGCCATCTGCAGCAGAAGAATGTGTTAATTGCAGGAAAAACTGAGGCATCACAAAACATGTCTAAAAATGAAGAAAATCCAGAGGGTTACCTAGATGATGGAGACCATCACCAAGTCCAAAATCGCGGGGTGGCTCTGCCCCCGCATCTCCTCATCGGACTTGGCAGTCCGAACCCTTGACAGGAGACGGGCAGCCCGCCAGGCATCTGCCATTGAACCAAACCTGGGCGCTGGCCGCGCCGGCCCCTCCTGCGGCCCTTCGACCCAAGGGCAAGTTGGGCAGCGCGCTGATCGCTAGGATGAGCTCTCGGACTCATCCCTCTGCTTCCTGGCTGCTTTCGCCCCAGCCTCGAACCTTCTATCGACTATCTCCCCCTCTCCGGTAGTTGGAGGAGCCCTCTTCGCCTTCGACTCCGTGGCAGTCGAAGGGCCAATAGCGATTGTAACCTGCCCCGCCTCGAGCGCGTCAGCGGTGGCAGAGGCTTCCTCCTCGAGATCCAAGATCACCACGGCTGCTTTGGTGGTGCCAGGGATCTCCCATTCTTTTACTTCGGTCTCGGCCAACCCCGGGACCACTCCTGCAGCCGGCATTTCCTCGGCCGGCTCCTCCGTGGGCATTGGAGCTGCAGGAGCTTCAGCAACTTGAGCCAGCTCGGCCTGCTCCCTTTTTTGAGCCTTCTTCGTCGGCCTCGCCACTTCTCCTACCACCTGCCTCTTTTGCTGCAGGGCAGCTTCAAACTTGTCGGCGGAAAACCTCATCGTTGCACCAAAAAATGATAAATGTCAGCAACAGCATACAATAACCTTTGGGTCGAGACAGGAAGAGTCGAGCGTCGTTTTCACCAACCGCCGGGGCCGACTCGGCCTCAAAAAGGTTCTTCTCGGACAGGAGTTCCTTGTAGCCATGGATTTGACAGGTGGATAGCTGGGTAAAGAGTTTTCTATCCCTCTCCCCTATGGCGGCACTATCATTAGAGTTGGTGTCTGACTCTCTCCAACAGCCCTCACCCCTTCGACATGGGCGAAAAGGAATCGAGATTTTGTTGATAAATTATTGAAACATAATTGCCCCAACTCTATTGATTTTGATGATTTCCAAAAGCCATGAATATATTAATAGAAACAATGAATTATTTATCAAATACCATGAGTTTATTTAAAAATAAAAATATAAACTATCAATGTTTACATTCAATGAGTTCTTGAATCAATTAAAACAAAAAGAATTTTTATACTTGAGATTATACTTGAGATTTCATGAATTAAACTTGAGATTTCAAAAAGAATTCTTATACTACTCATTTGATAATCAATAACTTAATGGAAAATGTCTTGAATTGATGATCAAATCAATTCTATTCAAGTCACATTTATATTTAAATTTATTTGGGACGAGTTTTAAAGTCTATCAGAACATTTTTCTGATTTTTGTATCGCTCCCGAGCCGACTCAAGGGTTTCCGAGTCGACTCCCCAAATGTCTGTTTTTCAATGTTGTCCTGAGTCGACACTTGAGTTTTCAAGAGTCGACCCCTGAACCTTCGCGAGCCGACTCATGGACTGTGCGAGCCGACTCGACTCAGACGGCAGAGAGGCTCATTTTGGAGCACTTCTCGAGTCGACTCCCCGCATATCTCGAGTCGACCCTTGAAAGTTAGGTGTTTCTGGAATCGAGTGTTCGAGCCGACTCACGCAGTGCTCGAGCCGACTCCACGGAATCTGGACGCGATTTTTTCTGGATGCCACATCAGCTCTAACGGTAATATTTTTGAATAACGGCTATTTTTCTATGTTTCTAACGGCTATATCTTTGCAGAATCTATAAATAGAGGAGCCTGTTTCAAATAAAAACACAACAAAAAAAACAAGAAAAAGAGAGATTACTGCCTTATCCAAAAAGAGGGAAAAACAGAGCTTTATTGGAAAAATCTTCTAGTTCAAAAAAAGAGTGATTCAAAAGGAGTGAAATAAAGAGGAAGTTTCGTCTGCTCCAGATCATCAATCTACAAGAGTCAAAAGAAAATCCAAAAGCTTTTCAAAGATCAAATCGAAGGATTTTCAACATTCAACAAAAGGAGAAAAAGCTTCATCTTAACTCCAAAGTTTTCAAATGGTCAAGAATCTTGCTGAGGCCTGATTCAATACTTCAAGAGGAGTTAAAGAGAAGAAGGAAGAAAGCCAAAGCCAACCATCTGCAATCTTATCAGGCTTTTCTAACCCTTTTTATACTTTATTTGTATATTTGCTCAAGGGGAGCGTTTCTATATTTAAACTCTGTTATTTTGGTTGTTTGCTGATTCAATCAGTGGATTGAATCAGTGGAGGTTATTATACCTCGTTGCAAGCCGGAGTGCTTGTGTTGGGTTAGTTGTGAGCCCGTGAAAAACAACGTGTAGGGTTTTATGCTGGTGAGCCCGTGTAAAATCGGCTGGGTTCGTTGTGATCCCGGGAAAACAACAAGTTTGAGTTGTGAACTTGTAAAACAACTCGGCTGTAATCAAAGAGATTATAGTGTGGACCCAAGTGAATCTTGGGAGTGGACGTAGGTGTTGGTTGCACCGAACCACTATAAAATTATCTTGTGTTTGCCGTGCTATATTTTCTCTCTCTCTATCTCTCTTTATTATTTGCTTGTGTATTGATTAAAGTTAGCCTCTCACTTGCACATTTTGCTAACTAATCAACTAAAGTTAAAAAGACTTAAATTTTTAAGAACCCAATTCACCCCCCCTCTTGGGTTGCCATCTGGGCCAACAATTGGTATCAGAGCAAGTGCTCATTTAGAATTTGATCTCACGATCAAGGGCTAAAGATCCTTATGGCAACACAAAGTGGTTCATGTTTTGCTGAAGGTCATTCTACGAATCGACCTCCTTTATTTAATGGAACCAACTATTCATATTGGAAAGCAAGAATGAGAATATTCATTCAAGCTTCTGACTATGAATTGTGGGGAGTAATAACTAATGGACCTAGTACACCCACACACTTAGTTGAAGGCATTCTTGTTCCTAAGCCCGAAAGGGATTGGAATGATAATGATAGAAGAATGGCTCAATTAAATGCTAAAGCCATTAACATTTTATATTGTTCCTTAGACTCTAATGAATTCAACCGAATCTCAACATGTAATTCCGCAAAAGAAATTTGGGATAGGTTGGAAATAACACATGAAGGAACAAACCAAGTTAAGGAATCAAAAATAAACATTTTGGTTCATAAATATGAATTGTTTACAATGGAACAAACTGAAACCATCACATGCATGTTCACTAGATTTACTGATATTGTGAATGGTTTAAAGAGTCTTGGTAGAATTTATTCTAATGCTGACCTTGTGCGCAAAATTCTTAGGTCACTACCAAGATCGTGGGAAGCGAAAGTCACTGCTATCCAAGAAGCAAAGGACCTCAATGCATTACCTTTAGAGGAGCTTCTAGGATCCCTAATGACCCACGAGCTGACAATGAAGCAGCATGTTGAGGAGGAAACAAAAAAAGAAAACACTTGCCCTCAAAACTGCAGAAATGGAAGAGAGCAGCAGTGAAAGTAATGATGAAGATGATGATGAAACTGCTCTCTTGGCCAAAAAATTCAGAAAGTTTATGAGAAAAAGGCCCTTCCATAAAAAGAAATTTGGAGCAAGAATTGATGGAGAAAAAGATAAGAAAAAGGACAAGGAGAAAGAAAAAAGAAAGAGCCCTTAGTATGTTATGAGTGTAAAAAGCCAGGGCACTTTAGATATGATTGTCCTTTGCTGAAAAAGGCCTACAAAAAAAGAAGAAAGCATACATGGCAACATGGTCTGATGAATCTTCCTCATCGGAAGAAGAAGAATAAAAGGAAGTTGCCAATATCTGCTTCATGGGTTCCGAAAGGAACGACCGACCCAAGCGACAATGCAGGAATGTCTTGTAGCCAAAAGATCAAAGAAAAAGTGGTATCTTGATAGTGGCTGCTCAAGACATATGACGGGTGACAAAGAGGAATTCATCACCCTAGAAGAAAAGAAAGGTGGAGTTGTGACGTTTGGCGATAACGGTAAAGGTCAAATTATGGGCCTTGGTAAAGTTCGCATAACTCCATCTATATTTATTGATAATGTACTTTATGTTGATGGTTTAAAGCACAATTTAATTAGTATAAGCCAATTATGTGATAAAAACTTTAATGTTTCATTTAAATCTTCTATTTGCACTGTAACTAATTCCATTGATGATAGCATTGTTTTACTGGTTATAGACATGGCAATGTTACTTAGTTGACTTAGACAAATTATCTGAAAGTAGTCATTGCCTAATTGCTGACAATGCTAACATAAATGATATTAGTTGGTTGTGGCATCGTAGATTAGGTCATGCAAGCACACACCTTATTTCAAAACTAATTAAAATGGATTTAGTTAAAGGTTTACCTAAGTTAGATTTTGAAAATAACAAAATCTGTGATGCATGTCAATTTGGAAAACAAACTAGAAGTTCTTTCAAATCTAAAAACATTGTTTCAACTTCTAGGCCACTAGAGCTACTTCACATGGATCTTTTCGGACCAACTAGAACCACAAGTCTAGGAGGAAAGAAATATGGTCTAGTGATTGTAGATGATTATTCTAGATATACTTGGGTAATGTTTTTAGCTCACAAAGATGAGACTTTCTCGATATTCCTGAAATTCTTCAAGAAAGTCACAAATGAGAAAAACACTACTATAGTATCTCTAAGAAGTGATCATGGAACAGAATTTGAAAATCACTTATTTGAAAGTTTTTGTTCTGAAAATGGAATTAATCATAATTTTTCAGCCCCTAGGACTCCACAACAAAACGGTGTAGTTGAAAGAAAAATAGGACCTTAGAAGACATGGCCCGTACCATGCTATGCGAAAGCAACTTACCAAAGTATTTTTGGGCGGAAGCAATTAACACAGCATGTTACATCTTAAATAGAGCTTTAATAAGACCAATATTAAAGAAAACACCTTATGAATTATGGAATGAAAGAAAACCAAATATAAAATACTTTCATGCATTTGGATGTAAATGTTTCATTCATAATAATGGTAAAAACAACTTAGGAAAATTTGATGCTAAATCTGATGAAGGAATTTTTCTAGGTTATTCAACGACTAGTAAGGCATATAGAATCTTTAACAAGAAAACCTTAGTAGTTGAAGAATCCATACATGTAGTTTTTGATGAATCTTTAGCAACTGGATCTGAAAAGATTGATGATGAGGAAGATACAAACATAATTGAAAAAGATCTTGAAAAACTTAATATTGAGTATCTTCTGATCATGAACAAGAGGCTAAAGATGATGATTCACATAAGGACGATGATGTCAATATTGATCATAATGATATAGATCTTCCAAGAGACTGGAGATATGCTCATAGTCATCCTAAGGAATTGATTATAGGTGATCCATCTCAAGGAATAAGAACTAGATCATATATGAGAAATATTAGTAATCATCTTGCATTTGTATCACAAATTGAACCTAAAACTATAGAAGAAGCTGAAAAAGATAATAATTGGATGTTAGCAATGCAAGAAGAACTAAATCAATTTACTAGAAATAATGTTTGGACTTTAGTTGAAAGACCTAAAAATCATTCAGTAATAGGATCAAAATGGGTTTTTAGAAATAAACTAGATGAAAATGGCATAGTAATTAGAAACAAAGCTAGATTGGTTGCTAAAGGATATAATCAAGAGGAAGGTATTGATTTTGATGAAACCTTTGCACCTGTAGCTAGATTAGAAGCCATTAGCTATTACTTGCATTTGCATGTCATATGAATTTTAACTTATTTCAAATGGATGTAAAAAGCGCATTTTTAAATGGATTTATAAATGAAGAAGTTTATGTAGAACAACCACCAGGTTTTGAAGATCACGAATTTTCAAATCACGTTTTTAAATTGCACAAAGCTTTATATGGTTTGAAACAAGCACCTAGAGCTTGGTATGATAGGTTAAGTAAATTCTTAATAGAAAATGATTTTACAAGAGGAAATGTTGATAAAACTTTTTTTGAAAAGAAAAAGTAAAGATTTACTTGTAGTACAAATATACGTAGATGACATTATTTTTGGTGCTACTAACGATTCTCTTTGTCAAGAATTTGCAAAGTTGATGCAGGGAGAATTCGAGATGAGCATGATGGGAGAACTCAACTTCTTCCTTGGACTCCAAATCAAACAATGCAAGGAGGGAATCTTTATCAACCAAACCAAATACACAAGAGAACTACTCAAAAAGTTTGGTATGGAAACAATGAAACCCCTCGGAACTCCAATGAGTCCTTCATGCAAGCTGGACAAAGATGAAGAAGGTAAAAGGTTGATCAAAAGTATTATCGAGGTATTATCGGATCCCTTCTTTATTTAACAGCAAGTAGACCAGATATTATGTTTTCAGTATGTTTATGTGCTAGATTTCAATCTGAACCTAAAGAATCACATTTAATAGCTGTTAAAAGAATTTTAAGATATTAAATGGAACAAAAAATGTAGGTTTATGGTATTCTAGAGACTCCACATTAAACCTAATTGCATATTCGGATTCTGATTATGCTGGATGTAAATTAGATAGAAAAAGCACAAGTGGTGCATGCCATTTCTTAGGAAGTAACTTAATCACATGGTTTAGCAAAAAGCAAAATTCAGTTGCATTATCAACTACTGAAGCTGAATATGTAGCAGCTGGAAGTTGCTGTGCGCAAATCCTATGGATTAAGCGACAACTTGAAGACTATGGTATCACACTTAATAAAACACCCATAAGATGTGATAACACTAGCGCAATCAATTTAACTAAAAATCCAATTCAACACTCAAGGACAAAACACATAGAAATTAGATATCATTTTATAAGGGAACATGTAGCTAATGATGAAATTTGTTTAGATTATGTAAACACTGAAGAACAATTAGCTGACATCTTTACAAAACCTTTAAGCGAAGAAAGATTTTGTTATCTTAGAGGAGAGTTAGGAATTTGTAACCCTTTTGAATAAATTTTGAAACCTCTAAGGAAATATATCTAGAGTTCTTTCAATTTCTCAAAATCTTAAGGAAATTTTATCTAGAACTCATATCAATTTGATCTATCAAAATCCATGATTTTTAATCATACTCAAAGATCAAATCCGGGTTCATTTCAGACACTCTGAAAAATTTTGATTTTTTACTCTGAAATGGTTTCGGAGCCGACTCGAGAGTATCGGAGTCGACTCGAGTTTCTGCTGAAACTCAGGAGTCGACCCCTTCTCTGAGCGAGTCGACTCGAGATCGTGTCTGTGCTCTGTGACTTACCCGAGCCGACTCTACGCTTTGCGCGAGTCGACTCGACGTGGTCCCAAATCGCTTTATTAGGGCACGAGCCGACCCATCGATCGATTCTAATCATTCCAAATCATCAAAACCCTCCAAAACCCTTCAAACCTTCCAAAATCTTCCAAAATCCTTAAACAATCATTCCACTTGATCAATGGCCCCCAAAACCCGTGGTGCTAGTAGTAGCGTGCCGGGATGAAAAGGAAGAAGACCGTGCGTCGACCCGTTCGCGAGCCGACTCCGGATCTTCGTCTGCTTCCTCTTCGGACGATTCGCCTGCTCCTACTGCCACTACTCCTCAGGTAGATCACCTTGCGAGTAGAGTCATTACACAGGAAGGAAGTTTGACTTTGATTTGTTTGAGAGAGAGGGATTGCTTGTAGGGTCACAGTTGAAGGAAATGGGATTTGAAAAGATATGCTCCTTGGACTGTCCTACATACCCAGCATTAGTTAAAGAGTTTTATAAAAATTTGACTAGAGGGGACAATGGTTGGTCAGCACTGTTAGAGGAGTTGGTTTGAATGTCACTGCCATCATTCTTTCTAAATTATTGGACTTACCCCTATCTGGACCTTCCACTTTTGACCCAGAGGATAGGTCACCTGCCCTCAAAGATTATTGAATAGAAATTTTGAGGGATTTGAAGAAGTTTTTGCCAATCAGCTGCCACTGGACTTGAGATTGCTTCATAACATCTGCAGCAGGATTCTTTTCCCTAAGACAGGCCGTTTTGACTACTTGTCTGAGAGGGATATCTTTGTTATGGATGCTGTAGTTTCAGGCAAGCCAATCAACTTACCCATTATGATTTATGGTATATAGCTGATTGTGGGAGTAAGAGGAAATCCTGTCTTCCCTATGGCATGATCTTGACAGTTATTCAGAAGCCAAGGAATTGAAATTAGTGATAGTGAGCCCAGAAAAATTTGAGACATACTGACTACTATTCATTGGCCACTATTCACCGCATGGGTTTCAAGAAAGTTAATGGTAATTGGATAAGAAAAGGTCAAGAAGATGTTAGAGCTGAGGAGACAGAGTTGAAGACATTGGAGCTGAGGTCGAGGTTGGACCTTCTGTTGCTGGACCGTCTGAGGCAGGACCTAGCATGCATTATTCTCCTCCACCTCAGCTTCATCTTCTGTGAGATTTTCAGATGAGCAGTTATGTCAACTTAGAGCTATGTTTGCAGAATTTGATAATCAAAGAAAAGATGAAATTGGTCAATTGAGAGAAGATATTAGAGAATTAAAGGAAGACATCATTTCAAGACTTGACTTACTTTCATTTTCTGTTGGTACTCATGTGGATTCACTCAATGCTGAGCTTAAGAACATATTTGAAAGACTTCAAGGGATAGCTGATGGATCCAATGTGTATCTTGATAGAACCAATCAGTTAAGAAGAGATATTGATGCTGCAGTTGATCAATACAAGTAACTATGAATGACTTTAACAAATCACAAAAGGATGATATCATGGAAGTGATTGGACACTTAAAGAGTATAGTTTTCAAGCGTGTCAAATGATCTTATCATAGTTTGTATTTCTAGATTTCCTTACTAGATTGTATCTAGGAAGTTTTGCTTTAATATGACTGTATTTGAACTTTGATGAATTTAAGATTGCGTTACATTTTGATGTAATTTGATGTACTTTTGAAGTAATGAGAAAAGTTATGTTCATTTCAATTATGAGTACCTTGAATATCTTTGAATGCTTATGTTTAATTTGATATAATTTTGAATATCAATACTCAAATGAATTCGAATGAATTTAATCAATTGATGCTCTGATGCATCTCAACCTTTTTGTTGATTACAAAAAAGGGGGAGAGATTTATATGATTTAATCGTATATGCATCATCATATTTAAGAGGAAGAGATTTGTTTAAACCTATATGCTTTTAATTGCCCTAATTAAATAAGGGGGAGAGAATTAAATAAGAAGGGGAAGAGATAATTGAGAAAAATTTGCTTAAGTTTTTGAATTTAAAAATTTTGAATGAATTATAAAATTGAGGTTCATAGGGGGAGCTACCTCATTGAGGGGGAGCCTTTCCATGAACACAAAAGTTGATTTTGGTATCATAAATTTTTCAATTTTATAATGCATATACTCAATGTTTTTGTCATCATCAAAAAGGGGGAGATTGTTGAGAAATTATTGAAACATAATTGCCCCAACTTATTGATTTTGATGATTTCCAAAAGCCATGAGTATTTAAAGAAACAATGAATTATTTATCAAATACCTTGAGCTTATTTAAATAAAAAATATACTATCAATGTTTAATTCAATGAGTTCTTGAATCAATTAAAACAAAAAGAAGTTTTATACTTGAGATTATACTTGAGATTTCAAAAAGAATTCTTATACTACTCATTTGATAATCAATAACTTAATGGAAAATGTCTTGAATTGATGATCAAATCAATTCTATTCAAGTCACATTTATATTTAAATTTATTTGGGACGAGTTTTAAAGTCTATCAGAACATTTTTCTGATTTTTGTATCGCTCCCGAGCCGACTCAAGGGTTTCCGAGTCGACTCCCCAAATGCTGTTTTTCAATGTTGTCCTGAGTCGACACTTGAGTTTTCAAGAGTCGACCCCTGAACCTTCGCGAGCCGACTCAGACTGTGCGAGCCGACTCGACTCAGACGGCAGAAAGGCTCATTTTTGAGCACTTCTCGAGTCGACTCCCCGCATATCGCGAGTCGACCCCTGAAAGTTAGGTGTTTCTGGAATCGACTGTTCGAGCCGACTCCCAGTGCTCGAGCCGACTCCACGGAATCTGGACGCGATTTTTCGATGACACATCAGCTCCAACGGTAAGATTTTTGAATAACGGCTATTTTTCTTGTTTCTAACGGATATATTTTGCAGAATCTATAAATAGAGGAGCTCTTTTCAAATCAAAAAACCAAAAAAAAAAAGAAAAAGAATATCTTTCAAAAAGAGGGAAAAACAGAGCTTTATTGGAAAAATCTTCTAGCTCAAAAAAGAGTGATTCAAAAGGAGTGAAATCAAGAGGAAGTTTCGTCTGCTCCTTCTCATCAATCCACAAGAGTCAAAAGAAAATCCAAAAGCATTTCAAAGTCAAATCGAAGGATTTTCAACATTCAACAAAAGGAGAAAAAGCTTCATCTCAACTCCAAAGTCTTCAACGGTCAAGAATCTTGCTGAGGCCTGATTCAACACTTCAAGAGGAGTTAAAGAGAAGAAGGAAGAAAGCCAAAGCCACTACCATCTGCAATCTTATCAGGCTTTTCTAACCCTTTTTATACTTCATTTGTATATTTGCTCAAGGGGAGCATTTCATATTTAAACTCTTTATTTTTTGTTTGCTGATTCAATCAGTGGATTGAATCAGTGGAGGTTATTATACCTCGTTACAAGCCGGAGTGCTTGTGTTGGGTTAGTTGTGAGCCCGTGAAAAACAACGTGTAGGGTTTTGTGCTGGTAAGCCCGTGTAAAACCAGCTGGGTTCGTTGTGATCCCGGGAAAACAACAAGTTTGAGTTGTGAGCTTGAAAACAACTCGGCTGTAATCTAGAGAGATTATAGTGTGGACCCAAGTGAATCTTGGGAGTGGACGTAGGTGTTGGTTGCACCGAACCACTATAAAATTATCTTGTGTTTGCCGTGCTATATTTTCTCTCTCTCTATCTCTCTTTATTATTTGCTTGTGTATTGATTAAAGTTAGCCTCTCACTTGCACATCTTGCTAACTAATCAACTAAAGTTAAAAAGACTTAAATTTTTAAGAACCCAATTCACCCCCCCCCTCTTGGGTTGCCATCTGGGCCAACAGATTTCCACCCCCTAATCTTAGATGGGAGACCTAAGGGGAAGGCTCTACCCGGCCTGGCGGTGAATGCCCACCAGGCCCCCTCACCTTGGCGGCGGAGCTTATAGAAAGCCCGGAACAGTGACAGTCCTGCCCGAGCCCCCTGGAAGCAGCAAAGAATGACAAAAGCACAGATGATCCGAATCAAGTTCGGAGTCAACTATGCCAGCACTAGCCTATACCTATCTAAAAGATTCAGAATAAAAGGATGGAAAGGGAGGCGCAGCCCACACCAAAAAAACTCCTCGTATAGAGCGACCCGACCGGGTGGACGGAGGTCACTCTATCTTCGGGCCTCGGCGCGGATAGGCAGATGAAACTGGAAACTATGTACCTAGCCCTAATGGCCTCCACATCCTCAGGGGTCATGGTTGAGGCCACTCCCGCCGGACCTACCGGATCAAGGCCAACCGCCGGAGGTGGTGTCGGACGACGGGAAGACACAGGAACCGCCCTAATAGGGGGAGCTGAAATAGATGGAGGTTCGATCGCCGTCGATCGATCACGGATGTTAATGCCACCCACCAGCTGAGGCACCTGGTTAACTGAGGGGGTTTGGTCTTCACTATCGGAATGGAAAGACTCTACTATGGCCTCTTACCCTCCCTAACAGCACGACGGTCCATGGGTAAGACGAAGGATGAAACTAACCTGGAATCAAAAGAAACCCAAAGACAGAAGGGCTCAGGTCGCAGAGGAACTCAGAGAAGAGAAAGCTGGAAGAAAGCGCTAGCAGTGTAAAAGCTTTCCCCCGAACCCTCGGGGCGCTTTTATACCCCCCATCTCCAAACGGCGATGCCCGAGGCCCCGCCACGTGGCACACTTCTATTGCGCCACGGGCTGTCCGCCGGCAATCTCGCCTGTGCCCGAGACATGCTGCTTTCATTCATCCCGAAGAGCGTGATCCCCGGCCAATCGCAGAGCATAGAAAGTAGAGAAACAATGATGACCCCCACCTTTTTCCCATCCTCCGATGGGCACCCTCATCAAGGCATCCGGTGCCAACATCAACTCCCATCTACTGCATGATTGTGGAAGATTTTCGAAGTGACACCGCCTTGAAAAAACGTGCCAGCTCACCAGTTATTGAAAGCACACTGAAGAGCAATCATTTTTTGAATTTTCGTACCCCTTTCGCCCAAATGATAGCAGACGCATGGCCCTCCGTGCTCAGGGGCGGGAGGGCATCTGATGTGCTAAAGCAGCCATGAGGGCAATCAGGGCAAAATCAAAAGCTTAAGGCGGCCCCGCCCCGGCATCTCCAAGTCAGCCGAGTCGGCCCCGACCTTCCCTTGTCGGCCCCGCTCGGCCCCAGTATCTCCAAGTCGGCCGAGTCGGCCCTGACCTTCCCTGGTCGGCCCCGCTTGGCCCGGTGTCTCCAAGTCGGCCGAGACGGCCCTGACCTTCTCTGGTCGGCCTCAGCATCTCCAAGTCGGCTGAATCGGCCCCGACCTTCCCTGATCGGCCCCGCTCGGCCCCGGCGTCTCCAAGTCGACCGAGTTGGCCCCGACCTTCCCTAGTTGGCCTCGGCATCTTCAAGTTGGCCGAGTCAGCCCCGACCTTCCCTGGTCGGCCCCGCTCGGCCCCGGCATCTCCAAGTCGGCCGAGTCGGCCCCGACTTTCCCTGGTCGCCCCGCTCGACCCCGGCACCTCCAAGTCAGCCGAGTCGGCCCCGCTTGGTCTCGACATCCCCAAGAGAGCCATGACGTTCTCAACTTTCCCAAGCCGGCCCCAGGACGGTCCTGGCCGTTCAAGCTGCCATCTTTCTGACTCGTGCCGTCTGACATCGCTAGGCTCAACTATCCACTGGCCACGCCATCGATGAAACCAGACCTAACTACCCGCTAGCCTTGCTAATTGATGGGATATGGCTCACCAACCGCTGTTTTTCCCTCTCTGATGGGACAGGACCTACCAACCAATCCAGATTCACGCAACCCCCACGAACCCCGCAGACATTCCTTCCTCACAGAACTCCACATGGTCGTGCAGGTGTCAACCACCTATAAAAGGGTAAGTCCACTCAAGGACCAGGTATGCAAAAACTCACACGCTCGTCAATCTATCACCCAGAGAGGAATCCCCCCTTTGTGGACTCCTCTCGCCCCTAAAGAGCTCGCTTGAGCTCTTCCTTAGCTGTGACCTTGGTTGCTGACTTGAGCGTCGAAGGGTTCTCATCGGAGCACTCCTCCGGTCTTGGGACTTTTTCCAGGCCATCCAGCTCGACGAGGGTCCATTGATCAAGCAGTTCTCTTTTCCCGACATTCAAGACTAGTGATCAGGCGTCATCATGTTCTGAAGGAGTTCAAGTCCTAAACCTATGGAGGCAATAATTTGGCCCTTTTGGGTAGGCCCATGCGTGAAGACGATCTAATAAAGATGAAGAATCGCAGTCAAGCAATGGGCCATGCAAAAAAAAAACCCTAAAAAAAGGGACGAATTAAGTACGTATGCGAGATGGACCTGAAAGTATGGCCGAAGGAATTGATCTCGGGCACCATGAAACCGCCATCCAACACCAACTCACAGGGCTCATCACACTACAAAAAAAATGGCTTATTATGATGAATTAATTCATCGCAACAGGTACAAAAGTCGTTGTAATAAGTTATTACGATGATAAAAAATTCATCGTAATACATTATAAAATCGTCGTAATAACATGTTGTCGTAATAACCTATTATGACGACTTATTTTCGTCATAATAGATAACTATTACGGTGAAACCATATCGTCGTTATATATTTTTTAAAAAAATTAATTTAATTAAAATCTTATTACGGCGACTTAGTTTTGCCATAATATCAACCTATTACGGCGAATATAAGTCGTCATAATAGGTTTTTATTTAAATTTTAAAAATATTAAAACCTTATTATGGCGACTTAGTTTCGCTGTAATAGGAAGCTATTACGATGAAACTAAGTCTCCGTAATAAGTTTTTAATATTTTTAAAATTTAAATAAAAACATATTACGGTGACTTATTTTTACCGTAATAGGTTGATATTACGACGAAACTAAGTCATCGTAATAATATTTTAATTAAATTTTAAAAATATTAAAATTTTATTTTAATATTTTTTTTGTTTTGCACCTATTACAATAATATAATATAATATTAAAGCAACGATATTAGAAATAATTTTTAATATAAAAGTTTCACAAAAAAATTTAATAAAAGTTTTCATTCATTTCAATAAAATCATCATATACAATGTTTTAAAAAATACATAATTAAAAAAATACATGTACGATGGAAGTGAAGTCTGCTGGGATCCACTAGGATGATATCCAGGCACTAACTGTCGCATGAAAGCAGTGAGCTCAGCAGTCGTCGCCTTTAGATCCTGGATGGTCTTCTCTTGCTGAGCGAGCTTATCTCTTGCTGAGCAAGCTTATCCTCTTGCTGAGCGATGAGCTCTCGGCACTCATGTAGTTCAACCTTTAATTGTGAGTTTTCAGAAGATGAAGAACTACCTCTAATTCTCGATGTACCCTTCGGTAATGGACCCTATCCTCTTTTATAACCAGATCTAGAGCCTAAAACCTCTCAAAAATGACATCCTCATTGATTGGTTCTATTGTAGAGTCCTACGAGGAAAGTCGCTCTATTAACTGTGCCTGCAATGAAAACAAAACAAATTCAATATGTTTAGTATAAAACATTACATTCAATAATATTGTATTTTTAATTGATAAAACTTACATGGGTTTCTTCAGCTTTTTTATTTATCCATTGATTCTTCTTTTTATCAAAATGAAGAGTATTCCACAGATGAAGTCTTGATGGCTCCTCTCCCGTAACAGGATCTCTCTGAAAAGAAACAATAATAATTTAAAACAATAATTTAAGACAATAATCTAATACAATTATCAATGTATCAATGTATCAATGTAATAATCTAATACAATGTATTAATGTAATAATCTAATACAATGTATCAATGTATCAATGTAATAATCTAATACAATGTATCAATGTATCAATATAATAATCTAATATAATTATTAATGTATCAATGTAATAATCTAATACAATGTATCAATGCATCAATGTAATACAATTATCAATGTATCAATGTATCAATGTAATAATCTAATACAATGTATCAATGTATCAATATAATAATCTAATACAATTATCAATGTATCAATGTAATAATCTAATACAATGTATCAATGTATCAATGTAATAATCTAATACAATAACATAAGGGTGCACAATATAATTTTTAAATTCCTATTCTCAAATCAGAAGGATTAAATGATGAATTTTAAATTTGCAATTGAAGAGAAAGGATGTACACATGAAGGATATCATGTTATCAGCAAGACAGCAGATTTCTTCCCTCCAGTCTTTTTAACTTAAACAGCAAGACACAAATTCAGAATTTGCTTGTCTGTTAATGATTTCCAGAGCCTGATAGCAATCCAACAGTCCATGCTTACCAAATTCAGAATTTCCTTTGTCAAGGATGAACACTGACAGTTGATAATGCCTCAGATCGAGAGAGAGAAGATAATAGAAGACGTTTGGTTTATATTTGATAAACAAAGTAAACACACAGCACTGTACATCACAAGCTCAAACACCGATCGACCTCGCTCGCTAATTAACCACACAAACAGCAGGAAACAAGGGGCAAAAAAAGCCGCTTAGATTCCTCTTCGGCTTCATAACGTCTATGCTGGATGCACCAAATTGCTGTCTGCTCGATTAGTTCGAGAGATGCAAGCCAAAGCCTTCTTTAGATTCAAATCCTCAAACAGAGTCCAGTGTAGACAAAGCCTTACAGTAGTAATTTGAATCAAAAATTATATATATAAAGACCAGGGAAGAATTGGATCCTAATTTGGATCCCCAATCAGGTCAGTTAAAGTTCTAGGTAGAAAAAAAATATTTTTCACTTGGTTCAAGACCTCAACTGATCTGGTATAGAGTCTGAATTAAGCTTAACACAAAGCAGACCAGTCTCATATCTTGAGAAAAAGACAATAAGACATGCTGATCTTTTTGAATGCATTAGTTAATTGGATAACTGCTTACGTACTCAAGGGAATATAGACTTTAAATGCGTCACCAGAGCTCATATTGTGCTTTCTAGATTGTGTTTATTGGCAGCTATCCAGCATTGGGTGAATTATATGACTATGATACCATAAAAGAAGAAAATTGGTCATGATACCATGCATTAAGCCTAAGTTTGGATCTAGCACGCAACATAGATGCTGGATCAAATCTTTCATAAATATGACTACACTAGATTTATAACACTACAACAATATCAGACCACACAATACATAAATATAAAAGCACTAGGTTCACAATATTCCTTACCATATGATAAGAGTGAGCCGGTATAGACTTCGATCCAGTGAGAGCAGCATATGGCTGCAATTCCCAATTAGATTTATTTGTTTCTGTTTTTTCTACATCAAAGAATTAATGAAAATGGTTACATGAGTTTATAAAAAATATAAACTATTAAAATATTTGTATGGATGTATTTACCTTATACTCATATGAATAAAAGTAATCACATAGAAAGTCCCAGTCACTCTGCGAGACACGAGATGACTTATTTTGTTTTGCTAAGCTCACACTTGTGTCCCCACCGTGACTAATGAAGTGTATATGAAGCCGATATCTAAATTCTCGATAAATTTTATTCATTTGAAACTCAATACCTTTTTTAATATGATCTAAATTCATATCAAGATCGAACTTCTCTTGCATATATATATATATATATATATATATATATATATATATATATATAATAAAAGTTATAAGGTATATTAAGTACATTAAATGTAATCTAAAGTAATCTAATACAATTATACTGACCTGAAGTCAATCGATCATAGATGCTTTCTGTGCATCAGTGATCTCACTCCACTTCATGACCTTGGCCTTTCTTCTTTGATGACGTAGCTGCAAAACATAATGAACTAAATTAGTGCAAAATAACATAAAGAAATATAGCCAAATAATATAATTTTAAAGTAGAGTTATTACATGATGCACCAACAGATGACCCCTCTGTCAGAGCTGGAATGTAAGGAGAATCATCTCGCCTCGATGTAGCAGGAGTATCTCTCGAAGACATCTACAAACAAACATACAAACTAGAATTAACAAATAAGAAAGTATAAGAACATATAGTTGTAATAAGTAAAAAAATATGAATGCTACCAAATTAATCACTGTCATCACTAAAATGCTCATTTTCTTCATCATCCTCCATATCAGAACTATGTATAGATCCCTCACTGTCATAATCACTAGTGTGTCATCCTCCTCAACATCTTCGCATATAAAGTCATCTTGACCGACATCACTTTGACCTCTAATGTTTTCTTGAATTGCAACTATTTCAGCATCAGTGTCCGTACACAGAGATGTTATTAAGTCCATGTTAGGTTGCTCACATGTGAATCGAAGGGCTGCTGAATCATCTTCTTGATATACTTCTTCCTGAACATCATCATCTTTTTTTGGAATATCCCACAAATGATGATGACTAACCTTGTATACCACTTTCCAATTAGAATTGTTCTTCAAATCATCCAAGTAGAAAACCTTTTCAACTTGTGATGCTAAAATGAATGGCTCATGTTTGTACCATTCTGAACTAATATTTATACTTGTAATATTATAATGTTGTTGCATTCTCCTGTGCTTTGGTTCAGTTTCAAACCATTTGCACTTGAAATAACAAGTACCTTAGAAATAACAAAGGGCCCTGCCTTATTGACACCACAGGAGAAGGCACTGTTTAAGTGGCATTGTTCCATGGGTTCACAATTATTTCTACATTCATTTTCTGTGCCTGAAATATGTTCACAATTAAATCAGATTTGTTGTCGATATATCCAGACATTCAATACAAAATATTAAAATTCACATTGTTAAAAATATTATTTGTTACAGCATGAGACATTCAATAGAATTTTTTAAAATACAATGATAGCGAAGTATCTTATATATTAACAGGAAAAGCATGGTTCCAAAATGGCCTTCTTAGATGGTAACCCTCCTGAGAGACTATGTATGCCAATTGTTGATCACATTCAGTCATTGGGTGGTGAAGTCCGACTAAATTCACGTATACAGAAGGTTGAACTGAACTCTGATGGAACAGAAGGTTGAACTGAACTCTGATGGAACCGTGAAGCACTTTGTGCTCAGCAATGGAAATATAATCAGTGGAGATGTTTATGTGACTGCCACACCTGGTACAAACTTATATTGCTGTGCTAATGAATGAATTATTTTTGATAGTGCCCATCATGACTCTTTATTCTGTTGTACCAGTTGATATCTTGAAGCTTCTTTTGCCTCAAGAGTGGAGGGAAATTCCATACTTTAAGAAGCTGGATAAGTTAGTGGGAGTTCCGGTGATTAATGTTCATATATGGTCAGTCAAGATATACTGAGCTTAGGCTTCATTTGTGTTGTTGGATATTTTTAAACCTTTATAACTAATTGGACCACTCAATTTCCTCCTTGTCTTTATGTTTGCTGGACTTGGTGAATAAATAAAAAACTGTCTGATAGGATTGTTATGTTATGATTTTCCCCCCTTTTTTCCAGGTTTGACAGGAAACTGAAGAACGCCTACGATCATCTTCTTTTCAGCAGGTCCTGCTAATATTATTCCATTAAGATTGCTTATCACAAGCATTTGTTTTTAGTGCCTTTTAGACTATGATTTCACCAGCTTGTTAACCGCTTCAGATATAATGTTCTCTCTCCCATTACTTCCCCTTCGCTCTTTTGTTTTAACACTATCCAATTAGATAAATGAGCTATAGGAAGTTGTAGCAAGATATTTGAGTCCTCCAACACATTTACCCAAATTTTACCCTTTTTTTTCAATGCACCTTAAATGTTGACACATCTTGGTCATGAAATTCAATTAAATAACCTTAAGAAGCAAAAGTTTCTCTGGATAATTTAAGAACTTAAGCTTAAGTTGATGACACTGGAAGATTGCCTGACAAGTATATATTGTTCATAGCTAATGTTGGCTTCTATATTTCTTGCCTTCCAGGAGCCCTCTTTTGAGTGTGTATGCTGACATGTCCGTTACATGCAAGGTGAAGACTTTCTTTTTTAGGAAAAATAACTCTATAGAAGTTATTAGTTGACTTTCATAGTTTTGTTCATCTTAAACAAGTAGATGTACTGTTTACATCCTCTTTCTAAAATAACTTGATAATCATTATAGAGACATTTTCCTAGAAGACTTATATTGAGTCCGAATGAAACTGGATGGCACAAGATCATTGTTGTGGTTCTTTATGAGCCGATACAAAAGGATTCCTTTTTCATAAATTCTGCCAGAGATTTATTTCAGGTTTTCATGGGAGGCAGCTTCCTCTTTCCTCCACTTTTTTGCTATGAGGAGATACAACTGGGCAAAACATAATATCATGACAACTCAAATTTGCCTCCATAATTAGATTCTACCTTAGTTTGTCTTGCACATGATTAGTTTTATATGTTTTTACTTAATACATATCCTTAGAAGCTCTTCATAGCCTTATGAAGAATCTTTCTGGAATCAATCTTTCCTACTGTCTTGTGACTTGAATTCCACATTCTGGAAGTCCAACTTCTAAAATTCTTCAGATATATACTGGATGACAAATGTATCCTCTTGCTCATGACTTAGGATTAATACCTCTTCTCACAGACAAACAAATTATTTTGCTAGTTTTACACTTTGTTAGCAAAACATACTTCCATCCCTATAACTCTTCACAAAGTGTATGTATCTGAGCCGACAATCTATAGGTACATAGTGCTTTTCTTTATGTCCATTACATAAATAGTTGGAATGCATTATATAACTTCTATTTTGTTTTATTAAAAATATGATGTTGAAATAAACCTTCTCATGTTTGTTTATTCACATGTCATCTTATGATGCTGTTAGAACTTTTTTCTATTTTGTATCTTTCCTAAAGCCATTCTGGTCATACATAACTTATTTTCCATGCAGGAATACTATGATCCTAATCGTTCTATGCTGGAGTTGGTTTTTGCTCCTACAGAGGAATGGATCTCACGCAGTGACCATGAAATCATTGATGCTACTATGAAAGAACTAGCTAAGCTATTCCCTGATGAAATTGCGGCAGATCAAAGTAAAGCCAAAATTCTGAAATTCCATGTTGTAAAGACACCAAGGTGAGCTTAAGAAACTATAGTATTTGTATGGCTAGAAGTATCATCCTTATTCTTAGATACAATGAAACCGAATCGAGACGGAAAAAAATCCACTCAAAAACCCTACTAGTAGAAACTAAGGGCGGAATGGGGAAGTAGGAGGAGTACCTTTGTTTCGGTGACGCGTGTACTTTGTATCAGATCTGATCTGCGTCCCCCAGAACCTCTCCCTTGCCCTCTTTTGAATCTTCCTGTGCTGCCCAAAGTCAGGACTCCCAACAAAAGCACAGCCCTCGCTCCGAGCACACAGGATTCCAGATCGGATCGGATCAGATGAATCCAGCGAGATCAGCGGAAGCGGAAGGTGGAGATCCAGCTATAAGCTTCTCATTAGAGCTAACAACGACGACAGCAGCACGAGCAGAGGGGAAATTAAAACCCCCCAAATCAGAAAACAATAAAATCAAAAAAAAAATCCAAGTGAAAAAAAAACACAGACCAGAGAAAAAGGAATCGCAAGCGAGAGGGTTTTATAAAGCCCTTCTTCTTCTCACCTCGTCCGAGGGCTGACAGAGAGGAGCTCGACGTCCGCGGGCGAGGGTTCCGGCATCCGGGGGCCGACAGCGGAGAGGAGCTCGGGGGGGGGGGGAAGACGGCGGGAGCAAGGGTTTCACAAAATAAAATCGTGAAGGGTGTCAGGGTATTAAGGGGACCTTATTACGACGACATTAAATTTCGTCGTAATAAGGTCCCGTAGTAGAATAATATTTCTTTTTTCGCTCTATCACGACGACATTTAACATTCGTCGTAATAAGTTCTTTTATAATGGGAAATATAACATGGACCTATTACGATGACTTTTGATATTCGTCGTAATAGGTCTTTTTATTACGGCAAAAATTTATTTCATCGTAATAAAACGAAAGAAAAATAAAAAAATTTAAAATCCTAAAATATAACCTGGACATATTACGACGACTTCTGATATTCATCGTAATAGGTCTTTTTATTACGGTGAAAATTTATTTCACCGTAATAAAATGAAAGAAAAATAAAAAAAATTAAATCCTAAAATATAACCGGGACCTATTACGATGAATTTTAAAATTTATCGTAATAAGTCTTTTTATTACGACAAAAATTTATTTCGCTGTAATAAAATGAAAGAAAAATAAAAAAATTTAAAATCCTAAAATATAACCATGATGAATTTTAAAATTCATCATACTAGGTCTTTTTATTACGGTGAAAATTTATTTCGCCGTAATAAAATGAAAGAAAAATAAAAAAAATTAAAATCTTAAAATATAATTGGGACCTATTATGATGAATTTTAAAAGTCATTGTAATAAGTCTTTTTATTACGGCGAAAAATTATTTCACCGTAATAAAATGAAAGAAAAATAAAAAAATTAAAATCCTAAAATATAATCGGACGATGTTTGATATTCGTCGTAATAAGACTTTTTATTACGGTAAAAAATTAGTTCGCCGTAATAAATAGGTTTTACGATGAATTTAATTATTATTTCACCGTTATAAATAAACCTATAACGATGAAAATAATTCATCACCACAATTATCATACTTTCTTGTAGTGTCATCAGCAGCGACCTTCTTGTCTTCCACTTCCAATTCTGAGCCTAAAAACATGAACACCAAATGAATCAAACCGAATGCTAATCTATCGACAACCAAATCTAACAATAATGAATCTTACCATTTTTAGGCTGCTCGATGGTAATCGTCATCTTCTCCTCCTGGAATTGTTGAGGACGAAGAAAAAGAACACGGACGAGGAATGCGAAGATATTCAACAACAAAGAGTTGGCCTTGGCCTGAGTTTTGAGTGGAATAGAGACGAATAAAAAACAGAGGAGTAAATGGAGTTGGTAGGGAAGCAAATTTTAGGAAACGCGCCGGTGGGAGAGGAGATTGGGATTAAGAAATCACTTGATGAGACAGCCATGGCGTGGAGATCGCATCGGGTTTGGGGGATCCGCGCTAGGCAGGCCCCGCATGATGGGTGTCTTGTCAAGTCTGGTGACCGAATTGAAAGGCAGCGGGGCCTGGGGATGGAGACGGAGCGGCGAGTTGAGAATGGAAGAAAGTGCAGAAATTGGAAGGGTTGGTGCGTGTGGGGAAAAAATCGGAGATGTACGGCACAAGCCAATCTTCTGGAAAGAGCTGATTTATTTATTTGTCTACTAAAAAAAAAAAGAAGAAGAAAAAAAAAAAAAAAGGAGAGGCTTAGTTTCTTCTAATTTATATCATTTCTTTTAAATTTTATTGAAAGAAAAAAAAATATATATATATATATACAAGAATGAAACCTAACCATGAGGTTGGGAAATAGGATCGCACAGCTTGCGATTGTCTTCTCTAAGTTTTTCTTAGAATAAAAGGTCCCTCAAATCTCGCATGTACTAAAAATAACCTTGTGGAGATTTGATTTGCTTGAAGCTTGGTCAATAAAATAAGGTAGTGTTTGAAATAGAAAAGAAGGGAGAATATTTTCTAGATATTTTTTTATTTCTAGAAGTCATAATTATGAAAGATAGCTGGAAATAAACTTAATCAGAAAGATAATTCATGATTAACTATGGATTATCTTCTCAATTTATTTTCTAGAACATATAGTAATAGCTGGTTATCTCTCTAAATAATAGTAAAAAAAAGTTATTATATGAATTTACCTTTTAGCATTTAATATGATTAATAGAATGATCAAAGAATATTCCTTGGAATAATCAGGAAAAAAACTCTATTATATACATTTATTCAAAAATAATATTTTTTCTATCAAAGAAAAAGAAAAGAAAGCCTTCTATTCCTTTCATTCCGCTCATGGCAGCTACATTAGCTGGGACCAGAGTCTTCTAGGTACAAATGAGATCCCCTTTTTGGTTTTTTTTTTCAAAAAAACTTGACATTAGGAATGTCGAGAAAGGACTCTCCCAAAGCTTTTATTGGGAAAATAAAATTATAAGAGGAAGAATTTACAAGATGAAATTATTATAAAAATAAAATTAAAATCATGTAGGCTTTCTTCCACCGGCAAGACATTTCGGAAATGAGCAGAAGATTTATCTTAAGAGAATATCTATTGCCTTTAATTTGGTAATCAAAATTCTAAAGTTTATGTGATATTTTGAATTTAGTTTCTTATCGAATGAAAAAAAAAGAGAAAGTTTTAAGTGTTTATAACTCAACTTTATTTGTTACTCACTAACTTTCAAATTGGATTGGCACATAAGCTTGAAATATTATAAATAGTATTAGAGCCGATTCAAGTATGCGAAAGTTGATGGATGCATTCATATTATAACAAATGGTATCAAGCCGAGCTGATCCGAGTATGTGTAAATTGATAAGCATGAAGAAAGGGCTATTAATGAGATGATGATAGGAACTTGAAATAAATTTCGGCTAACTTGTATCTTAATATAAAAGGGAAGATTTTGAATATAACTCTAGTTCATTTGCTATCCATTAACTTTCACTCAAGTTTTTTGGCCACATGGTTTTGATTCACTATCCAAGTGGGATTTGGGGCATTACCAATGCCAAATGGTATCAAAGCTGAAATTGATGGATATAAAGAAAAGGCTACCCATGGGACGATAAAATTCATTGTAAGGGAAGAGATTATGATTATAACTCAAATTCACTTGCTATTCATTAACTTTCACTCGAATTTTTGAATCATATAATTTTAACTCGCTAATAAATTAATTAGATTAATAAAATTAATTGGATCAATAAATAAGCTTAAGGCATTAGCATCTTTCTAGATATGCCAGCAAGGTGCAAACACTGATTAGTCCCAAACTAATTTTTACTTAAGGGATGCATCAGACTCTTCAAAATGAACATACTTGATGAAAATTTGTCAACTTAAAAGGATGATTCAAATAGAATGAGATCATTGCCCCCATGAAGTCAAAAAAAAAAGAGAAATGAAGTGATGGACTACCATCTCGATGGGCTCCCACGTATATGGAAACCTTTCTTTTTCAAAAAAAAAAATATTTAATTAGTATTAGTGCAAAGAATAGTTAGAAGAAGGTTAATTCAGATTGTCAATATGGATCTTCTAAAATAATAAATTATTCATTTATCGGGTGTCCTTTCATCATTCTCATTTGGAATCCTCTCCTTCCTTCCAATAGATTCGGAGAAAAATTTGAGAAATATGCAACTGCTTTAGGGATTTTTAATTTGGAGTCTTGCCGCCTCCCCTGCTCTGGGCTAAGAACACCCCTTTTGGAAAGTGTTAAAATCTAGCACATACTTTGTCAAATTCCTTTATAATTTGGAGTCATAGAACTTCACAAGTTAAAATCTAGCAAGACGGATAAGGTTAGTTACAAGAAAGCAAGACGGATAGGGTTCACACCAACTTAAGCCACAGCCCAAAAGGGATCCAATTGGTACTTGTTCATCTTCCTTAACTGATTTTAAATCATACAACCAACTTCTAATTTCTCTAGACTGCATTCATATCCCTCTCAATCACAAGGACCTTATTCACAACTGCACTGTAAGTGGGAAGCTCAAATGTATTGACTGCTTGTCTCAGCCTGGGCCGTAGTCCCTAAGTGAATCTAATGATCTTTGCTATCTCATTGGTCACAATATTTGAAGCAAACTGGGCTTAATAATGTTAGGTACAACTGCTTTACGTGTGAGTTTATGATAGGGCTTAATAATGCCTCTCAAGTTAGAAATTTACGGAAGGAATTCATAGGCAATTATTATTAAGTTCTTGTAGGAGTACCGAGTGCTTGATAGTAGTTCAAATAGCTTGATGCACCAACTCCACTCTCCTTTGTTCCAAAGGGAAGAAGAGACTTCGACGTATGGTTCGTCGCTCGTGCATGGAAGGAGTTCAGCTTTGCATTTGGGCCAAGATATGCCAACTGCTCGTCATGCGTCCTGGCTTTATTTGTTCGTCAACAGCTCAGTCCAGACGATGGGTTCAGTGTCATATTAAAAATAAAAGAGTTTTTATACCGTGCCTAGCCTATATTATTAATGTCGTATTTCTTTTTTTAGGATCATAAGATGTCGACTAGCTTCAAGTTTTAGGTTCGAAATTTTGATGAGAACGTAATTAACATTTTGTGTTTGATGCCGGACGTACTAAACTTGTATATAAATATGATAAATTATTAATAAAATTTTGGCTTGATATTATAATTGTTTGTGTTGCTATTGGTTCAGAATTAAAGAGCTTTAGATGCTTTCTATGGTTGAGCGCGTTTTGAGGTTGAAATCTCTTCCAAAATGTTCAGAATTTCAAAGTTTGCCAGAATACCAGTGAAACTAAAAACATACTTGTTGGGGGGTAAAATCGTTATTGCATTGATATCCGTGCGAGGCGGCTAAGGCTGACCTCCTCCCGCCGTCTTCTTCCGGGCTTCCGTAGCTCGGCCTCTCCCGGGCTTCCCTAGCTCGGCCTCTTCCGGGCTTCCTTAGCTCGGCCTCTTCCGGGCTTCCCTAGCTCGGCCTCTTCCGGGCTTCCGTAGCTCGGCCTCTCCCGGGCTTCCCTAGCTCGGCCTCTTCCGGGCTTCCATAGCTCGGCCTCTTCCGGGCTGGGCTTCCCTAGCTCGGCCTCTTCCGGGCTTCCGTAGCTCGTCCTCTCCCGGGCTTCCCTAGCTCGGCCTCTTCCGGGCTTCCGTAGCTCGGCCTCTCCCGGGCTTTCCCTAGCTCGGCCTCTCCCGGGCTTCCCTAGCTCGACCTCTCCCGGGCTTCCCTAGCTCGGCTTCTCCCGGGCTTCCCTAGCTCGGCCTCTTCCGGGCTTCCGTAGCTCGCTTATACCCAGCGATCCACGCCCTGACGTCTACCTCCGCGGAACTTAACGCGGGAGAGCTTAAGCTTACCCGAGTAGCACCTTAGGCAAGGGATCATGCTGAGACGTGGCCTAAGACCTATTGTAACCGCCCCAGGTCTACTCACCCAGATCCCAAGACATCGAGGAGCTCTCCCAGCCGTCGATCCCTTAACAGACAAGGCGTGGATTCTAACGGCCCCACAACGGCCTGATTCTGTCTACCCCCGTATCGTAACAACCTCAGAACCTTCCAGAAGATGCTCAAGTCCCCAGACGACAGTCTATAAATATCAGATTGGCAGATTCCCTCAAGTACGCGACTCTTGATGCACAAAAAAAACTCTGGAATCATTCCTCTCTTCCGGCAGCTCGTCGGTGCTCTGCTCCTCCTAGAGCTCCCGATTGGCCGCCCCCTGGAGAGGTCTCCCGGAGAGATCCACCTCCCCATTGTCTGGTTGATCGCCGATTCCTTCCTCACTGACTTGAGCGTCGGAGGGCCTTTCGCG
This sequence comes from Calamus simplicifolius, assembly GCA_900491605.1. Classification (NCBI taxonomy): domain Eukaryota; kingdom Viridiplantae; phylum Streptophyta; class Magnoliopsida; order Arecales; family Arecaceae; genus Calamus; species Calamus simplicifolius. The sequence goes on along the minus strand of UESW01002646.1, from coordinate 60,930 downwards.
GAGGACCACCCCCAGCGTCCCTCCGCGTGTGGGCTTCCTGTTTTGCAGGTCCGCCGCACCCCACTCCCTGAGGATCGACCGCGCCCGAGTCGAAGGACGGATCCCGGCAGCAACAGATTGGCGCTAGAGGAAGGGTCTCAAGTCCCATCAAAACTTGAAAAAAGGAGACAAGGATCTTAATCCGGAGAAGAACCTCTCTGATGGCCAACCGGAAGAGAGCAACCTCTGATGCTCAAGATCAGGTTGCTTCCCAGAGGCCTGATCCGACCGGCGCCACAGCGCCACAACCCCCACCTGTCGAGACTCGTCGCCCCCGCCATTCCGGTGACCCAGGACCAGTTCGCTACGCTGGTCCAGCAAGTCCAGGCTCTTACCCACCTGGTCCAGGAGCGTCTTGCACCTCCTCCTGCTTCGCATCCCCAGAAAGAAACGGCGACTTCTTCTTCGCCGGCAACCTCCTCCTCTGATCCGCATGAATCAGCGGATCCCCCACATCGCCCCAGGGGGGACAAACCGGCCCCTCGAACCGGTCACGATAAAGATCCTCCCAGATCTCGGCGAGCCCGCTCCCTCTCTCCGGCGACGTCTCACCATGATTCGACGCCATCCTTGCGGTTCTCGCGCCCAGCCCCTCCTCTAGCCGGTGAGGAGGAGATCCACCGTCAGATCCAAGAAATGCGTCAGGAGCTGGACGCCGCCAAGCAGATCCATCTGCCCCAGCCCAGAGCAGAGCAGGGCATCCCTTTCTCTAAGGGAATCATTGAGGAAGTGATTCCCTCCCACGTTAAGCTGCCAACCGTCGAGCCCTATCACGGCTCCACTGATCCGGACGACCATCTCAGCAGCTTTCGGTCAATAATGATGTTCCACGGAGCATCTGATGCGATCCTCTGCTGAGCCTTCCCATCCACCCTCAGAGGATCCGCTCGAACCTGGTTCAACGCCTTGAAACCATGTTCTATTGATTCATTCGACGAGCTGAGCCACCTTTTTATTGGCCAGTTCGTCAGCAGCCGCCGCCGCCGACGGAGATCCGACTCCCTCTCCGAAGTCAAGCAAAGAGAGGGGGAGTCCTTGAGAAATTACCTTGGCCGTTTCAACAAGGCCATGTTGGAGGTGGACCACCTTAACCATGAGGTGGCTATGTCCGCCCTAGCGGGGGGAGTTTCAAAGGAGAGCGACTTCTATTTGGCAATGGAGGTCAGCTACCCCCCATGTCTATCTGATATGATGGCCCTTGCGGACAAATACGCTCGGGTCGAGGAATCGCGGAGAGTGGCCCGCGCTGAGCAGGCGAGGAAGAAACAAGAGCCCAAAGCTCCCGACAGACACCGCCCTGCCCGTCGGCCAAGTCCACCTCGCCGCCAAAGAGTCCCTCCGCTGCCACCAAGGAATCGCTCCCGGAGTCCTCCCAGGCGGTTCGATCGCTATACTCCGCTGACTGTGCCCCGAGCACAGATCCTCATGGAGATTGAGCGCCAACTTTCCCGGCCAGTACCTCTCCGAGGGAACCCGACCCGAAGAGATCCCGCCAAGTACTGCCGCTACCATAGGGAGCATGGTCATGACACTGAAGAATGCTGGCAGCTGAAGAATGAGATCGAGAGGCTGATTCGGCGGGGACGGTTGGACCATTTCAGAAGAGCACCTGAGCCGCCACAAGGAGGTGATCGCCAGCCCGAGCTCCCACAACTCCCTCCTCCACCAAATCCGCCCGTGGTTGACCGTATCAACATGATTGAAGAGGCCGGCGGATCGAGCTCCAGAGGCGTCAGTGATGCACCAGTGCCGAAGAAGGCACGCACAGGCGAACTTTCCTTTTCTGATGATGATCTTCTTGGGATACAGCTTCCCCATGATGACGCACTTGTTGTATCCCTTAACTTGAACAATTATGATGTAAGCCGAATCCTGGTTGATAGTGGAAGCTCGGTAAACGTTTTGTACCTCGGTGTGTTTGCCAGGATGAAATTGCTCATGGAAAACCTTCGAGCCGTGGATTCCACCCTGATGGGATTCACCGGCGACGTCATCATCCCAGAAGGAATCGTCACCCTGACGGTCCGCGCAGGAACCTGGCCCCTCGTAACCGTTGTACAGACCGACTTCCTAGTGACCGACCTCAGGTCCCCATACAACGCCATATTCGGCAGGCCCGGCTTGATGTCCCTTAAGGCGGTTGTCTCTATCCCACATCTGTCAATGAAGTTCCCCACCGAGCGAGGAGTTGGAGTGGTTCGGGAAAGTCAGGCCATGGCTCGGCAATGTTTCGTCACGAGCCTTCAGTCCAGGATTCCCGAGGTTGACGGGCTAGACGCTCGTGAGGACTTCGCCGAACAACGGGGGGAACCGGCGGAAGAACTGGAAGAAGTACCGCTAGACGAAGCTCGGCCCGACCGAACCATAAGGATCGGGTCACGACTCGAAGGAGAGCCTCGTCGCGAGCTGATCAGATTCCTCCAAAGCAATGCGGACATCTTCGCCTGGACCGCCTCCGACATGCCAGGGATTAACCCCGAGGTCCTCGTCCATCGCCTCAATGTGGACGAGATGTACAGGCCTATTAAGCAGAAGAAGAGAAGCTTCACCCCAGAACGGCAAAAAGCCATTGAAGAGGAGGTCGACAAACTCATCAAAGCCAATTTTGTCCGAGAGGTGAATTATCCAAGTTGGTTGTCAAATGTCGTCATGGTGAAGAAGTCGAATGGCAAATGGAGGATCTGCATCGACTTCACCGACCTCAACAAGGCATGCCCAAAGGATAGCTTCCCCTCCCTCGGATCGACCAGCTCGTGGACGCCACCTCAGGCCACCAAATGCTATCATTCATGGATGCCTATTCGGGCTACAATCAGATCCGGATGGCCCCCGAAGATGAAGAAAAGACCGCCTTCATAACCGACCGAGGTACCTACTGTTACCGAGTTATGCCTTTCGGTCTTAAAAATGCAGGAGCGACCTACCAGCGGCTGGTCAACAAGGTGTTCAAGGAGCAAATCGGCTGGAACATGGAGGTGTACATGGATGATATGCTGGTCAAAAGCAAGGAAGCGCTGCGGCATGTTGAGGACCTCGCGGAGAGCTTTGCCACGCTGCGCAAATATGGAATGAAGCTCAACCCAACCAAGTGTGCCTTCGGCGTCAATTCCGAAAATTCCTCGGCTTCATGGTCTCCCAGCGAGGTATCGAGGCTAACCCTCAGAAGATTCAAGCTCTCCAACAAATGGCGCCCCCAGCATCTATTAAGGAGGTCCAGCGCTTAACCGGGAGGATAGCGGCCCTTAACCGCTTCGTGGCTCGGTCGGCCGAGAGATGCCTCCCCTTCTTCAAAACTCTTCGATCGGCCAAAAATTTCCAATGGACTTGAGTGCCAGAAATCATTTCAAGATCTCAAGAAGTACCTCGGCTCGCCTCCGCTTCTCAGCAGTCCGACCTCGGGAGAGACTTTATTTCTGTACCTGGCCGTTTCAGAGGGCGCAGTTTGCTCGGTGCTAGTCAAAGAAGAAAGCAAAATCCAGAGGCCGATCTACTATGTGAGTAGACTGCTCCGCGATGCGGAGACAAGGTACACCAGGATTGAGAAAATAGTGCTGGCTTTGATCACCTCAGTCCGGAAGCTACGGCCTTATTTTCAAGCACATTCAGTGACGATCCTCACCGATCAACCCATCAAGGCGGTGGTCCACCGTCCAGAAACATCGGGGAGGATGACCAAATGGGCCGTCGAACTAAGCGAGCATGACATACATTTTCAACCTCGCTCGGCCATCAAAGCCCAAGTGCTGGCCGATTTCCTCCTCGAGTGTACCATCCCAGAAGACGGCTCTACCCCAGAAAATCCCGAAGGACCAAAGCCTGAAGCTCGGTGGCTCCTTCACGTCGATGGGTCGTCCAACGCCCATCACTCCGGTGCAGGTCTAGTCCTCACCAGCCCAGAGGGGATGATCTTTGAATATGGCGTCCGATTCTCCTTCCCGGCTTCCAACAACGAAGCCGAGTACGAGGCCCTGTTAGCTGGTCTCCGGATCGCCCGCAACCTGAAGGTGGAAAAGCTTAACGCCTTCACCGACTCTCAGCTGGTGGCCGGCCATGTGCGGGGAGAGTTTGAAGCCCGAGAACCCAACATGATCCGATATCTCCAAGAGGTGCGCGGACTACTTCCCCATTTTGCCGAGTTTGAAATTGTTCAGATTCCTAGGTCGGAAAACGCCCGTGCCGACCTACTCTCCCGATTGGCAACCGCGGAGACGATGGATGCTGAACAAAAATTTCATCTGGAGACTCTGGAAAAGCCGAGTATCATGGAAGCCGATCGGGTGATGCAAATCAAGGCCGAACCATCCTGGTTCGACCCCATCCTCAACTATCTCAAAGAAGGGTCGCTCCCATCTGACCGAAGAGAGGCCAGGAAATTGAAGCTGCAGGCGACCCACTATGTATTGATTGACAGCCAACTTTACAAGCGGTCTTTTTCTATGCCGCTACTCAGATGCCTCCGCCCATCCGAGGCGAACTATGCTCTACGAGAGGTACATGAAGGGATTTGCGGCAACCATCTGGGGAGCCGGTCCCTATGCCACAAGGTGCTACGGCAAGGCTATTACTGGCCGACCATGCAGAAAGACGCGGACGATCTAGTCCGAGCCTGTGACGCCTGCCAGAGACATTCAAGCATCCAGAGGCTCCCTTCCACCGAGCTAGTTTTCATATCCTCCGCCTGGCCCTTTGCCAAATGGGGGATGGACATCCTCGGCCCGTTCCCGCTGGCGACGGGACAGCGGAAATTCTTATTTGTCGCCATTGACTACTTCACCAAGTGGGTTGAAGCGGAAGCAGTTGCGTAAATCACCGAAGCACGAGCCAGAGACTTTGTATGGAGGTCCATCGTCTGCCGGTTCGGCCTCCCCCACACCATAATCACCGATAACGGTAAGCAGTTCGACAATTCCAAGTTCCGCCAATTCTGCGAGGAACACGGAATCCGTCACCACCTTACTTCGGTCGGGCACCCACAAGCCAACGGAGCGGCCGAAGTGACCAACAGGACTCTCCTCCAAGGAATCAAAGCTCGCCTCTTCAGAGCCCAAGGCAGGTGGGCGGATGAGCTGCACCATGTCTTATGGGCCTATCGCACCACCCCGAGGATTTCGACGGGCGAGACTCCATTTCGAATGGCTTTTGGTACGGAGGCCGTCATCCCTGTGGAAATAGGCCTCCCATCTTTGCGGGTGGAGAGTTATTCGGAGGAAGCCAGCAACGAGCAACTCCGCACCAACCTCGACTTAATAGAGGAAGTCAGAGAGAAGGCCCGAATCAGGATGGCCGCCTATCAACAGAGGGTGGCTCGGTACCATGCCTCCAGGTCAAGGGGAAAACCTTCCTACCCGGCGACCTCGTCCTCCGAAAAGCTTGTGTATCCAAACCGCTGGAGCAAGGAAAGCTGGCGCCGAACTGGGAGGGCCCGTACCAAATCACGGAGATCATCGGGCCGGGAACCTACAAGCTACAGGATCTCGATGGGAAATCCGTCCCCCGAACGTGGAACTCAGACAACCTCCGCAAATACTATCAATAGGGTATGTCCTTTATACTTCACCAGTTATCTATTTTCCCGCAATTTGCTGTATGAATCGATTATGCACCATATTGCCATAGATCGTAAAAGGAAATAGATACTGCTTACCAATCCTCGGTGCAACCGAGTTATCTGTCTGGACAGAAAATCTCCAAACCTTGGCAGGGCCAAGTAAAACAAAGTCTCCGAACCTCGGCTGGGCCGAGCAACAAATCTCCAAACCTTGGCAGGGCCAAGTAAAACAAATCTCCGAACCTTGGCAGGGCCAAGTAAAACAAAGTCTCCGAACCTCGGCTGGGCCGAGCAACAAATCTCCGAACCTTGGCAGGGCCAAGTAAAACAAAGCCTCCGAACCTCGGCTGGGCCGAGCAACAAATCTCCGAACCTTGGCAGGGCCAAGTAAAACAAATCTCCGAACCTTGGCAGGGCCAAGTAAAACAAGTCTCCGAACCTCGGCTGGGCCGAGCAACAAATCTCCGAACCTTGGCAGGGCCAAGTAAAACAAATCTCCGAACCTTGGCAGGGCCAAGTAAAACAAAGTCTCCGAACCTCGGCTGGGCCGAGCAACAAAATCTCCGAACCTTGGCAGGGCCAAGTAAAACAAAGTCTCCGAACCTCGGCTGGGCCGAGCAACAAATCTCCGAACCTTGGCAGGGCCAAGTAAAACAAAGTCTTCGAACCTCGGCTGGGCCGAGCAACAAATCTCCGAACCTTGGCAGGGCCAAGTAAAACAAAGTCTCCAAACCTCGGCTGGGCCGAGCAACAAAATCTTCGAACCTTGGCAGGGCCAAGTAAAACAAAGTCTCCGAACCTCGGCTGGGCCGAGCAACAAAATCTCCGAACCTCGGCTGGGCCGAGCAACAAATCTCCGAACCTCGGCTGGGCCGAGCAACAAAATCTCCGAACCTTGGCAGGGCCAAGTAAAACAAAGTCTCCGAACCTCGGCTGGGCCGAGCAACAAATCTCCGAACCTTGGCAGGGCCAAGTAAAACAAAGTCTTCGAACCTCGGCTGGGCCGAGCAACAAATCTCCGAACCTTGGCAGGGCCAAGTAAACAAAGTCTCCGAACCTCGGCTGGGCCGAGCAACAAAATCTCCGAACCTTGGCAGGGCCAAGTAAAACAAAGTCTCCGAACCTCGGCTAGGCCGAGCAACAAAATCTCCGAACCTCGGTTGGGCCGAGCAACAAATCTCCGAACCTCGGCTGGGCCGAGCAACAAAATCTCCGAACCTTGGTAGGGCCAAGTAAAACAAAGTCTCCGAACCTCGGCTGGACCGAGCAGCAAATCTCCGAACCTTGGCAGGGCCAAGTAAAATGTTTCCCCGAACCTCGGCGGGGCCGAGCGATAAATCCCCCGAGCCATGACAAGGCGAGGTAAAAACCATTCGGGCTAAGACCCCAGCGAAAGGTCTAAACCTACGAGCCTCGACCAAAGCCGAACGGCCCTCAAATAGTCCCCGAAGGACTTCGCTCGGTTTGAGAACGGGCGCTAAACGAAAACCATCGGCATACAAAAAATGCCACCATCGGCAAAATTCCCCTAAGAGGCTATAAAGCCTCACGTAACCGGCCAAGGGCCCCAGGCTGAGCCGAAAAGTCCTCCCTAGCAGTAGAAAACCTTTGGGCGACCCCCTGTAACTCGTCATTCGAAATATCTACGATTAATACGCAGGGCGATGGGACCAGACCGACACCCAAGTCCGTCGAGCGTATCAAGGTAATCATTCTCAAAGAAGAAAGAAATTCCTGAAAACGGGTCTATTTTCCATTTAAATAAGAAGGAGCTACTGCAAGGCACAAGACACGGAAAAACAAAAGCGAAAACGGGAGCGGGCAAAGGCCCTGGAGTCAGTCGCCCCCAGAGGCCAGTAGCTCCTCCAGACGCCCCGCTAGGTCGGCCACCTGCTGACGGAGAGACACGATCTCCTCCTCTTGCCGGTCCATTATCCGGCGTAAGGTTTCCGCCTCCCTGACCGAGACATCCAAGAGCTCTTCGGCGGTCCTCGCAAGCCGCTCATTGATTGCAAGGCCCGACGCGAGGGTCAGCCCATCGACGGTAACGGAGGTACTCCTCCCCTCCGAGTACGGCGGGCCGCTGACCGAGGAATGCGAGTCACTCGACGATCGCACTGGAGAGGCCATTCTTTTTCGGAGCTCAGACTGAGGGATGGCCAAAACCAATTCCCCTCGGTCATATTTATACCCGCCAGGCAGGTACCCCGATCGGCCGCGCCGCAAATGCCGACCCACGAGAGTTTGCCATGTGTCAACATTCTAATGCGTGAGGAATCCAAAGAGTCGCGCCCTATCCCGAGTAAGATCGATAAGCGCGAACAGATTGTTCGGAGGTTCCCCAGGCGAACACTTTCCAATCTGTCGCTCCCCGCATTAAATACATTTGGCGCTTCCCCAGGCTACTTAATACGCCCCTCTTCCTCGGAAAACGTGGAAGTCCGTCGCTCGGTCGATAAATTGCCCCCTCGGAAAGAGCAGCATCGCCAATAAAAGCGCGACAACACGCTGCCCGTTCCGCCCGAGCGCCCCCTTCATTAAGCGCCACGTGGACCTAACGCTGTGGCCTGCAACGGCGGCTAAATCGCTCCCTCCGAGCCATAAAATTCTCCGAACCTTGGCAGGGCCAAGTGAAATGTTCTCCAAACCTCGGCAGGGCCGAGCCGCAAAATTCTCCAAACCTCGGCAGGTCCGAGCTATCAAATTCTCCGAACCTCGGCAGGGCCGAGCTACTAGCTCCCTGAACCTTGGCAGGGCCAAGTGAAATGTTCTCCGAACCTCGGCGGGACCGAGCTACGAAATTCTTCAAACCTTGGCAGGGCCGAGTAAGACGTTACTCGACTATCCCAAGTGACTGGTCCCTTGAACCATGACAAGAAGGGATGCAGATTCCCTGAGCTTCGGCCAAGACCGACCTACGATAAATCAGGCTCTAGGAAAAGCGAAGTGCAAAAACGCTAAGTTTCCGACCAGAGCAAGGGACGTGTTTCCCCGAACGGCCTACGAATCACCGAATACGAGCCTCATTAGTTCGGACGGCGTGAAATCCTTGTCTAAGGACAAACGGAACACTTTTGATGCCCACAAGTAACAATAGCGAAAAGCTCGGCACAAGAAAAGATAGAGGTCAAAAACAGAACATAACTCTCTTTATTGCCGATCAAGATCAATTACAAATGCCTCACAGGCGTTACAAGAACAGTAAAATGCATAAAATAAGGACAAATACAAAACTCGGGCAACCAGACAGTCGTAATCGCGTCCCAGTGACTTAGGGCCGATAATTGCCCGTCGACACGGACCAATAGTTGCGACTGGCCCCAAGTCAGGACGATATCTCGGTGGCCCAACCGGGATATTGGACAACCATCCCAAACCACCCAACCGGGGGTGTACTGCCGCTCCATGCCATGTCTCAAGGACAAGGAGTCGGCAAGTGAGGCGCTCTCACCCCCCCCCCCCCCCCCGAGCGGCTGGTCCCGGGAGTCCGAACCTGGGGAGGCCCGTGTGCAATTCTCACCGTAGCTCCCCCGTAGCGAGCCGCAGAAACCACAACGGAGGCGCGTATGTGCGCTCTCCGTATGATCTCTGCCCCCTCCTTGTGCGCTCTCCATATGATCTCCGAGACTCGTCCCTTAAGGACGAGCCATCCTTCAGCTGCTCCCCGGTCGCCCCAGCTATCCGGCGGCAAGGAGCCCATGAAAGGAAAAGTCGATCCTCCCACTCGTAGCAACAGAGAAATGAGCATAGCAAAAGCTCTGGCGAGAAAAGACACTTCGGAGATAGCCAAACATGGCCCCTTTCTCCCCTCTTTATAGGCAGGAAAGACTCGGGATGAGCTATCAGAGCTGAAAGTCCCGAGATCTAAACACCTGTCCCACGCCTCCACATAGCCCCTCAGGGTGAACGCAGCACCCCACTGCGCGCCAAACCCACCGCCTGAACCAGGATGTGTACGAAGATCCCCTCCTGATCCCGAATCGCGGTCATTAAATGCAGGAAATTATCCGCTGATGCTTCGAAAACCGGCGGGCTCAGAAAATCGTCCTTTGAAAAAGTACTGTCCAATAGTGGACGGTTGCGTGCGCATCACAACGAGGTAGCCTACATGGGAAAAGAGCACCTTCCGAAAAGCTCTGATGCAGCTTTATACCCCCACTCTGCCGTATCACCACTTCTAGTAAAGTAAAAACCGAATTGCCTGCGGGACAGCAGGACGCTGGTAGGATGGCAGGAAGCACGAAAACCTATTTTATCCGTCGGCCCCAACCGACCTATTTTTATCCGTCGGCCCCAGCCGACCTATTTTTACCTATCGGCCCCAGCCGACCTATTTTTATCCGTCGGCCCCAGCCGACCAATTTTTGCCTATCGGCCCCAGCCGACCTATTTCATCCGTCGCCCCAGCCGACCTATTTTGTCCGTCGGCCCTAGCCGACCTATTCTTGTCTGTCGGCCCACGCCGACCTATTCTTGCCTGTCGGCCCCAGCCGACCTATTTTTACCCATCGGCCCCAGCCGACCTATTTTTGCCTGTCGGCCCTAGCCGACCTATTTATTCTGTCAGCCCAAGCCGATCTATTTTATTCATCGGCCCCGGCCAACCTAATTTATCCACCGGCGCCAGCCGACCTATATTGTTTCGTCGGTCCCAGCCGACCTATTTTCTTCCGTCGGCCCCAGCCGACCCATTTTATCTGTCGGACCTGGCCGGCCTATTTTGCCTATCAGTCTGAGCTAACGCGTTTACCTAGTCTTGGAATAAAGATGACCCAAGATCGCCGGCGAGCCGCAGACCGCTCAAGGCGAGACTGGGCAACGATGAGGCCAAACCAGGACAGCACTTAAGTCAAAACAGAAAGTTCTTTTATTAAGGAACGATGGATAAGATACAATGAAAACTCCTATGAACCAGGAGCCGCACCAGCCTTCGAGGAGCCTTCAGTTGCGCCTGCGGGGGCGTGACTAGGCTCACCCTTCTCCGATGTTCTCGCCCCCTCGGCGGCAGTTTGCGATCGTCCCTTAGAAACTGCAGCTTCGCTGGGGCTAGGGGTGGCACCAGGTTCGCCGTAAGACACATCGGCGTACTCATCCTCATCTTCTTCTTCTTCAGACTCGCCATCGTCAGGATCATGGGCGCTCAGGAAAGAAAGATCCCACTCTGGATGCTCACTGAGAATCCTCTGTTTACACTCTTCTATCCCATGATGGAAGGCATCAACGCTGATAGCGTCCTGCCTACCCTTGAGAATGGCATGCTGCGTTTTGACTTTGGCGGTCTGCTTCTCGGCCTCGATCACTTGGGCCTTCAAAATGACATTCTGTTCCTCAAGCTCGCTAGCCCATGTCTCGAGTTCCGAGCTCTTGCTGCGGGTGGACGCGAGCACACTTTGGAGAGCCCGAACCTCCGACCCATCTTCGCCATCTGGAAAAGCCAAAATCAGTCAGCGTCGCAAGGAACCAGTAGAAAAATAAAATGGGTAAAATGGGAGCATACCTCCCCCTCTCGCTTGGCCAGCCTTTTGGCCAGCTCCTCGGCCTCACTCCAGGCCCTCGTCCTGTCAGCGCCGACCAGCTCGACCCTCTCTTGTAGGGTACTGATCTTCGATCGTCCGGCTTCAATCTCCCCACGAGCTTGCGACAGCTCGTCACTCACCCGAGTCATCATCCCTTGATGCCACCTAGCATTCTCCTTCAAATCGGCGATTTCACCATCACGACGTTTCAATCTCTCCTCCACTTCATCCAGCATTCTTACCAGGCGCCTTCTTTCATCGTCGGCCTCTCTCCTCAACCGGCTCAAACTCTCGCCGTGTTCCCGCCGCATCGCCGCCACCTCCGCGGAGTGTTTTGATTCGATCCTGGCCAGCTCCCGGCATGCGTCGTCGCTCTTCGCTAGGAGTCCCTGTAACTCCTCCACCCTGCGCTTCTGCTTGGACACCTCGTCCACGACAGCCTGATGTGCCGCCCTTGCCGCCTTCGAGTTCCTGTCCATTGTGTCCATGAGCTCCTCAAACTGCTCGGACACCTTCAGCCGCGACTGGAGCTCGACATTCTCCCTCCGGGCCTGGACACTGGCCCCCGTCGCCAAACTCAGGCGCCAGCAAATCGCCCGGGAAAGCAAAACGCTCTGCAAAGACAAAAACTGAATAAGCGCCCACGACGGGGTCCATCGGGAAACATCTGGCACATAGGAAAAGTGACTCACCCGCGAAGCGTAGTCCTGGGTCATCCTCATCAAAGTCGTGTTATCAATGGCAGGAAGGAGATGATACTCTCAGCTACACCTTGCTGCCCGAACGCAGCATCGACCAATCCCGGTCGGCAAACTTGTCCGTCGACGGATCCGCACCCGGATGCAGAACCGACCTTATCATGGCGGAAAACACCTCATCAATGCTAGTCTCCGAGCTGCCGGGTTGATCGGCCCCGCCCGAGGGACCGGCCTGGACGACCCCCAGCTGAGAAGCCTTCAACCTCCCAGCCTCCTCCATCAAGGCCCTGGCTTGGGCCTCTTCAGATAGCTCGGCCAGCCCAAGCGCCAGCCTCCCCAAAATCTTCTTCGAGGGAGCCCCAATCGTGGGACCCCCACTTGTTGTGCTCCCTCCACCGATGCATCCTTTCCAATCGCCACCACCTGCATCTCCTCCGCGGGCTCCCCCGAGTCCTCGTCCGACCCGCCTCTTGACCCATTAAGGGCGGCCCGACCTCACTGCTACCAGACTCCCCGGCGGACAAACCAAGCGGGGCTCCCCCTGAACTTCCTCCGCTGCGGCTATCTCCTCCCTCTCTCCCGCTGGAGCCAGTGGTAATCCCGCGGGGGCAATGGGCCCCTCTGCTACGGCCGCCTCCGTTGGACCCATCGCAGGTTCCTCTTTCAAGGGGGACGCGGTCGGATGAGCCAGCGGAGCTTCATCCGAGCTGTCCGATATCTCCAGTACAAGGGCGCCAGTCGCCGTGGCCATTCTCCCCGGATCCTCCTTCGCTCCCAGCGGCCCTATGGGGACTGCTCCGACGTCCGGTGGGCTTTTGGCAGAGGTATGGGCCCTTTTCTCGGGCCGGCCGCTGTCCACGCCGCTGCCTTCCCCTGGGCGCTTCCCCCTCTTCCTCTTGGAGAGGCTCGACAACGCCAACCTCGTAGCTGTCAAACCAGAATTTACACTCTCAGACTCAAGCACGGTGATCGAGAGAAATACACAGCGCAAAAAGGGACTCACCTTGTGGATCCAGAGGGCTGAGCCCGGCTGCGAAGAGGGCCCCCTCCGATAACAGGTCGTTAGCCGAAAACACCCGTCCATTACGAAGGACGTCCAGGTCCCTCTCCTCCTGCGCCGATAAGGCCGGATGCGTCTCCGCATCCCTCGCAACTTCTCCCCATCGTCGAGGGAAATCGGAACCGACATTCCCCTCCGCAATCACGAATCGGCTCTTCCACCCCTTGATGGAAGAAGGCTTATCCGCGATGACATTAAAAGACCTCCGGGGCCCGATGGAGGTCCACTCCGATTTCCTCCCGGGAGTCAGGTGGTAACAGGTGCGGAAAAGGGGAGAGTTGCAACGATTTGAATCTGGTGACACATCGAAATGAATCCGACGATATTCCGCCAACTATTTGGAGCCACCATCGATGGACAGATGTTGTAGTGGGTCATGATCTCCTTCACCAAGGGGTGGAGAGGAAAACGAAGACCCGCCTTAAAACTATCCTCATAGATAAAGACTCCAGACTTTACTCCCCGAGTAACCCTATCTTCGGGTTCCGGCACCCGCAAAACTACATCCATGGGCAGACCATACCTCTGGTGAATCCTCCCCAAATCCTCAGCAACGATTTCTGAGGCCACATCTTCAGGGCTCATCGCCATCTCGGTCGAGGGAAATCCTGGGCAAAAACGACGAACGCTGGAGAGGATGAGAGGCCAATGCTCTTCTGAAAACAAGGTGAGAAGACGCCGCGAACATGCGCACATGTGCGTATATATATATAGGGCAGCTGTCACTTCGCTTCTCCGCCAAGGAACCGCCCTGAGGCGGGACGTCTCACTCGAGGCGTCCGGAATCGCCTCGACAAACCTCCATATCGATCGGGATTCACGGCACGGCACAATCTCAACCATCACTAGTGGAGGAACCTTACCTCCGAAGGTACGATAGCCCTGTTGCATTAATTAGGGCAT
>UESW01002646.1:0-45268 GCA_900491605.1 Calamus simplicifolius | reverse complement strand
CCCTCGTCCTTCCCCTTTTTCCTTTTTTCCTTCGCCTTTTTTATCCCTCTTTTTTTTTTTTTGTTTTGTTTTCCTTTTTTTTTATTCGATTTTTTTCTTTTCTTTGGACGAATACCACGGTTTATTTTTGTTTGAAGATATTAGAAAAGAGATATGACGATAAGACACGAGAAAAGAGAAAAAGAAGGAAATGATTTTTTTGGAGAAAGATTAATTTTTTTTATAAAAAGTAGGAGCAATTTTGTTAAAAAAATTTAGATTATAATGTATCCGGTATATGGATAGCCTCCTCTCTTTGAGTAATTTGGATTACCTTTTACCACTGCATAATAGATTTTCATTCAAAACATGTGTTGCCGTCGGGATCCGTCCTCCGACTCGGGCGGTCGATCTCCAGGGAAGAGGGGGCGGACCTGCACAAAAAGTTCTCACGCGAGAGGCGTTGGGGTTGGCCCTCCGCGGAAGACCCTCCGACGCTCAAGTCAGTGGAGAAGAAATCGGCGATCAACCAGATAATGGGGAGGTGGATCTCTCCGGGAGACGGCCAATCGAGAGCTCCAGAGGGCAAGAGCACCAACGAGCTGCCGGAGAGGGCCGTGAGGGTGAGAGCGCACGTATGAGTGTGCCAAAAGATGCGTGTGTCTGCGTAAGGAGATGCGTACCTGAGGGAATCTGGGGGTGTCCAATTTATAGACTGTCACCTGGACCTTGAGCGTCTTCTGGAAGGTTCAGAGGTTGTTAGGATACGGAGGTGGATAGAATCAGGCCGCTGTGGGGCCGTGGAATCCGTACCCTGTATGTTAGGGGATCGACGGCTGGGAGAGCATCTTGATGTCTCGAGATCCGGTCGAGTAGACCCGGGGCAGTTATGATAGGCTCTAGGCCACGTCTCGACATGATTCCTTATCTAGGACGTCGTTCTGGCAAGTCTGGGCTCTCCCGCGTCAGGTTCCGCGGAGGTAGGTATTAGGTTGTGGATCGCTTGATGAAGCCGGGTCACGGAGACTCGGGGGGAAGCGAGCTACAAGAGCTCGGGGAGGAGCCGAGCCATGGAAGCCCGGAAGGGCCGAGCCCGGAAGGGCCGAGCTATGGAAGCCCGGAAGGGCCGAGCTATGGAGCTCGGAAGGGCCGAGCTAGGGAAGCCCGGAAGGGCCGAGCTACGGAAGCCCTGAAGGAGCCGAGCTACGGAAGCCCGGAAGGGCCGAGCTAGGGAGGCTCGGAAAGGAACCGAGCTACGGAAGCCCGGAAGGAGCCGAGCTACGGAAGCCCAGAAAGGCCGAGCTAGGGAGGCTCGGAAAGGAACCGAGCTACGGAAGCCCGGAAGGAGCCGAGCTACGGAAGCCCGGAAAGGCCGAGCTATGGAAGAGGTCGGCCTTAGCCGCCTCGCACGGATATTAATGCAATGTTGATTTTACCCCCCAACACATGCCCTCCACTCCCTAGTTCGAAGCGTAGGTTCGGGCATAGGGAGTACAAGTTCAAATGGCATCTCGGATGGGACGTCTTGGTTTAGACAGCTCGTGCAATGATGCCCTAATTAATGCGACAGGGCCATACTGCCTTCGGGGCTAAGGCTCCTTCGAAAGTGACGGTTGGGATTACGCCACGTCGTGAATCCCGATCGATCGGGCGTTTGTCGAGGCGATTTCGGACGCCTCGGGTGAGACGCCCGATCTCCTCAAGGCGGCTTCCTTAGTGGGGAAGCAAGGCGATGGACGTACTATATATATATGTGCACGTTCGCAGCATCCTCTCATCTTGTTTTTTGAAAAGTTTGGCCTTTCATCCTCCTCGACTCTCGTCATCCCGCCTGGTATTTCTTCTCAATCGAGATGGCGATGAGCCCCGACGATGTGGTTTCGGAGATTGCAGCTGAGGATTTGGGAGGATTCACCAATGGTATGGCATGCCCTCAGATGTCGTTCTGCGGGTGCCGGAGCCCGAGGATAGAGTCTCGCGAGATTTGGAGTCCGGGGTCTTCATTTATGAAGACAGTTTGAAGGCGGGCTTTCGTTTCCCTCTCCATCCTTTGGTGAAGGAGATAATGACCCACTATAACATCTGCCCGGCGATGGTGGCCCCGAACAGTTGGCGGAGCATCATCGGATTTATTTCAATGTGCCACCAGATTCAGATCATCGCCACTCTCCCCTTTTTCGCGCCTGCTACCATTTGATTCCTGGGAGGAAATCAGAGTGGCCCTACATTGGACCCCGGAGATCCTTCAACGTCATTGCGGATAAGCCATCTTCCATCAAGGGATGGAAGAGCCGGTTCGTTATTGCAGAGGGGAACATTGGTTCCGGCTTCCCTCGGAAATGGGGAAACTTTGCTAGGGATGCAGAGACGCATCCAGTTTTGTCAGCGCAGGAGGAGAGGGATTTGGACGTCCTTCGCAATGGCCGGTGTTTTCGGCTAACGACCTGCTATCGGAGGGGGCCCTCTTTGCAGCCGGGCTCAGCCCCCTGACCCGCAAGGTGAATCTCCCTTTTAAATTTTTCGCTGTGCATTTTCTCGATGAATGTGCTTGGATCTGATCGTGTATGTTTTGTTCCTTCAGCCCAGAGGTCGGCTTTGTCGAGCCTCTCCAAGAGGAAGAGAGGAAAGCGCCCAGGGGAGCAGTGGCGCGGATAGTGGCAGGCCCGAGAAAAGGGCCCATATCTCCGCAAGAAGCCCGCCGGATACCGGGCGGTTATGGCAGGAGCGCCGGGGGCGAAGGAGGATCCGGGGAGAACGGTTGTCGCCCCCGGCCCTCTCGTGTTGGAGATATCGGACAGCTCGGACGAGGCTCCGTTGGCTCGTCCGACCGCGTCCCCTTGAAAGAGGAACCAGCGGCGGATTTGGGGAGGCGGTTTCTGAGGAGCCTGCTGTCCCCGCGGGATCGCCACCGGCTCCAGTAGGAGAGGGAGAGGGACAGCTGCAGCCGAGGAGGTTCAGGGAGAGCCCCCTCTTGGTCTCTCTGCAGGGGAGTCCGGTAGTAGCGAGGTCGGACCGCCCTCGATGGATCAAGAAGCGGGCCAGACCGAGGCTTCGGGGGAGCCGCGGAGGAGATGCAGGTGGCGGTAACCGGGAAGGATGCGTCGGAGGAGGGGACGCAGCAAGGTGGGAGTCCCGCATTGGGAGCTCCCTCGAAAAAGATTTTGGGGAGGCTGGCGCTTGGGCTAGCCGAATTATCCGAAGAAGTCCAAGCCAGGGCCTTGATAGAGGAGGCTGGGAAGTTGGGGCCTCTCAGACGGAGGTCGCCCAGGTCGGTCCCTCAGGCGGGGACGGTCAGCCCAGTTCGAGCGCTGGTGTTGAGGAGGCGTTTTCCGCCTTAATGAGGTCGGCCTTGTATCCGGGTGCGGATCCTTCGGCGGACAAGTTTGCGGATTTGGAGCTGGTCGATGCTGCGTTCGGTCAGCAAGGCGTGGCCGAAAGTGTCCATCTCCTTCCCGACATCGATAATACGACCCTGATGAGGATGACTCGGGCCTATGCCTCGCGGGTAAGTTATTTCTTTTGTGCGGTAGATGTCTCCTGAGTGACCCCATCGTGGGTTTTTATTCATCTTTTGTCTTGCAGAGCGTTTTGCTTTCTCGGGCGATATGCTGGCGTCTGAGTTTGGCGACGGGGGCCAGCATTCAGGCCAGGAAGGACAATGCCGAGCTCCAATCACGACTGAAGGTGTCTGAGAAGTTCGAAGAGCTTATGGATATGGCTGATAGGAGCTTGAAGGGAATAAGGGCGGCACACCAGGTCGCCCTGGCCGAGGTGTCCAAGCAAAAGCGCAGGGTGGAGGAGTTGCAGGAACTCCTGGCGAAGAATGACAACGCGTGCTTGGAGCTGGCCAGAATCGAGTCGAAACATTCCGCGGAGGTGAAGGCGATGCGGAGAGAACATAGCGAGAGTATGGGTCGGCTGGGGAAGGAAGCTGCCGACGAGAGGAAGCGTTTGACTAGGATGCTCGCGAGGTGGAGGAGCGACTGAAGCGCGCGATAGCGAAATTGCCCACTTGAGGGAGGGCGCTAAATGGCAACAAGGGGTGATAGCTCGGGTGAACAACGAGCTATCCCAAGCCCGGGAGGAAATCGGAGCCAAACAGTCGAGGATCAATAATCTGCAGGAGAGAGTCGAGCTGGTCGGGGCTGACAGGACAAGAGCCAGGGGTGAGGCTGAGGAGCTGGCCAAGAGGTTGGCCAGACGAGAGGAGGAGGTACGATCTCATTTCCCCCCCCCCTTTTTAGCTTTTCTACTGGTCTCTTGTGATGCCGACTGACTTTGGCTTTTTCAGATGGCGAAGTTGGAGTTGGAGGTTCGGGCTCTTCAAGGCGAGCTTGTGTCCAGCCGCAACAAGAGCTCAGAATTCGAGACGCGGGCCGGCGAGTTCGAGGAGCAAAATATCATTCTGCGGGCCCAAGTCGCAGAGGCTGAGAACAGGCTGCTGAGGCCAAATGCAGCTCGCCATACTCAAGGGGAGGCAGGATGCTATCAGCGTTGACGCCTTCCAACTTGGGAAGCAGGAATGCAAAGAGAAGATATCCACGAGCATCCAGAATGGGATCTCTCTTTTCTGGATGCTGAAACTCCTGATGAGGGTGAGTCCGAAGGAGAAGAAGAGGACGAATATGTCGACGTCTCGACACTGATCCTGGTGTTGTCCCGGGTCCCAGCGAAGCCGCAGCTTCTGAGGGACGGTCGCAAACTGCCGCTGAAGGGGCGAAGGTATTGGAGAGGGGTGAGCCTAGTCACACTTCTGCGGATGTAACCGAGAGCTCCTCCAAAACTGATGTGGTTCCCGGCCTTAGAGGCCATTCTTGTATTTTGTCTTTTAGAAGTCTGACGTTTCTTAATAAAAGATTTCCTGTTTCCATTTAAGTGCCTTTCTTGCGTGGCCTGTTGTCGTCTAGTCTTGCCTCAATCGCGAGCGACTTATGGCTCGGCGATACTCTTAGGTCATCCTCATTCCGGGATTGAAGGAATGCATTGGCTTGGCCCAAAGCAGGGGCGGCCTTGACCGACGAATTGGGAAGCGGTCTGGTCCGGTTGGTATGGGCCGACTGACAGAACAGATCTGTTAAGGCCGACAGGCGATATGGGTCGAGGGCCGACGAGCGAAAACAGGTCGGCTGGGGCCGACAAACAAGATAGGTCGACTGGGGCCGACGAAAGATAGGTCGGCTGGGGCCGACAAGCAAATAGGTCGGCTGGGGCCGACGAGCAAAATAGGTCGGCTGGGGCCGACGAGCAAAATAGGTCGGCTGGGGCGACGAGCAAATAGGTCGGCTGGTGCCGACGAGGAAGATAGGCCTTCGCTTTCTGCCATTCTGCCAACGCCCTGCTGTCCTGCAGGCGATTCGGTTTTTATTTCACCGAAACTGATGATACGGCGCTCTGGGGAACATAAAGCTGCTCTGAGCTTTTCGGAAGGTGCTCTTTTCCCATGCAGGTCGTCTCATCGTGCTGCGTACGCAGCCGCTTACCATTGGAGGACGTTATTTTCGAAGGACGATTTTGACCTGCCAGTTTTCGAAGTGCTGGTGGGTGATCTCCTGCATTTAATGACCGTGATTCGGGATCAGGAGGAGATCTCCACATGCGTCATTGGGCGGTGGGCTTGGCGCGCAATGGGGCGTTGCCCTATCCTGAGGGGCCACGTGGAGGTACGGGCCAGGTGTTTGAATCTCGGGGCTTACAGCTTGGTAGCTTTTCCCGGCTCATTTCTGCCTATAAAAAGGGGAGAAGAGGGGCATGTTTGGTTATCCCCAAAGTTTCTTTCCATTAGAGCTTTCATCATGCTCATTTTTCTGTTGTTGCGAGTGGGAGGACCGAGCTTTTCTCTTGCAAGCCTTTGCCTCCGGATAGTTGGGGCGATGAAGGAGCTGCTGAAGATGGCTCGCCCTTAGGGGATGAGTCCCGGAGATCATATGGAGAGCGCACATAGGGGGCGCAGAGATCACACGGGGAGCGCACATATACTCTTCCCGTGTGACCTTTGTGGTTCTCCTTCGGGGACGCATGGTAGGAAGTGCACGCGGACCTCCCATGGGTTGTGTGAATTTCGCCTCCTCCCTGGTTTGGATTCCCGGGCTCGCTGCCTGGGGAATCTTTTGCCACATGGGGAGGGGGTGAAAGCGTGCCGCCCCCCGACCCCTTGTCCTTGAGACTTGGTAAGGCGTGGCGGTACATACTCGGTTTGGGAGAGCGTTCCGACGCCAGGGCCCGCTGGCTTCCTACTGCTCGCCGAGGGGTCCCTCGGTTGGGTGGTCTGGGATGGCCATCCAGATATCTCGGTTGGGTCACCGAGATATCATTATTAACTGAAGCCAGCGACGATTGGTCCATGTCGCCGGCTATTATCAGCTCGAGCTGACTGGATGCGACTCATCTGGTTCGGGGGTCGGATGCCGAGCACCACAGTTGCCTAGGTCTGCTTTGGAGCAGTTGCCCGAGTTTTGTACTCGTCCTTATTTTATGCATTTCAATGTTCTTGTAACGCCTCTGAGGCATTTGTAATCGATCTCGACTGGCAATAAAGAGAGTTATGTTTTGTTTTTTCAATCTCTATCTTTTTTTTGTGCCGAATTTGTTGTCATTGCTGTTTGTGGGGTACAAAGGCGTTCCGCTTATCATTAGATGAGGATCCTGTGCCATCCGAACTAACTGAGGTTCGCGAGCGACAGTTCGGGGATCATTCGGCAAAACACGTTCCTTATTTCAGTCCGAAACTTGAAATTTTCGCGTCTCGCTCTTATAGGAGCTCGAATGTTCGTGGGTCGAACTAGCCGAAGCCTGAAGAACCTGTGCCTTTTCCCGTAGTGGTTCAGGGAACTTGTTGCCCGGCCCAACCGAGATTCGGAGATTTTGGATTGGCTTTGCCAAGGTTAGGAGAATGTTTCACTTGGCCCTGCCAAGGTTCGGAGAATTGTTAGCTCGCCCAGCAGAGGTTCGGAGAATTTTTGGCTCGGCCCAGCCGAGGTTCGGAGAAACTGTCGCTCGGCCCGGCCGAGATTCGGAGAATATTTTACTTGGCCCTGCCAAGGTTCGGAGAATTTTTAGCTCCGCCCAGCCGAGGTTCGGAGGTACTATTGCTCGGCCCTGCCGAGACTCGAAGAACTTGTCGCTCGGCCCAGCCGAGGTTCGGAGAACATCTTACTTGGCCCTGCCAAGGTTCGGAGAATTTTTAGCTCGGCCCAGCCGAGGTTCGGAGAGATTACCGCTCGGCCCAACCGAGATTCGGAGAACTTGTCGCTCGGCCCAGCCGAGGTTCGGAGAATATTTTACTTGGCCCTGCCAAGGTTCGAAGAATTTTTAGCTCGGCCCAGCCAAGGTTCGGAGGTACTGTTGCTCGGCCCTGCCGAGACTCGGAGAACTTATCGCTCAGCCCAGCCGAGGTTCGGAGAATATCTAGCTCGGCCCAGCCAGGTTCGAAGAATTTTTAGCTCGGCCCAGCCGAGGTTCGGAGAATATTTTACTTGGCCCTGCCAAGGTTCGGAGATTTTGGCTCAAGGGGGCGATTCATTTGTCATTGTGGGCCATGGTGCTATGTCTATGCGGCGTTTGGTGACGCTACTCTTCCCGAGGGGGCAGGTTATTGGCCGGATGCTGACTTTTTCCCTCTGTTCTTCCGAAGAGGGAGCTTGGGGAAATGCTGTGTGCATTTATTACTGGGGGCGGCAGACCGGAAGGTAGTCTGATCGGGGGGAATTCCCGATCAATCAGTCCACACTTACCGATCTTACTCAGGATGGGGTGTGGAACCTCGGATTTTGCAGCCTTTGAAATGATGACACGTGGCAAGCTCTTACGGGTCGGCAGCTATGGCGCGACCGACTGAGATATCTGTCCAGCGAGTATAAATATGACCGAGGGGTATCGGTCTCAGCCATCCCTCGGTTCAAGTTTTGAAACAATGGCCATTCCAGGACGATCATCCAGTGAGCTGCGCACCTCGCTCAACGACCTGCTTCAATCGAAGGGGAGGCGTACCTCCGTTACCGTCGATGGATTGGGCCTGGCGTCGGCCCTCGCAAGTAATCAGCAGCTTGTGGGGGTCGTAGAGGAATATATGGACATCACGACCAAGGAGGCGGAGGCCCTGCGCCGGGTGATAGACCGGCAGAGGGAGGAGGTCGAATCGCTACGCCAGCAGGTGGCTGACCTCACCGAGCGCTTGGAGGGCCTACTGGCCTCCGGAAGCGACTCCGACCCTTGACTTAAGGCTTCGGCTATTTTCATTTTGTGCTTCCGCTTTTCTTGCCTCTTTTCGTGTGCTCCCCTCCTCTTGGATTAATACAAAGAAGCTATAATCTTTATTTCTCAAGAGTCTTCTTTTAAACATGTCATTTGCGTAATAGTTAGGGAGTCGGCGTGGTTCCACTGGTTCACGTCGAAGTAGATGCTTTGATCGATGGGTTATAGGGGCGTTACCCGAAGATCTTAGCAGAGGGGGCATTCCTTGGCTCTGCTCGGGGCTTTTGGCCGATTACGCGGGGCTTAAAGGGGCCCTTTCTTTTGTGTGCCGACGGTTTTTTGCTCAGCGTGCTTTGTTTTAAACCGGCGGGATTTTCGGGGGCTAGTCGGAAGTCCCTTGGTCTTGATCGGGGTCTACGTACTTTGGCTTTCAGCCGGCGTTTTACCCCGAAGAAATTTTTACTCCGCCTTGCTGAGGTTCGGAGAGCATTTTACTTGGCCCTGCCAAGGTTCGGAGAATTTGTTGCTCGGCCCAGCCGAGGTTCGGAGAATATTTTACTTGGCCCTGCCAAGGTTCGAAGAATTTGTTGCTCGGCCCAGCCGAGGTTCGGAGAATATTTTACTTGGCCCTGCCAAGGTTCGGAGATTTTGTTGCTCGGCCCAGCCGAGGTTCGGAGAATATCTGGGAGGTTCGGAGAATATTTTACTTGGCCCTGCCAAGGTTCGGAGATTTTGTTGCTCGGCCCAGCCGAGGTTCGGAGAATATTTTACTTGGCCCTGCCAAGGTTCAGAGATTTTGTTGCTCGGCCCAGCCGAGGTTCGGAGAATATTTTACTTGGCCCTGCAAGGTTCGGAGATTTTGTTGCCCGGCCCAGCCGAGGTTCGGAGAATATTTTACTTGGCCCTGCCAAGGTTCGGAGATTTTGTTGCTCGGCCCAGCCGAGGTTCGGAGAATATTTTACTTGGCCCTGCCAAGGTTCGGAGATTTTGTTGCTCGGCCCAGCCGAGGTTCGGAGAATATTTTACTTGGCCCTGCCAAGGTTCGGAGATTTTGTTGCTCAGCCCAGCCGAGGTTCGGAGAATATTTTACTTGGCCCTGCCAAGGTTCGGAGATTTTGTTGCTCGGCCCAGCCAAGGTTCGGAGAATATTTTACTTGGCCCTGCCAAGGTTCGGAGATTCCTGTCTAGACAAGGAACTCGGTCGTGCCGAGGATTGGTAAGCAGCATCTGTTTCTTTTTATAATTTTTGGCGATGTAGTGCATAATGATTTGCATTGAGGAAAATGTGCCGACAGGAAAATATAAGGAGGCATATAAAATAAATTTGAAGAGGATGTACCCTATTGATAATATTTTCGGAGATTGTCCGAATTCCACGTCCGGGGAATGGATTTCCCATCCAGATCTTGTAGCTTGTAGGTTCCCGGTCCGATGATCTCCGCTACTTGGTACGGGCCCTCCCAGTTTGGCGCCAGCTTTCCTTGTTCCAGCGGCTTAGAAACAGAGGCCTTTCGGAGGACAAGGTCGCCGGGTAGGAAGGCCTTCCCTTTGACCCTAGAAGCGTGGTAATCGGCCACCCTTTGTTGATAAGCAGCCATTCTGATCCGGGCCTTCTCCCTAATTTCTTCCACCAAGTCGAGGTTGGTGCGGAGCTGTTCGTTGCTAGCTTCCTCTGAGTAGCTTTCCACCCGCAATGATGGGAGGCCGACTTCCACAGGGATAACGGCCTCTGTACCGAAAGCCATTCGAAAAGGGGTTTCACCTGTCGGGATTCTTGGGGTTGTGCGGTAGGCCCATAAGACATGATGTAGCTCGTCCGCCCACCTGCCTTGGGCTCTGGAGAGGCGAGCTTTGATTCCCTGGAGGAGGGTTCTGTTGGTCACTTCGGCTGCTCCGTTGGCTTGTAGGTGTCCGACCGAAGTAAGGTGGTGACGGATTCCATATTCCTCACAGAACTGGTGGAATTTGGAGTTGTCAAACTGCTTGCCGTTGTCAATGATTATGGTATGCGGGAGGCCGAATCGGCAGATGATAGACCTCCAAACAAAATCTCTGGCCCGGGCTTCGGTAATCTGCGCAACTGCTTCCGCCTCGACCCATTTGGTGAAGTAGTTGATGGCGACAAATAGAAATTTCCGCTGTCCTGTGGCAAGCGGGAATGGGCCGAGGATGTCCATCCCCCATTTGGCAAAGGGCCAAGCGGAGGATAAGGAAATTAGCTCGGCGAAAGGGAGCCTTTGGATGCTCGAATGCCTCTGGCAGGGGTCGCAGGCTCGGACTAGGTCGTCTACGTCTTTCTGCATGGTCGGCCAGTAGTAGCCTTGCCGTAGCACTTTGTGGCATAGGGACCGACCTCCCAAATGGTTGCCGCAAATCCCTTCATGTACCTCGCGCAGAGCATAATCTGCTTCGGACGGGCGAAGGCATCTGAGCAGCGGCATGGAAAAAGATCGTTTGTAAAGCTGGTGGTCAACCAATACGTAATGAGTGGCCTGCAGCCTCAGCTTTCTAGCTTCTCTTCGGTCGGACGGGAGCGATCCTTCTTTGAGGTATTTGAGGATAGGGTCGAACCAAGATGGTTCGGCTCAACTTGCATTATCCGGTCGGCCTCCGCGATGCTGGGATTTTCCAAAGTCTCCAGGTGGAATTTTTGCTCGGCATCCATAGTTTCCGCGGTTGCCAGTCGGGAAAGTAGGTCGGCGTGGGCGTTCTCAGATCTGGGAATCTGAATAATTTCGAATTTGGCAAAATGGGGAAGTAGGGTCCGTACCTCCTGGAGATATCGAATCATGTTCGGCTCCCGGGCCTCAAATTCTCCCTGAACGTGGCCGGCTACCAGCTGAGAGTCGGTGAAGGCACTGAGCTTCTCCACCTTCAAGTTGCGGGCAATTCGGAGGCCGGCTAATAGGGCTTCGTACTCGGCTTCGTTGTTGGAGGCCGGAAAGGAGAATCGGACGCTATATTCAAAGGTTATCCCCTCTGGACTGGTAAGAACTAGGCCCGCACCGGAGCGATGGGCATTAGATGATCCGTCGACATGGAGGAGCCACCGGGCTCCAGCTTTTGGTTCCTCGGGGAGTCTGGGGTAGAACCGTCCTCCGGGATGGTACATTCGAGAAGGAAGTCGCCAGCACCTGAGCTTTGATGGCTGGGCGAGGCTGGAAGTGTATGTCATGCTCACTTAGCTCGACAGCCCATTTGGTCATTCTTCCCGATGTCTCAGGACGGTGGACTACCGCCTTGATAGGTTGGTCTATCAGGACCGCCAATCTGTTGCTGCCGGGATCCGTCCTCCGACTCGGGCGCAGTCGATCTCCAGGGAAGAGGGGGCGGACCTACACAAAAAGTCCTCATGCGAGAGGCGTTGGGGTTGGCCCTCCGCAGAAGACCCTCCGACGCTCAAGTCATTGGAGAAGAAATCGGCGATCAACCAGATAATGGGGAGGTGGATCTCTCCGGGAGACCTCTCCGGGAACGGCCAATCGAGAGCTCCAGAGGGCAAGAGCACCAACGAGCCGCCGGAGAGGGCCGTGAGGGTGAGAGCGCACGTATGAGTGTGCCAAAAAGATGCGTGTGTCTGCGTAAGGAGATGCGTACCTGAGGGAATCTGGGGGTGTCCAATTTATAGACTGTCATCTGGACCTTGAGCGTCTTCTGGAAGGTTCAGAGGTTGTTAGGATACGGAGGTGGATAGAATCAGGCCGCTGTGGGGCCGTGGAATCCATACCCTGTATGTTAGGGGATCGACGGCTAGGAGAGCATCTTGATGTCTCGAGATCTGGTCGAGTAGACCCGGGGCAGTTATGATAGCTCTAGGCCACGTCTCGACATGATTCCTTATCTAGGACGTCGTTCTGGCAAGTCTGGGCTCTCCCGCGTCAGGTTCCGCGGAGGTAGGTATTAGGTTGTGGATCGCTTGATGAAGCCGGGTCACGGAGACTCGGGGGGAAGCGAGCTACAAGAGCTCGGGGAGGAGCCGAGCCATGGAAGCCCGGAAGGGCCGAGCTAGGGAAGCCCGGAAGGGCCGAGCTATGGAGGCTCGGAAGGGCCGAGCTAGGGAAGCCCGGAAGGGCCGAGCTACGGAAGCCGGAAGGGCCGAGCTAGGGAAGCCCGGAAGGGCCGAGCTATGGAGGCTCGGAAGGGCCGAGCTAGGGAAGCCCGGAAGGGCCGAGCTATGGAGGCTCGGAAGGGCCGAGCTAGGGAAGCCCGGAAGGGCCGAGCTACGTAAGCTCGGAAGGAGCCGAGCTACGGAAGCCCGGAAGGGCCGAGCTAGGGAGGCTCGGAAAGGAACCGAGCTACGGAAGCCCGGAAGGAGCCGAGCTACGGAAGCCCGGAAAGGCCGAGCTAGGGAGGCTCGGAAAGGAACCGAGCTACGGAAGCCCGGAAGGAGCCGAGCTACGGAAGCCCGGAAAGGCCGAGCTATGGAAGAGGTCGGCCTTAGCCGCCTCGCACGGATATTAATGCAATGTTGATTTTACCCCCCAACAACATGTATCAAATATAGCTATCTAATGAGGCTCTTTTAAATTATCGATAATTTAGATAGATTATCTCCTATCAAAGGTCCCCTTAATGAAATATTTTCGATTAGTGTTAAAAGAGTATGCCATCAAATCCGCGCTCTTGGACATGGACATTTGAGTACGCTTCTCGGTCGGCAATGCAATGTGTCCGGGCTGACAAGCAATTCATACAAGGCGAGCATGCTTTGAGGTCTATGTCACACGATTTTTTATTTAATCATTCTTCCCACTTGTTCGTGGCTTCAGCACTCAACAGTTAAATATTGCCTTTTTCTTTGTTTAATACATAGTGTAGTCATTTTTCATGGAGGAAAAAAAGCCATATTACTACATCTAAGCAACTTTGTCGCCTAATATGAAAAAAATTAATTAACGCTAAATGAGCTCCATATATTAATAGAACATGCAATTTAACCAATCAGAGATTTCTCATGTTTTTATAAAAATATAAATAAAAATGAAGATTATTTTTATCATGTCAGTGAAGGCAAAAATAAATATATTCCTACTTCATCTCAATCCAGTCCATTTTTATCCATTGACTATATATTAGTATTTTATATATTTATAAAATTATTTTTATAGTTTTTATTAAAAATTTAAACATGTTATTTGAAAAGAGATAGAATAGGCACATAGATTTAGTTTTATTTTATTTTCCTTATGAAATGAAGATATAGATGAAAAAGTTTCTGATTATAAGGGATGGAACATACACTACAAAAAAATGACTTATTATGACGAATTAATTCATCGCAACAAGTACAAAAGTCGTCGTAATAAATTATTACGATGATAAAAAATTTGTCGTAATACATTACAAATCGTCGTATTAATATGTTGTCGTAATAACTTATTACGGCGACTTATTTTCGCCGTAATAGGTTGATATTACGGCGAAAATAAGTCGCCGTAATAGGTTTTATTTAAATTTTAAAAATATTAAAATATTATTACGGTGACTTATTTTGCCGTAATATCAACCTATTACGGCGAAAATAAATCACCGTAATAGGTTTTTATTTAAATATTAAATTTTAATTAAAATATTATTACGGCGACTTATTTTCGCCGTAATAGGTTGATATTACGGCGAAAATAAGTCGCCGTAATAATATTTTATTTTTAAAATTTAAATAAAAACCTATTACGGTGACTTATTTTCGCCGTAATAGGTTGATATTACGGCAAAAATAAGTCACCATAATAATATTTTAATATTTTTAAAATTTAAATAAAAACCTATTACGGCGACTTATTTTCGCCGTAATAGGTTGATATTACGGAGAAAATAAGTCACCGTAATAGGTTTTTATTTAAATTTTAAAAATATTAAAATTTTATTTTAATATTTTTTTGTATTGCACCTGTTACAATAATATAATATTAAAGCAACGATACTAGAAACAATTTTCTAATATAAAAGTTTCACAAAATAAATTAATAAAAGTTTTCATTCATTTCAATAAAATCATCATATACAATGTTTCAAAAAATACATAATTTAAAAAAAAATACATGTACTATGGAGGTGAAGTCTGCTGGGATCCACTAGGATGATATCCAGGCACTAACTGTCGCATGAAAGCAGTGAGCTCAGCAGTCGTCGCCTTTAGATCCTGGATAGTCTTCTCTTGCTGAGTGAGTTTATCCTCTTGCCGAGCGAGCTTATCTTCTTGTTGAGCAAGCTTATTCTCTTGCTGAGCGATGAGCTCTCGGCACTCATGTAATTCACCCTTTAATTGTGAGTTTTCAGAAGATGAAGAACTACCTCTAATTCTCGATGTACCCTTCGGTAATGGACCCCATCCTTTTTTATAACCAGATCTAGAGCCTAAAACCTCCTCCAAAATGGCATCCTCATTGATTGGTTCTACTGTAGAGTCCTGTGAGGAAAGTCGCTCTATTAACTGTGCCTGCAATGAAAAGAAAACAAATTCAATATGTTTAGTATAAAACATTACATTCAATAATATTGTATTTTTAATTGATAAAACTTACATGGGTTTCTTCAGCTTTATCATTTATCCATTGATTCTTCTTTTTATCAAAATGAAGAGTATTCCACAGATGAAGTCTTGATGGCTCCTCTCCCGTAACAGGATCTCTCTGAAAAGAAATAATAATAATTTAAAATAATAATTTAAGACAATAATCTAATACAATTATCAATGTATCAATGGAGATTACTAAGCCGATCTAACAACCCAGAGTTACGCATGGAGAGAGCTTAAAATATCTTTTAATATTATTTTATAATTTGATAATTCAAGAAAAAAACCTAGACAGTTGTAAGTTAAACATTAGAACATTTCAACTAGGGGTGCACATGATTACTAATAAGATTGGATTGATTCCTTCCAATTTTTACAAACCCAATAGAATTAATGTTTCGGTTAAAGGATAGGAAAACCAGGAGCTGAAACAACCCAATACATACATGCATAAAATTACATAAACTAGAATGTCATAACCGCAAAGCTTCAAGTAGGATGATGCTCCATTAATGTCACTGCTATTTGACAATACTCCATTAATGAGACCAACCGGAATGAATCAAATGATCATCCAACCATGAATGAGGCTGTTATTGAGAAACTAACCAGCAATCAGATAGAACCGCACGCCAACTCTACGACAGCATCTATAACTAACAATCTTACTGAAGTACAGACCGGTTTAACAACAGCTGTAATAAGCAATCAAACAGAAACACATGCTAACTCAACAAGGATTGATCCTGTTGCTAACAGTGTGCCTTTCCAGAATGAAACTGTTGGTTGGGATTCAGTTCAGAACCACAACATTACCATTGAGATGGAAACCTCCAAGGAAGATAAGGCCAACTTGAGAAATGTGGTGACAGAAGGGCAGGCTGGGCAAGAGGATGATGGAGAGCACTCCTCTGTGTTCTTGGGTACAAATGACAATGGAGATGCAATTCAGAGTGAATCCACTGTTTCTTCACATAAAATGGTCATGGAAGAAGAGAGAGATGCTCGTGTAGATCTGTCAACCTTGCCTGACATGCAAAATGAATTAAAGAGCATGGCAGATGAAGCTGCAGAATGATGATGATTTCAGGTGTGAAAGGTTTGTGCTTTGGATATGAAAGTTAGAGAGCTTAGTAATGTGGCCTTGTTATCTTTATTTTTTACTAATTTAAGTGTTCAAGCTTACATAAGATCACCACAATCTGCTCTTGTAACAACTCCAAATCCTAACATACAATGTCCTTGAACAAAGTTGTTGGAAGAAATTAGAAAGCTCAATTAAAGTACTACTCTCATGTTTCTGCAAGAATGGTTGAATGCCAATAGGTAACAATCTTTGAAGTAGTACATGACAATCATGTGTCTTCAAGCCGGATATCTTTCTATCACCTTCATTTACGCACCTTGAAATATTGGAAGAATATCCATCGGGCACCTTCACAGATTTTAGCCACTTACAGAATTGTCTTCTTTCATCTAATGTTAAGGTGTAAGATGCAGGAGGCTTATAAACTCTATTACCTTGAGTTTGTAACCACAACTCTCTTCGGATCCCCATTGAAGCTAGGTCCTCTCTTGCTTTATATGTGTCTTTTGTCTTACCTTCGATGCTTAATAAAGTTCCCACGACATTGTCATATATATTCTTCTCAATATGCATTACATCTAAGTTATGTCTCAATTTTAATGATGACCAATACTCCAACTCGAAGAAAATGCTCTTCTTATACCAATTCAACTCATTTGGTGCACGCTTTCGCTTTCGATGTTTATTGTTTGGATGCTTTCCGGACTGTTCAGCAGCTATGTGTTCTAATTGCATTAAAATTTCTTCTCCGGTCAACATTTTTGGTTTGACTCCATGCTCTCTACTTCCATCATGGAGTCTACTATTTCGCCACTTGTGATAAATAGGCAAGTAACGGCGATGTCCCATATAGCAAATCTTGTCTTTCAGCTTTTTGGATGAGGTTTGCTCATTACAAACTGGACATGCCTTATAACCCTTTGTGCTCCAACCAGATAATAATGAGTATGCTGGAAAATCATTTATAGTCCATAAAACAGCTACGTGCATCCGAAAACTCTCTTTGGTAGATGCATCATATACATCAACACCTTCGGTCCATAAATGTTTAAGTTCATCCACTATTGGCCTTAAAAATATATCCATATCCCTTCCTGGAGATTTAGGACCGGGGATAAGCAACGACATCATAAAGAATGTCTCTTTCATATATTTCCATGGAGGCAAGTTATAAGGTACTAAAATGACGGGTCACATACTGTATGCATTACTCATGTTCCCAAATGGATTGAATCCATCTGAAGCAAGACCTAACCTTACATTTCTTGGTTCACTGGCAAAATTAGGATACTTTTGATCAAAATCTTTCCATGCTTCTCCATCTGCTGGATGCCGTAACACCCCATCTGTGATCGGTCGCTTATCATAGTGCCACCTCATATCTTCAGCTGTATATCTTGAGGCATATAGACATTTCAAACGAGGTGTGAGTGAAAAATACCGCATAACTTTATAAGGTATCTTCTTACCTTTGTCTTTAACTACTTGGTACCTAGGCTCGTTGCATACCGGACATTTTTCTAAATAGGCATTCTCCTTCCAAAAGATAGCACAATCATGCTTGCATACATGTATGTTCTCGTAGCCTAAACCCAACTCATTCATCTTCTTTTTGGCCTCATAGTGCGAAGATGGTATTCTAGTACCATTCGGAAATGCCTCTTTTAATAGTTCAAGCAACATATTGAAAGACTTATTTGTCCACCGATTGAGGACCTTAATGTGCATTAACTTCACTAAGAATGTCAAAGAAGAAAACTTTTCACATCCAGGATAAAGCTCGGATTCCACCTCATTGAAAAGATCATCCAATTTCTTACTGTGATCGGTCCTTCCATGGTCGACATCATCGGATTGTCATCATCATTGCCAACCTCAGTGTGAGCACCACTTGGGCCAGCGATGTCCTGCAATGCTTCGACCATCTCATCTTGTTCCCTTTCTGGGTCATCATCTTCATTCTCATTTTCTTCTGAGACATTGTTTCCAAACTATTCTCCATGAAAATACCACGTCTGATACGTCTTTGAGAAACCCTTTAACATACAGTGTAATTTAACTAAATCAGGCTTATGCCATTTGCCATTATAACACCGCACACAAGGACAACGTATCTTCCCTTCTTCATTAACATGAAGCCTTGCCTTTTCTATGAACTTCTTAATACCGGCATCATATTCTGGACAATTTCGTTTCTTATGTATCCAACTCTTATCAATCGGCATCGTTGGATAACATCAAATCTGAGTAAAAATAGTGAACATCATTTAAAGAAATTCAGATTTATCTCAAAAATATCCTACTCGTTAAAAAAAATCTCTAAAACTCATGTAAATCATATATGGAGCTGCAAATATATAACACCAAGAATGAGTATTTACAACAGCAAGGAGGAAAATTGTAAACATTATAGCTGAAAATAAACAGAACAAAACCTTCTATTGGTCAAACACAGAATAAAGTAAAGACTTCCAAATCATCTAGATGTACCTTCCTATCATCAGATTTGTTTGTCAGCTCCTTTCCAAATTGAGACAAAAAAGAAAAAAAGCTTACCCTCCATACAAATCTAATAAGAGCATCCAGTCAAGCCACTCGGCATTAACTTAAAACCAAGCTAAACAAAGGATATGGGATCTCAAGTAATAATAATTGAAACACAAAATTCTGCCACTACTATTTTGCACTTAAAGGACTGCATCCCTTGCTATTGCAGAAATAGAAAACATTAGGTCATAAACTCTGGCTTGCAATCAGGGTAATACTGCCTCTCTAACCTCATGGTATATTAATTTCAAACAATTCAGAAATGAACTAAAGAGTCTAGGACATATCCACCAATCAATCAGAATCTCCAACCATGAATAAGCAAATCTTGGAGAAAAAATTACCAAGGAAAACTAGAAGCACTGAAAGAATCCAATCCACTTTAGATGTTAAAATCTTGGGGAACAAACACAAATTTGATTTTCAGAGGTCTGCCATCTCAGCAAGCCAATAGAAGGTGAAAGAGGAACCGGTTTTGATGACATAATGGGTAAAGCTCATTAGAATCTTCTATTGTAAATTCTTCCATGATTCATGTGATATCCATCTTTAGCATTAGAAACTTCATTTTTGCCACATTTCTCTGGGAGGTTTATAAATGTACTACCCTCACCGTGGTATGCACTCCTCTATGGTTTCACTTTACAGACATGCTACAAGGAAATGCAGGGATTTGAGTGCATATTTCTTAGGGAGTAAGCATACACGTACACATCAATTCCAAGTTCAAATTTCTCAGGACTCCATAACAGTTTCTATAAATTGTACTTGACATTCTGCTAAGTTTTGCCCATTCATTAAATCATGTGGTTTCTATCAGATATATTCTGCAATATTACTCCTTCTTTCAGAACCCTATAGTTGTCGATTTCCATTTTCAAATCATTGCCTGAAGCTTGAAATTCAAGGTCTGAAGTTGATTGATCTTGCTCGTGGACTAGATAAAATACCTACTAATCATCAACATTCTTAAACAAGAGTCCAAGTGAATGCTTCATACCTGCTAACCATTAACACTCCTAAACAAGTGTTTGAAGTAAATGCTTCATATCTGGCCCTTCCTCTGATTATTTTGTTGAGAGTTCACAATTATCCCTTAATATGCCTAGTTATGGACCTCAATCCTTAAGGCATTGACTACCAACCAGGCACCTAAAATCCTAAATTGCCATGTCTTGATACATTGAGATTCACTAGTAGGTATGGCTAACAGCTCCTGATGAGAATATGCAAACATCTTACAACTTGTCTGACTCTAAAAAGCACATGGAACAACCTATAGCCCACAAATGGACTGAACTACCACAGACAAACCTGTACCATTCTTCTTACAGCTAGCTAGCAAAAGGTTTTGCAAGGACCAGTTGGATAACTTATCAATATGTGTTTGACCCCTCCAAGCAATAAAAACGTTCTGGAGTGAAATGTAACATGCTAATATAAGCAATCCACTAAATTAATGAGCTTATTCAAAAATCTGGCTTATATGGTTTCATAATTCTGCATCAATAACCATTATAAGACTATTGCCCAAGAACCTGCATGTGGATTCACTTTGATCACTAAAAGCTAAGTTCATCAATTCATATTACTGATTGAAGGCTATGCAAAGTCTTGAGAGGATTAGCAACAATAAGACCACAATAATTATGGGACTCCGCTCATCATATGAATCAAGTAGAAGTAGCATACCTCGAGTATTGGGATCCAATGGATCAGACCTCTCTCGAGAAACTGGTGAGCTTACTGAAGCTTCAGTAATTAGCCTCAAAGATTTGTTATCTATCACCCTGCCCATTCACAAAAGAAACTTATTAAGGCAAAGAAAAGAGAACCACCACCTAGAAAGGGTAGCATTTGATAGTGTGTGGTCTCACTTTTCATGAATTTTATCTAAGATTTCAAAACAGGCCACATGTCAATGATCAACAACTGCCAGCAAAGAAAGAAAGAGGATCTCAAGCTAATCAAAATAGTAGTGGCAGAATTTTGTGTTTCAAAATATAGATCAAAATAACAGAAATATAATGTCAATCAAATACACAAATTAAAACAACAAACAAGTGCTCCTCAATCCTAATATTGACAGAACAAATGTGGACGTATTGTCATGCTTTTAAGCAAGATAAACACATTGGAGTAAC
This sequence comes from Calamus simplicifolius, assembly GCA_900491605.1. NCBI lineage: Eukaryota > Viridiplantae > Streptophyta > Magnoliopsida > Arecales > Arecaceae > Calamus > Calamus simplicifolius. The sequence goes on along the minus strand of UESW01002646.1, from coordinate 24,804 downwards.
AGTTGTTCCAATGCTTTCTATGGAAAATTACATTTTACGGTACTGTTTATCATGGATTTCCATTTTACGGTATTGTCATGCTTTTAAGCAAGATAAGCACATTGGAGTAACAGTTGTTCCAATGCTTTCTATGGAAAATTACATTTTACGGTGCTCCTCAAGATAACATCATATTAGCCATTTCACTTGCATTGATTGACAATGAAACATATTCAATGACTGCAATCACTACTTGGCCTCCTCTGTGTTTTCTTGGAAATCAACAGTTGTATTCATCTAATTCTCCAAGACATCTTAACTCTTTTAAAGTTCAAGATTCAAATCGGATAAATCCATCCAGACATACAAGGATTAAATACTCATCTATATAAACAAATTTTATTGTGCATGGATTCACGGAAAGAATGAGATCAACAACATCTGACAATGCTAAGCACTTGCAATCGGAATATATGTGAAACTAAAACAATCCTACCAAACATGGACCTAATCATAAATCCGTGCATCCAGAAACAAGCCTACAAATTGGGAATCCAACTTTAATGCCATCGTAGAAAATTCGAAATTTCCCCACAATGCAGTAGGATTTCATACTTAAATCGATAAAAATTCAATTTTAAGCGTAAATGAAGGCAAACAAGAATCAATTACCCGACACACGGAAGTTGCAGTCGCCCTTGCTCGATCCAGCGGCGAAGTGTAGACAGCACAGAACCTCACGCCCTGCGAATGGAGAAACACAGCCAATGCCCTGGCCTGGCGCTCTCCGGCGGCGGTCAACTTCGCAGCGGGGCACCGCCCTCCGACAAGATCTGGCCGCAAGCTAACCCCACTCTCGCCGTGGTTGATGAGAAACACCTCGGTGGCGGCCGAATCATCCGAATGGAAGCTCCGGGGATACAAGAGCGGCGGCGGGCAGGCGAAGGAATAAGGAGGCCGTCCGAGGGGTGACGGCGGAGATGAGCTCGGGGGGAAGACGGCGGGAGCAATGGTTTCACGAAACGAAGTGCGGGAGGGTTAGGGCTAGTAGTAGGGGATCTTATTACGACGAAATTAACTTTCGTCGTAATAAGGTCACGTAGAAAAAGAAATATTTTTTTCACTCTATTACGACGAATTTGAAAATTCGTCGTAATAAGTTGTTCTATCATAAAAAATTTACAAAATAAATAGAAAGAAAAATTAAAAAATTTAAATTCGTAAAATAAAAAATGGACCTATTACGACGAATTATAAAATTTATCGTAATACGTCTATTTATTACGGCAAAATAATATTTGCCGTAATAAATAGAAAGAAAAATAAAAAAATTTTAAATTCATAAAATAAAAAATGGACCTATTACGATGAATTTTATAATTCATCGTAATATCTTTTTATTACGGCGAAATAATATTTCGCCGTAATAAATAGAAAGAAAAATAAAAAAATTTTAAATTCGTAAAATAAAAAATGGACCTATTACGATGAATTTTATAAGTCGTCGTAATATGTCTTTTTATTACGGAAAATATTATTTCACCGTAATAAATAGAAAGAAAAATACAAAAAATTTAAATTCATAAAATAAAAAATGGACCTATTACGATGAATTTTATAATTCATCGTAATATGTCTTTTTATTACGGCGAACTATTATTTCGCCGTAATAAAAAGAAAGAAAAATAAAAAAATTTAAATTCATAAAATAAAAAATGGACCTATTACGACGAATTTTATAATTCATCGTAATATGTCTTTTTATTACGGCGAAATATTATTTCACCGTAATAAAAAGAAAGAAAAATTAAAAAATTTAAATTCGTAAAATAAAAAATGGACCTATTATGATGAATTTTATAATTCGTCGTAATATGTCTTTTTATTACGGCGAAATATTATTTCATCGTAATAAAAAGAAAGAAAAATTAAAAATTTAAATTCATAAAATAAAAAATGGACCTATTACGATGAATTATAAAATTCGTCGTAATAAGTCTTTTTATTATGGAAAAAGTGTTTCGCCGTAATAAAAAGAAAGGAAAATTAAAAAAATTAAAATTGTAAAATAAAATGTGGACTTATTACGATGAATTATAAAATTCATCGTAATAAGTCTTTTTATTACGGCAAAAAAGTTTTTCGCCGTAATAAATAATTGTTATGATGAATTTAATTTTTATTTCACCGTTATAAATAAACCTATAACGACGAAAATATTTCGCCATAATAGGTTCGCCATAAATACCATACTTTCTTGTAGTGATAGATGAAGATTATTTTCTTTAAAATTTTTTGATTATGACAAATAAAATAGAAATGAAGATTACTTTTTTTAAAGCAAGATTTAACATAAAGTTAAAATTCTACCCTTGCTCTACTCTATTGCCATTTCTACTTGATGAGGGTAAAATTGTCATCGCACCGACGTTTGCACACATGACAAAAAAGGTCAAGACTATTCTTGATATTCGATCAGCCAGCTATCATATCTAGAAAACCACAAAGCCGAACCATCCTCGACAGAACTGAACCATCCTCAAAGTGAATTGTTCCGAACCATTCTCACGCCTCGGCAGGCCTAAGCTATCCTCTTATCTCATCCGGACCGAGATATTCGTATGCCTCGGCAGAGTCGAGGCATTCTATCCTCATATACTCGATGACACCGGAATATTATATGCCTCGGCCAGACCAAGGCATTCAAATGCTTCGGCGAAACCAAGCTATTCTTATGCCTCAATTAGGTTGAGGGGCTCCTGAATCTCTACGGAACCAAGCGCGGGAGAATTCAAATTCATGGCAATTCGACAAGATTCTAGCCGTATAAGCCCCCAATGACCGAAAAATTATGCTAGTGAAATTGGAAGTGGCCTAGAACCTATAAATCCACCGCATCTCAAAGCATCAATCAACTCCTCTAGCCATCGATTCTCTAACTAACTAGATACTAATACTACCGGTCTCATAACAAACTTGATTCGAATCTAATTCGAATCTGAATGGTTTTGGACCCCCTATGACGCATCCAAGGAATCAGGTGATCACCTATAAATACCCTGGTCTTAAAGCTCTTCAGGTATGCTTTCACTGACACTCTGACTGAAAACTCCATTAAAGCTCAAGCAAAGATCTGAGCTCTTGGGAGGCTATTTTCTTGAGGGACTCTTCTGTGAGAGCCTTTTCCTTACATCTGCTTGCTGTGAATCTTCACTGACTTGGACGTCAGAGGGTCTTCCGCAGAGGGCCTTTCCAGACACTCTCTGTGTGAGGACTATCTTGCAGATTTTGCCTGGGTGAGAGATGGGCGTCCAGATATGAAGCTGGACCGCATCCGAGTTGGAGAACGAATTTTCGCAGCAACACTATTTTTTTAGGATCAATGGTTGATAGGACTTAGTAAAAGGTGCCGCTTCTTCACGAGCTAAGTATAAGACACTAGTAGAATTAGACAAGTTCCTTCACTAGAACTTCTAACATTAAAATCTAATGCTACAGCCTTCTCTCCTAGATTTTGGGTTAACTCTTGTTGTCATCTATTACAATTTTTTTGATGTGAATTCTAAAATCTTTATACCTCAGATTGTAATGCAAGGTATAGACATGGTTTAAGGGTAAGTACGTGAATCATGATCTAGACCAAGGGTTTGTTTGGGTAATCAAGTAAGATTAGGTGAGAATTCATTCTAACTTCTATTAGGGCATGGTCCATATCAACCCAACATCTTTCAATCCTCACATTTTTTTTGATAGCATGGGTCAAGGGCTTTGATTCATATTGCTCAATGGACCATAGGCTAAGACTTGTACAGGCTAACAACCTGATTCTTATAGTAAATTTCTGCAAGAAATATCCAAAGATTCTCTCTTGAGTTTAGAAGGCAAGAGATCTATAAAATAATCTAACTTCTTGACTTAGCTGCTTGCCATACAATTAAGGAGTGGTGAAGTGGTTGGCATATATCCTCTACAATTCAAAGGAGATCATTTTCAGAATATTCTGCAATATATTAATATCATATTAAAAGTACAAGATTCAAATTTAAGAAATATGCTATTTTGTCTACCATTTTTCTATCCAAAATAATCTTAGTCTTTTTTGTAATTTACTATATTGTTGTTCAAAAATTGCAGTCTTCTTAACAAATATATGTTTGATATCTTAAGTTGCTTTCTCTTTATAATCATGCTCTCTTTGTCCATCTCAAAATCTAATTCTATAATTTACTAGAAAATGAAAAGATTCTAAAATATGGCCTTGTCACTCAAAAAGTCAAAATCCTAACACAATCTAATCCTACAGTTTAGGGATGTTGATTATCTTCCTCCTATCTACAATCTTAAAGCTCACCATGCATTACACATTGGTAGGCTTGAGATTTTTTTTTTTTTTTTTTTTTGAGGTTTAGACTTTTGATAATGTATGTTTAAAATTATAAATTGCATGTAAATATATTTTTGAAAATAAAAAATCATAGATTTTTTCTTTTCTTTTTTTAGGTTGTAGGAGCTACGTATGTGTGTAAGAAGTAAACTTGAGTTAGAATTGATCCAATCAATTCCGTTTGAAGTCCAAATTCAAATACGAAAGAAGCTACTCGTAGCTCTTGAATCATACTTCACATTGAGCCTATCCGAGCTCCAATCTGAAGTGATTTATAAATTTAAAATTCATAAATAAACTTTCAAAGGCTCTATTGGAAATCCGGATCAAACCACTTTGAACCTGGATCCAAACCACTCTGTTATCAGACCAACCATTGGTCCATGGTTAAAATTAACTTCATACCATATTCGTATCATGTTCCAAAATTCTATTTGAGTTATTGCTAACTCAAATCATCCTCGAAGTAGGTGCTGCTGCTTATGCCTAGTGCTAGCTAGACATAGCCAGAACGAACCCCGTATGACCCATCTGATTTAGTCCCACTCAAATTAGTGATCATGCCTGTGTACAATTCATCCGACTATGTGCGTGACTCCATAGGTTCGAACCTAAGCCGGTAGCATAGGAACACTTCCTATACTAATCGATGTGACCATCTAGCCATGGTTTTCGACGTCCGAATAGATCAAATTTGCATAAGGCAACATTCAGGAACCCAGGCTATGGTTGCCGCATAATTCATCCCCTTGTCCTAGTACTCAGGGCAAATACGGAGTTAACTGCCAACTCCGAGTAAATCACCCAAGTATGTTTCAATGCAATGAATCTTGTGACACCTCACAAAGATTACCTTGGCCAAGGTTTTGCTAAATTGAAACATAGTTCGAGCACTCTCTCTAACACTTAGAGTGGACAATCCCATCTTGACTCATCACTGACCCAATAAGTACTTGACTGCACCCAGCAACCTTCCATCATCGGATTAGAAATCTGGGTGGTTGAGAGCCTAAGTACAGTGAGTTGCTTATCAAGTCAACATGATAGTCTCATGTCAAAGGGACACTTATACCCATTGCCTTTCTGTGAGTTGCTCAAGGCAGTAGAGCACTCAGCAGAGGTGAGTCACTATTCAGTGAATGTACTCCTACACTCACCGCATGTCATACCAGTGTTATACACTCTTTGGTTTAAGAGAACAAACCAACCCATATGACATACAACGACCTACACTTGATTACGTCGTCGTCCTCCGTAATAACGTATCATTTGGCCGCGGACAGATTTAAGAGTTACTCAATAATTCCTCCATTGTCGAATACATGTAACTCTAAGGACTACAACATATTGGAATTATACCGGAAGATGTAAACTATATGCTGTACTGCCAAAGTAAATCATGTTCATATACATCAACTCATAACCGTCTACAAGCTAGATGATTGGCTGTAGGACACATTTCCTTACAGGTGGTGTTTCGGCCGTTACCGGTAAGGATATTTCACCCTCCACCCTTACCGAATCTCCCATGAATCCAACCAGGGGAGCCATTACTGGCTGAAGAGAATCAACAGACAAATTCATCCTGATAAAGGCGTCATAGGTAATGATGTCAGCTGAGCTGCCACTATCAACCAGGATTCTCTTTATAGGGTGCTTGGCAATCGCCATCAAAATGACGATGCCTTCATTATTTATATTTTCTACCCTGGCTGATTCCCCTCTAGGGATTACATCATCTGAACCCTCACTCCCCCTTGGCCGCTTGGATGAAGAGGCTGCCCCCTAGAACACCATTCCTACCGTTCTTTCCATTGGGGCAATATCGATAGCAGCCTGAGCAGGCAGAGGTCCCATGAGTGTCGGCACCGGCGGAGGCGCCTTTTGAATATATTTCCTATGGTAGCCCCGTTGAATGAGCTTCTCAATGGCACACTTTAGGCTATAGCAGTTGTTGGTGTCATGACCGTAGTCCCGGTGAAAACGGCAATAGCGGCTTTTGTTGCAGGGAAGGACTTTCTTCATGGAAGGAGGTCGCTGGAGGTAGGGCTCGCCCTCAATCTCTATAAGGATGTGAGAGCGGGGGGCAAGGAGAAGCGTGAGCTCACTTTCCAAAGGGGCGAGACTTCGACGCCTACCGTCTGATCGGTGTGGTGGCTCGGGCTTCCTGGGATGAGAAGGTCTGCTTGGCTCAAGATGGGTGGACTTCCGGCTGGATCCTCTTACGGACTTCCAGCTGGTGAAGTCAGCTTTGTTCGTGCGGATATACTTTTGTGCTCGAAGGAGGAGGTTGGAGTAGGAGCTAGGGGGCTTCTTATCAAGGAAAAAAATGAAGCGGGAAGGTTGAAGCCCCTGCTTCAATGCCAGTGTCGCTACTGCATCGTTTAGATGGTAGGCTTCGAGGGCGGCAGTTTTGAACTGGGCTACATAGTCCCGGAGTGACTCCCCTTCCTTCTGACGCACAGAGAAAAGACTGTCCGCGACCCGCAGGATTCTTCGGCAAGCGTAGAAGTACGCTAAGAACATTCCAACTCTCGGAAGGAATCAATGCTGTGTGGGGATAGGCGGGAGTGCCAGGCGCGAGCAGCTTTCCATAGAATGGTGAGGAAAGCCTTGCACAAGAGGGCATCCGTAGCCCTCTGGACCTGCATGAGGGCTTTATAACTTTCAAGGTGATCGAGGGGATTGGTAGTACTATCGTACGAATCCAGCTAAGGAAGATGAAATCTAGAGGGGACAGGTTCCTCCAGTATTCTCTGGATGTAAGGAGGATGGGTGTCGTACTCCTCCTTCAGCTGGTTGTTGATTTTTCTAGCCAGCTCTTCCAGCCGTCGGTGGTACTTATCCAGGCGCTCCTCCGCCCGGTGACTGATAGCTGGCATCTTCTGGATGGTTCGAAAGATGATGAAGAATAAGAAGAGGAAGAACGCGGGAGGTGGGGTCTCCGCTTTGGCTCTTCCTGGCATCGGGGCTCTGGGAAGGACTTGCTCGGGCCATGATCAGGGGAGCGCGGCCTCTTGAGGGGTTCTCGACGATGCCCCTTGGGAGAAGCGCGACAGTGGCCAGTCTCCCGATGAGGAGATCATCCCCTCGCAGACTGCTGGCTGGCCAGCAGAGCAGGCTGATGCTGAGTGGCTACGGATTGCTGCTCACGGAGTCCATGGATCATCGCAGTGAGGGTTTAAACTTATTGGGTGATTGCTGCTAGCTGCTCAGCTTGAGTAGCCACAGTTGGTGGTGCATGAGCAACCGAAGGGTCGGCAGTAGGGAGATTGACCTCTTGCTGCCCCATCGGTGGGAGGTGTCCCCTAGGGTAACTGGAGGAGTCATCTTGAGCCTGTGTCACCGCCATTACTTGATGGAGAGGGAGAGGAAAACTCGCAAATAGGTTCTATGGAGTTCGTTTTCTTTCTTCCCCCTTCCTGGCGCACCAATCTGTTGACGCTTTCGATCACTAGAATCAGACATCGGGAGAAGTGCTGACCGCTAGTAGGGTCCCCACCAGAACGGGAAACCTGCAAGAAGTCCCGAGACTGGAGAAAGCTCCGGTGGGACCCTCCGACGCCCAAGTTAGCAACCGAGGTCACAGCAGAATGGGAGCTCGAGAGAGCCCCTTAGAGGCAGAAAAGAGCTCTGAGAGTTGAGTCTTTTGAAGTTTTTGGGTGTAAGTGGACACTTGTGTTCCCTTACCTTGATTCCGAGTTTTCTTACCCTTTTATAGGCCTTTGACATTCGTTAGGTGATTAGCCACATGAAGTTCCGTGATGAGGGAATGTCCGCGGGGCACATGGAAGTTACGTGAGTGATGGGCCTGCTGAGGGTCCTCCATAGCAGGGCCTGGCTGCAAAGGAAGAGGCTAATGCGGAAGTATCCGGCATGGAATCTGGTGAGGAAGCAGAGCCAAGCGAGGGCTTTGCTTGTGACGTTGGTCGCTAGTACTGTTTCTCTAGGGATGGAAGAGACGGTAGTGATTGGGAGCTGCTGCTGCTCTCTTTCCTCCATTATAACGATAAGTGAGAGGTTAATTATATCTAGCTACGTACTTAATTTTCTCACTTTCCTTCCTCTCTTATAACAACAACTACTTTTCTCACTGGCCTTTAAAGATGCCACTACAAGAAAATACTGAAATAGCGACACAAATTTAGCGACGCATAATTGCGTCGCTAAATTGCGACCTCTTTGCGACGCCTTTGTGACAACAAAATATTGCGACGTATTAGCGACTCATTAGCGACTCAATTAACCAAAAAATCAAAAAAAATTAAATTTTTAATATTGCGACGCAAATATTGCGTCGCAATATTTTTAAATTAATTTTTTATGAAATATAAATATCAATAAAAATATTGCGATGCAATATTTGCGTCGCAATGTTTTTAACAGAATTAAATATTTTAAATAGCAACGCATTAGCGACGCAATAAAATAGATAATTAAAAAAATTATTTTTAATTTAGCGACGCACCAATTACGTCGCAAATAATTGAAATGAAATTAAATTTTATAAAATCTAATTATCGAAAAAAATATTGCGACGCATCACAGTGCGTCGCAATGTTTTTAAAAGAATTAAATATATTAAATAGCGACGCATTAGCGACGCAATAAATTAGAAAATAAGAAAAATAATTTTTAATTTAGCGACGCAACAAATGCGTCACAAATAATTTAAATAAAATTATATTATTTAAAGTATAAATAGTTTACAAAATATTGCGATGCATAACAGTGCGTCGCAATGTTTTGAAAAGAATTAAATATTTTAAATAGCGGCGCCTTAGCGACGCAATAAAATTGGAAAATAGAAAAATTATTTTTAATATAGCGATGCAACAATTACGTCGCAAATAATTTAAATAAAATTATATTTTGTACAGCAGTAATATTTTAAAAAATATTGCGACGCCAACCAGTGCGTCGCAATATTTTGGAAAAAATTAAATATTTTAAATAGCGACGCATTAGCGACGCAATAAACCAGAAAATAAATTAAAATTATTTTAATATAGCGACGCAATAACTGCGTCGCAATAATTTTAAATAAAATTAAATTTTATAAATTATAAATATGAGAAAAAAAAATTACGACGTAACACATTGAGTTGCAATGTTTTTAAAAAATTAATTATGTTAAATAGCAACGCATTAGTGATGTAATAAGTGAAAATATTAATTTAGAAAATTATGTTTTAATATAGCGACGTACTTGTTGCATCGTAATTATTAGAAATAAAGTTAATTTTTTATATATTATATTTATCATATTAAAAAAAATACGACGCAACCCTTTGCGTCGTTATATATTTAAAAAAATTAATTATGTTAAATAGCGATCGGTCCAAAATCGATCGTGACCGATCAGAATAAGGGCTTGGATCGATCGCAACCCTCGGATCGTCGCCGATCGGACCGATTGCCGCGGTCCGCGATCGGTCGTCGCCGATCGGGATCAGGGCTTGGATCGATCGCTAATGCGTCGGATCATCGCCGATCTCGGACGGATCTCCACGGTCCGAGATCGGTCGTGGCCGATCGGGATCAGGGCTTGGATCGATCGCAACAGTCGGATCATCGCCGATCTCAGACGGATTGCAACTGTCCGAGATCGGTCGTGGCTGATCGGGATCATGGCTTGGATCGATCGCAACAGTCGGATCGTCGTCGATCTCGGACGGATTGCAACTGTCCGAGATAGGTCGTGGCCGATCGGGATCACGGCTTGGATCGATCGCAACGTCGGACCTTTGCCGATCGGACCGATTGCCGCGGTCCGCGATCGGTCATCGCCGAACAGAATCAGGGCTTGGATCGATCGCAACAGTCGGATCGTCGCCGATCTCTGACGGATTGCAACTGTCCGAGATCGGTCGTGGCCGATCGGGATCACGGCTTGGATCGATCGCAATAGTCGGATCGTCGTCGATCTCGGACGGATTCCAACTGTCCGAGATAGGTCATGGCCGATCAGGATCACGGCTTGGATCGATCGCAACCGTCGGACCTTTGCCGATCGGACCGATTGCCGCGGTCCGCGATCGATCGTCGCCGATCGGGATCAGGGCTTGGATCGATCGCAACCGTCGGATCGTCGCCGATCTCGGATGGATTGCAACTGTCCGAGATCAGTCGTGGCCGATCGGGATCACGGATTGGATCGATCGCAACAGTCGGATCGTCGTCGATCTCGGACGGATTGCAACTGTCCGAGATAGGTCGTGGCCGATCGGGATCAGGGCTTGGATCGATCGCAACCGTCGGATCTTTGCCGATCGGACCAATAGCCGTGGTCCGCGATCGGTCGTCGCCAATCGGAATCAGGGCTTGGATCGATCGAAACAGTCGGATCGTCGCCGATCTCTGACGGATTGCAACTATCCGAGATCGGTCGTGGCCGATCGGGATCACGGCTTGGATCGATCACAACAGTCGGATCGTCGTCGATCTCGGACGGATTGCAACTGTCCGAGATAGGTCGTGGCGGATCGTGATCAGGGATTGGATCGATCGCAACCGTCGGATCTTTGCCGATCGGACCGATAGCCATGGTCCGTGATCGGTCGTCGCCGATCGGAATCAGGGCTTGGATCGATCGCAACAGTCGGATCATCGCCGATCTCTGACGGATTGCAACTGTCCGAGATCGGTCGTGGCCGATCGGGATCATGGCTTGGATCGATCGCAACAGTCGGATCATCGTCGATCTCGGATGGATTGCAACTGTCCGAGATAGGTCGTGGCCGATCGGGATCACAGCTTGGATCGATCGCAACCGTCGGACCTTTGCCGATCGGACTGATTGCCGCGGTCCGCGATCGATCATCGCCGATCGGGATCAGGGCTTGGATCGATCGCAACCGTCGGATCGTCGCCGATCGAGATCAGGGCTTGGATCGATTGCAACCGTCGGATAAGTCGTGGCCGATCGGGATCAGGGCTTGGATCGATCGCAACCGTCGGATCTTTGCCGATCGGACCGATTGCCGCGATCCGCGATCGGTCGTCGCCGATCGGGATCAGGGCTTGGATTGATCGCAACCGTCGGATCATCGCCGATCGGGATCAGGGCTTGGATCGATCACAACCGTCGGATAGGTTGTGGCCGATCGGGATCAGGGCTTGGATCGATCGCAACCATCGGATCTTTGCCGATCGGACCGATTGCCGCGGTCCGCGATCGGTCGTCGCCGATCGGGATCAGGGCTTGGATCGATCACAACCCTTGGATCATCGCCGATCTCGGACGGATTGCAACTGTCCGAGATCGGTCGTGGCCGATCGGGATCATGGCTTGGATCGATCGCAACAGTCGGATCGTCGTCGATCTCGGATGGATTGCAACTGTCCGAGATAGGTCGTGGCCGATCGGGATCAGGGCTTGGATCGATCGCAACCGTCGGATCTTTGCCGATCGGACCGATAGCCGCGGTTCGCGATCGGTCGTCGCCGATCGGAATCAGGGCTTGGATCGATCGCAACAGTCGGATCGTCGCCGATCTTGACGGATTGCAACTGTCCGAGATCGGTCGTGGCCGATCGGGATCACGGCTTGGATCGATCGCAACAGTCGGATCGTCGTCGATCTCGGACGGATTGCAACTGTCCGAGATAGGTCGTGGCCGATCGGGATCACGGCTTGGATCGATCGCAACCGTTGGACCTTTGTCGATCGGACCGATTGCCGCGGTCCACGATCGGTCGTCGCCGATCGGGATCAGGGCTTGGATCGATCGCAACCGTCGGATCGTCGCCGATCTTGGACGGATTGCAACTGTCCAAGATTGGTCGTGGCCGATCGGGATCACGGCTTGGATCAATCGCAACAGTCGGATCGTCGTCGATCTCGGACGGATTGCAACTGTCCGAGATAGGTCGTGGCCGATCGGGATCAGGGCTTGGATCGATCGCAACCATCGGATCTTTGCCGATCGGACCGATAGCCGCGGTCCGCGATCGGTCGTCGCCGATCGGAATCAGGGCTTGGATCGATCGCAAAAGTCGGATCGTCGCCGATCTCTGACGGATTGCAACTGTCCGAGATCGGTCGTGGCCGATCGGGATCACGGCTTGGATCGATCGCAATAGTCGGATCGTCGTCGATCTCGGATGGATTGCAACTGTCCGAGATAGGTCGTGGCCGATCGAGATCAGGGCTTGGATCGATCGCAACCGTCGGATCTTTGCCGATCGGACCGATAGCCGCGGTCCGCGATCGGTCGTCGCCGATCGGAATCAGGGCTTGGATCGATCGCAACAGTCGGATCGTCGCCAATCTCTGACGGATTGCAACTGTCCGAGATCGGTTGTGGCCGATCGGGATCACGGCTTGGATCGATCGCAACAGTCGGATCATCGTCGATCTCGGACGATTGCAACTGTCCGAGATAGGTCGTGGCCGATCGGGATCGCGGCTTGGATCGATCGCAACCGTCGGACCTTTGCCGATCGGACCGATTGCCGCGGTCCGCGGTCGGTCATGGCCGATCGGGATCAGGGCTTGAATCGATCGCAACCGTCGGATCGTCGCCGATCGGGATCAGGGCTTGGATCGATCGCAACCGTCGGATAGGTCATGGCCGATCGGGATCAGGGCTTGGATCGATCGCAACCGTCGGATCTTTGCCGATCGGACCGATTGCCGCGGTCCGCGATTGGTCGTCGCCGATCGGGATCAGGGCTTGGATCGATCGCAACCCTCGGATCGTCACCGATCTCGGACGGATTGCAACTGTCCAAGATCGGTCGTGGCCGATCGGGATCACAGCTTGGATCGATCGCAACAGTCAGATCGTCGTCGATCTCGGACGGATTGCAACTGTCCGAGATAGGTCGTGGCCGATCGGGATCATGGCTTGGATCGATCGCAACCGTCAGACCTTTGCCAATCGGACCGATTGCCGCGGTCCGCGATCGGTCGTCGCCGATCGGGATCAGGGCTTGGATCGATCGCAACCGTTGGATCGTCGCCGATCGTCGCAATCTTTTTTAAATAAGTTTATGTAATTAAAAATTTTATAAAATAAATTGCGACGCCATTTCTCATCGCAATTATTAACATTAATTATAAATATAATCATTTATAAATATTATAAAATAAATTGCGACGCCATTTGTCATCGCAATTATTATAATAAATTTAAATATTTTATTTAAAATATTTAAAAAATAATTGCAACGCAATTCTTGCGTCGCAATATTTGTAATAAGTTTTTATTTTAATCTATTTAAATTATTAAAAAAATATTGCGACGCCTTAGCGACGTAATTATTAGAAAAATAAAAATATTTTTCCCGCCAGGTGATTGCGCCAATTTAGCGACGCCTCAGCGACGCACTTAGTGGCGTCGCTATGTTTTCAGAAAATTATTATAAACATGTATTAACGATGAATTAGCGATGCCCTAGTGCATCACTAAGAAAAAAAAAAAAAAAATTGCAACGAAAATGGCGACGCAATTTTGGCGTCGCTAATTCCCTATATTTAAGCCGGGTCCCTTCTCCTTTCCTCCTTCCCGTCTTGACCTAGCGCCGCCGTGAAGCTAAAGCTCGAATCTCCGGCGCATCCCCGTCCTCCGGCTACCCGACGATCGCATCCGACTCCGGCAACCCGGCGATCTCATCTCAACCAAGGTTAGCTTCGATAATCTAAAAAAAAAATGATTTTTTTTTTATTTATTTCCCTACGGCCACGGCCGCTGCCGTGGCCGTCTTCTCTGGCCACGGCAGGGCCGTGGCTGTCTTCTCCGGCCACGGCCGCTGCCGTGGCCGGCAGTGGCCTGGCCACGATGGCCAGGCCACTGTAATCAAAAAAAAAAAATTTTTTTTTAACAAGGGGGAGGGGAGGAAACCCCCCCGCCCCCCCTTTCTTTTCTTGTCCGGCCACGGCCGTGGCCGTGGCCGGACAAGGCGGCCACGGCCGCTGCCGTGGCCGTCTTCTCCGGCCACGGCCGCTGCCGTGGCCGGCAGTGGCCTGGCCACGGTGGCCAGGCCACTGTAATCAAAAAAAAAAATTTTTTTTTTAACAGGGGGGAGGGGAGGAAACCCCCCCGCCCCCCCTTTCTTTTCTTGTACGGCCACGGCCGCGGCCGCGGCTGGACAAGGCGGCCACGGCCGCTGCCGTGGCCATCTTCTCCGGCCACGGCCGCTGCCGTGGCCGGCAGTGGCCTGGCCACGGTGGCTAGGCCACTGTAATCAAAAAAAAAATTTTTTTTTTAACAGGGGGGAGGGGAGGAAACCCCCCCGCCCCCCCTTTCTTTTCTTGTCCGGCCACGGCCGTGGCCGTGGCCGGACAAGGCAGCCACGGCCGCTGCCGTGGCCGCAGTGGCCTGGCCACGGTGGCCAGGCCACTGTAATCAAAAAATTTTTTTTTTTTAACAGGGGGAGGGGAGGAAACCCCCCTCCCCCCGCCCCCCTTTCTTTTCTTGTCCGGCCACGGCCGTGGCCGCGGCCGGACAAGGCGGCCACGGCCGCTGCCGTGGCCGTCTTCTCCGGCCACGGCCGCTGCCGTGGCCGCAGTGGCCTGGCCACGGTGGCCAGGCCACTGTAATCAAAAAAAAAAAAAAAATTTTTAACAGGGGGGAGGGGAGGAAACCCCCCTGCCCCCCCTTTCTTTTCTTGTCCGGCCACGGCCGCTGCCGTGGCCGGCAGTGGCCTGGCCACGGTGGCCAGGCCACTGTGACAAAAAAAAAAAAAAAATTGAATCAACAGGGGGGGAGGGGGGAAACCCCCCCGCCCCCCCTTTCTTTTCTTGTTCGGCCACGGCCGCTGCCGTGGCCGGCAGTGGCCTGGCCACCGTGGCCAGGCCACTGTGACAAAAAAAAAAAGAAAAATAAATTTTTCCTTAACAGGGGGGGAGGGGGGAAAACCCCCCCCCCCCCCCCCCCCTCCTTTCTTTTCTTGTCCGGCCACGGCCGCTGCCGTGGCCGGCAGTGGCCTGGCCACGGTGGCCAGGCCACTGTGACAAAAATATATAAATATATATATATTTTCCTTAACAGGGGGGAGGGGGGAAACCCCTCCCCCCCCCCCCTTTCGTTTCTTGTCCGGCCACGGCCACCTGAGAAGACGGCCACGGTGGCCAGGCCACTGTCATCACAAAAAAAAAAAAATATTTTGTTTTAACACGAGGGAGGGAGGAAACCCCCCTTCCCCCTCTGTTTTTTCAATAAAGCTGTTTGGATTGGCTGTTTTTTATGTCTTGATTATTCAATAATATTTGTAATGCTAGATTATTTAATTTACATAATATTTATGCAATAATTAATTTAAGCAGAATGTTTATGACAATAGTATTTGTGCATTTATACTCATTTACATTTGTTATGTCTTGATTATTTATATTCTGCTGCAAACTTAATGATGCATTACATTTTGAAATGCTAAATAAAATATTTTGTTGTAATATTATTTAATTTTCAGCAACAAATTACTAGTTTCAATGATTTACATTTTAGTATTCGCAAACATTTGTATTTGACACAATAATCTTAAAAAAGTTAGTGATTACATGTATAATTCACAAGAAGTTAAGAATAACAAGCATAAGTTCGATTGTCTTCGGACTTCTATAATCACAGCACTTTAATTAACCTTTAGACCCGTTTGAGAATTTGTAAGCCTTAGTCTTGCAAATTCTCAAATTGTCCTGGTGGACAGTTTGGGAATATTTCTTGTGACATGTTAGTCTGCTAGTAATCATCGTGGGGTGAGATTTCGGTTTGCATTTGCTCATACGTTCTCCTAGTGTGGCTTATATACCACACATGTAGGAGAACATATGGGGAAATGCTGCCGAAATTTCAATGTTGCCGATCGATGATAATTAATAGAGAATAACATATCACAAAAAATATTCTTGAATGGGATAGGGCCTTACCTTGTAGACATGGAGTGAAGGTAGAATTATTTAAGACACTTGAATTCTTGTGAAGTCTAATGACTAAACGCACTGCCTTATGGCCCGACACAAACTCAAGCCCTCTCTTTAGCCATTAACCTATGCATCGGTCCTTGCTAGCACCCCAAGGATCGTAGCCGTGGCTCGCCCTTGCATGGTAGGGTCCTTTTACCTAAAAAAAATTTGGGTACTTATAAATGATTTAATTGGTTGTAATTAACCTTAATTAGTTGTGCCCAAGAAATAATTTAGTTATATATTTATTAATACTAATATAGTTTTATTTTTTGGTTTCATTTAATGATTTACCAGACTTTGTATAAGTCGGTCAAAAATGAGCGGGACTCGCTCATGGATGTATGCAAGGATAAAAGATGGCTTGCTGAATCCAGATTTTCTGAATGGATTGAAAGAATTTATCGCATTTGCATGTAGCCAACCTGAATGGATGGATGGGCCTAGGATTAGGTGCCCATGCAACTTCCACAGGTGTCAGAATAAAGCCTACAGAGATGTGGAAACTGTTAAGGTGCATTTGTGTAAGAAGGGTTTTGTTCCTGATTACTATGTTTGGTACTGTCATGGTGAACCAGAGGATATTCCAGCAGCTGTTATAGGCCAACAAGAGTCAATTCCCGTAGATGAACCATTTGTGAATTTAAACACATATGAACAAATGGTGATGAATGCATCGGGTAATGACTTCAATCAGAATACATTTATGGAAGAACCAAATCCAGAAGCACAACAATTTTACGATATGTTGCGTGCTGCAAATCAAGAATTGTATCCTGGGTGTGAGGGTCATTCCCAGTTCTCTACAGCTGCTCGAATGTTGAATATTAAGGCAGAACATCGATTATCAGAAAAGGCGTTCAATTCTGTAGCTGAGTTAATCAAAGAAATTCTGCCAAATGATAATGTTGCCGCAGACAGTTTTTACGCAACAAAGAAGTTGTTGCGTGGGCTTGGGCTCCCAGTTAATAAGATCGATTGTTGCTTGAACAATTGTATGATATTTTGGGGTGAAGACTCAGAGCTGAGATGGTGTAAGATTTGTGGGCAATCGAGGTTCAAAAACACGAAGGAGGAGCCGGTACAAGTAGGAGGAAAAGTGTGCCTTACAAGAGGATGCATTACTTTCCTCTTACCCCACGCCTGCAGAGATTATACAGATCTGAGGCAACAGCTGCTGATATGAGATGGCATGCCGAACATGAATCTAAAGAGGATGAAATGCGGCATCCATCAGATTCAAAGGCTTGGAAGCATTTCAATGAAAATCATCCTGATTTCGCTGAAGATATAAGGAATGTGAGATTAGGTCTTTGTACCGATGGCTTCCAACCATTTGGTCAAGCGGGGCAACAGTATTCATGTTGGCCTGTGATACTGACTGTATATAACCTTCCTCCGTGGAAGTGCATGAAAGATCCTGCAATGTTTTTAACCGTTTTGGTTCCAGGACCATCAAATCCAAAGGAAAAGATTGATGTCTTTCTGCAACCGTTGGTGGCCGAATTGAAAATGTTGTGGGAAACAGGAGTGGTAGCCTACGACATTTCTATGAAACAAAATTTCTTAATGAGAGCTGCTTTGATGTGGACAATAAGTGATTTTCCGGCATATGCAATGTTGTCTGGTTGGAGCACTGCTGGACGTCTGGCATGCCCTCATTGCATGTATGATTCGGATGCATTTACATTGCAGAAGAGTGGTAAGCAGTCATGGTTTGATAACCATAGGAAATTCTTGCCCCCAAATCATCCTTACAGGCGTAACTTGATCGCCTTCCGGAAGAACAAAGCAGTCACAAAATTTGCCGAACCGGTTAGGTCCGGCACGGATCTATTTGATTCTATAGAGCATTTGGGGTTGATGTATGCATGGGAACCGGATGCAGATAGAATAAATAGCCGTATATGTAAAGAACATAACTGGAAGAAGCGAAGTATATTTTGGGATTTGCCTTATTGGAGCACAAATCTCATCCGGCACAACTTGGATGTTATGCATATCGAGAAAAATTTCTTTGATAACATATTTAACACGGTGCTAAACATCCCGGGAAAAACAAAAGATACTGCAAAGTCAAGAGAAGAACTTAATCAGTACTGCAGAAGAGGTGATTTGAGAAGGAGTGCCGATGGGACCTATCCTAAAGCATGTTACACTCTTGACAGAAATTCACGAGAAGTTTTATGTAACTGGCTAAGAGGGTTAAAATTTCCAGATGGTTATGCCTCAAATATCGGTAGGTGTGTGGACATGCATAAGCTCAAGTTGTTCGGCATGAAGAGCCACGACTGCCATGTTTTCATGCAACGATTATTACCTATAGCTTTTCGTGAGTTGCTTCCGCAACATGTCTGGAAGGCAATTACGGAGCTCAGCTTATTCTTCAAGGAGTTATCTGCCGCAGTCATTACTTCTGCATCCATGGCAAGGCTTGAGGAGGAAATTCCAATTATTTTATGCAAGCTTGAGCGAATATTTCCTCCCAGTTTTTTTGACTCAATGGAGCATTTACCGGTTCACTTGCCATACGAAGCGAGCATAGCTGGTCCCGTGCAGTATCGCTGGATGTATCCTTTCGAGAGGTAAATATATACATCATTAAGATATGTTGACATTTCAAATATTATTTCATTGCTTGAAAAATTCATTAATTTTTGTTGCAACTTTACATATAGGTATCTTAAGAAGTTAAAAAATAATGTGCGTAATAAGGCAAGGGTTGAAGGTTCTATATGCAATGCACACTTGGTCGAAGAAGTTTCAGCTTTTGCCTCACATTACTTTGAGGGTCACGTCCACACGAGGAGCCAAAATCATGGTCGTAACGATGACGTATGTGTGGACGAAGCAGAAGCTAATGACGGTAGAATATCAATTTTTAAAGCTATCGGCCGTTCATTTGGTGGGCAGAAGTCAAGAAATCTTAGCGATATGGAGTATAATGCAGCACATTATTACATCCTAATGAACTGTCGAGAAGTCGATCCATATATTGAGTAAGTGTATACTTCAATGCTAAATTAAAAATTTAAATTTATAATAATATACCATAATATTTAATTTCTAACAGTAGTTTTCATCCTTTTCATCCCATAAGGATGTTTGTGATAGACAACGACAGATGAATCCCGACATCAGTCAAGTTGCAATTGGGCAGAAATTAGAAACGGAGTTTGCTTACTGGTTTTATGAATTTGTGAGTAGTATCACTCAATCAATTTCGATAATGGCTATTTTTTGAATTGGATGTCAATAGCTTATTAATTTATAGGTCAACGGTCCATGGTCGACAACCGACAATATTTTCATTAAATGTCTATCGCAATGGCCATTGAAGACCGTAACAACCTCTACTGGCTATTTTGTAAATGGGTACAAATTTCAGATTGAACGATTAGCAGCTTCAAGAGGCACGCAGAACTGGGGTGTGTGTGTAAAAGGAGAAAGTGTTGGAGCAAATATGCAGGATTATTATGGAAAGTTAGTAGAGGTGGTTGAAGTTGAATATCCCGGTTGGCCTATGAAACGAACCGTATTGTTTCGTTGTGATTGGTTCGATCCGATAGTTCCTGTGGGCAAAAGGGTTCATAACGACTATAATTTGGTTGAAGTGAACCATCGACGAAGATTACAGAAATATGACCCATTCATCCTTGCATCCCAAGCTCAGCAAGTATTTTACTGCGGATATCCAAGTTTGCGCAACGACAAGCGAGATTGGTGGGCCGTTTCTAAAATCGTCCCACGTTCAACAATCGTATTAGAGGAGAGTTCATCAAGTCAATCAACCGAGTGCCCTGCATTTCAAGAGGATGAGATGGAAATGCATGCAATTGAGGATGACACAAGGGCTCCTGAAACATCACTTAGAGATCCAAGTGGTGATGTCCAACAAATTGCGGATGCAAATGTTCGGTTTCCTTCCGATGATAATGAAACTGATTCGCAATCCGATACGGCATCGGATGTTGAACCAACATTTCACGAAACAAATGACACCGATTAAACATAAAGGTTTTTTAAAATTTAACTTTTTTTTATAAGTGTTAAATTCTTACATAGTCAATCATTAATCGTAATTTAATTGTGTGAATCTTTAGTATTTTCAGTATGAGGGGCAGAGGTAGATCTACCGACGATAGTTTGGGTGAGCAGAGACGTAGTTTGGATCCTGCGAGATCAGATCACATGAGCGTCGGAGATGGAGAGTTTGGATCTCCAGCAGAGGCGCAGCCTTCGATCTCTGCACCAGTATTACCATCCACCCGATCGGCACAGACCTCCGAGAGTTCTTCCGCGATCGGCGGCCGCACTGTACTTAGACTTGATGCTCAGGGATGTAAGTATATACTAATTAAAAATATTTTATTTATGTTTTTAAGTCATTTACTTATAAACTTGCATTTTTTTAACAGATTCATTGAGCAGCATCATGTCTCCAGCCACATCAGCGCCGTTTTTCAGAGGCGTGCAGATCCCAGTGGCTACGATTGGCGCCACGTATCGCCAGCCACGAGGGAGTTTTATTTTTCTGAGTTTCAGGTAAACTTATTAAATACAATTTATCAGTGATATATAATTCTTTAAAGTTAATAAATTCAGAAACTAACTGTTTATTTTAATGCAGAAAAAGTTTACGTGGGATCCTGCCACCCATGATGCCATTAGGGCAGCATGGGAGGCTCTGACGCGACGCCGATACTCCGACATGCTTCATCGTTGGAGGTCATCGGGTCAGCGTCCTGCGCACGTGCCAGAGGGTATTTGGCACGAGTGGCAGCAGGCCTGGGAGTCCGATGGCTGGCGCAGGAGGTCCGCATCAGCCAGCACGAACCGCCGATCTGAGAAGGGCGGTCCTGGCACGGGTCTCTCCCGTCATACTTCGGGCTCCATTTCGATTCAGGAGCACAGACGGCGTATGGTAAGAAAACATAAATATTTTAATTACTATTTTAGTTATTTACAAATATTTGTATTAATATCATTTTTTTTATTGTTATAGACTGAGCAGGAGGGCGGAGATCCTGGTGAGTTTCGTCTATTCAGGGCGACACACACCAGGAGGGACGGCTCCTGGGTCGACACGCGATCACGGGAGGTTGCGGTAAGAAATTAGATTTATGTAGTATCTGTTTAATTTCTAAAATTTTATTTCGAGAAATTTATTAACTCATTTATTGTTGATTTCATATTTCAAGACACGAGTCGAGGAGCTTCGCTCCCAGGCATCGCAGGTCGACTCTACTGATGGGGAGACGCCCGTCGAACTCTCAGCAGAGGAGAGTCGACGTGTGTTTTTGGAGGCTGTTGGTGCCCAGCCACGAGACCGCAGGGTCTATGGTATGGGCACTAGAGCTTCTACATTTTTTCCCCATCAGGCCTCCAGCTCGCGAGTTCCTGCTGATCTTCCTCCCGAGCGTTTACAGGAGCTTCGCAGATCTATTGCAGAGGAGGTTCGGCAGGAGGTCGAGCAGGATTTTGAGGATCGTATGCGAGGCCGGGATCAGGAGGTTGCAGACATGCGAGATGAGATGCATTATTTGCGGGATATGGTTAGACGCTTGTCGCAGAGCCTCCACAGCCTCCACGTGATCGTTCAGATTCTTGATGTATTTTTTTTTTTTTTTATGTTGTAAAAACTTCAAAATTTTAATATATAAATTATTTTTTGAAATATATTATTGTTTGGATTGAGTGAAAAATGTTTGTATCAATATTTAGATTTAGCAAAATTGAATTAACCGTTTTAATTTTTAATCATTTAAATATTTTTAAAAAAAAATTTGCGACGCATTAGCGACTGATATTGGATCGCTAATATTTTTAAGATATTATTATTAAATATTGCGACGCAATGACCTGGCATCGCAATAATTTAAAAATAAATTTAATAGCGACGCATTAGCGACTAAAATTGAGTCGCTATTTTATCTTAAAAATTATTTTAAAATATTGCGACGCAATTACCTTGCGTCGCAATATTTTAAAATAATTTTTATTTGCGACGCATTAGAGCGACGCAATATTTAATAATAATTTTTAAAAAAATTATTATAAATATTGCGAGGCAAATTAGTGCATCGCAATATTTAATAATAATTTTTTAAAAAATTATTATTAAATATTGTGACGCATTTTTGCGTCACAATTTTAATAAATTTTTTTCTAACTAAATTTATTTTTAAATTTAGCGACGCATTTTCATGCGTCGCAATATTGCGACGCAATGTGGCATCGTAAGAGCGTCACAGAGAGTCGCAAAATTGCGACGCAATTGCGACAAAAGGGTATTGCGACGGACAGTTGAGCGACGCCTCGTTGCGTCGCTATTGCGTCGCAATATCATGTTTAGCGACGTAATTGCGACGCATTTGGGCGTCGCAATATTTAAAATCTCTTGTAGTGTGCGCCCATTTCTCCGTTCTCGTTTGTTTTTTCTTTTGTCAAAGAAGAAGGGCGCACACAAAAATTGGAGGGAATGTAGAGAGAGAGAAAGGGGTCAGCTGAATGGCTTACATTCAACGGCTTAGATTATCGATGTGAGACATTCTATTTCATTTAAAAAAATGTATTGTTACTTAAAACTTTAATTGATTAAGTGTAACTTGTTCCTAGCCCATATATATTATTATTTATCAATAATTATTATTAATAATTTTTTAGAGAGATTTTACTAAAAGGAAGGTAAATAAATTAATAACATGCCAATTTGATCATCTATTTCCCTTAAAAGTTCATAAAAGCAAATAAGATGTAATAAGATTATGAATAAAACTAGAAATATGGATTGGGTAGCTTGTTTCCTATTTCAATTCATATAGTAACACAAATATCGATGTTAGTTAAATATTTAAATATATATTCAAATTGAAATAAATTTGGACGTAGGTTCATATAGTTTGGTCCAATTTCACGTGTAGCATGGAAAGCTATTCATTGCATCCAATAGGAAAGTCAAAATCGTAACCGAAAGCTATTCATTGCATGAAACACGATGCCCGATTTCAAGCATAAAGCTAATTGTTTCGAATATGGACATGCAACCATCATTTGCGTTCTGTGTTTGATCAAAAAGTTATGCTTTTGGTTCATTGCAACATGCTCTCTCTTTCCTCTTTGTCCACCAAGAAGGCTTTGGTTAGAATTAGAGTTACGGCTAGGGTTTCAAAGCTATCTTCCCCTTGAAGGAGAGAGCAATAGAATAGGACTCCGCAACCTCATCTTTATCTGGAAAACCCTGTGGAGAAGAAGGAAAAACTTACCTCTCCCCCAGACCTTGATAGGCTTAGCGCTCTCCCAGACCCTATCGTTGCCTTCATAGTGGGAAAACTATTGTTCAAAGAAGGAGCAAGGACCACAATCTTGGCAAGCGATATAGAACCATCTGGCCATGCTCCCCATCCATCGAACTCGATGAGACATGGTTCACTGCTGAAGATAGGCACGGCCTCCTAAAAGAATGTGGCCGCCTTGACTTGAGTTATGTGAATTAGATATTGGGTTGTGGTGTAATGCCTCTGAGGTACCACCCTACAGTCGCCCTCCTGTAGGTGTACTCTCATCGGTTGCGTGACTAGCAACAAGATCCCCGCACAAATAGCACCCCTTACCTGTGCGGTTCACCACGGACTGCTTACAACCTGCCCCACTGGCTTGGTCAAGCGTGCACTCACCCCTGATTCCGGAGTTCATTGTATGATCGATTCGCAAGAAGGTGCCGGCTCAATAGTAGTGTGCAATGCTCATGCTACAGTACAGTCTAAAGGGTGATCAGCCCCATAGCTGCCTGATGCTCAGTATGATACATACATTAAAATATATCATTGTAAAGCTTTATCATGCAAACATGCCATGTATACATCAACCATCCCCTCATCGAAACTCATGCTTATGTCTTTTATGCTTAAAACTCATTCTCAAAACTCAAGTATCAAAATATCATGTACTAGGTTCTCATTTCTCAAATTTAAAACATATACAATACTCTACTAAATATAGCATACCACAACTAGGTATTAGTTTCATTATATTAGCTCAAATTAACTTTTCATTGCTAAATGAGAAATCCACTCACCTTAGCAGGTTACTCCTCAACTGGTGCTCAACTCCGGTATTCCGACTTCCTGGAATAATCCTCTTGACCTACGTCAAATACAGATACGATAGCTATATAGTTACTTCCGCTATTACCTCAAAATATAGTTATTTTCTTCCACCCTTTCTCTACTCAAGGTTACTTCCGCTATTACCTCAAAATACAATAATCTAAGAAAATCTAAAGTCATGCAAAATCTAGGGAAGCTATAGCTTACATGGAGTTAAACACAAACCCCAAGCTTCCCTCTCCCTTCCTTTTCTCTCCTTCTTCTTCTTCCTCTTCCTCTTTTTCTTCTCTTCTTCTCTCTTTTTTTTTCTCTGGCTGAACCCACGTTTCCCTTTTCTCTAATGACTTAGGGACCAAGTCATGGGTGACTTAAGGGTTAAGGCATGCCAATTTTCTATTTGGCCCTCAAACACTCTTAATGCA
>UESW01002645.1:157462-184039 GCA_900491605.1 Calamus simplicifolius | reverse complement strand
AAAATTTTTTCTTAAGATGATAATTTTAAAATTCATTAAATAGATATTGAAATGTTATCTTCTGTTCTGCATATTAGATTTTATTCTATGCATGAATTTGGTGGTAGTGTAAAATCACAGTGCAAATCCTTTCAAGGTCTGATGGTCAGTTGGTGTCTAGAAAGGTAAAGAGATTGTGGTTACTTAATTGGTTCCGTTGACTGACCTAAGGAAAGCAACGGGGGGACCCCCACTTCTCTTTCACTGGCCTGGCCAATTTGACTAACTCGGATCTTGATTTGGAAATGTTACGTTGATTAAGATCACTACCTAATAATCATGCTAAATTGGTTAATCTATATGCATATAATGTCATGTGATCAATATGATGTTGATTAATTGAGGAGTAGCCACAGCATCTTTGATTAATCAAAATTATATATTAAGTTGCAAAGATCACATAAGGTTAGATGACATTAATTGTGACTAATTATATTAATGTAATGAATCTTATCCCACAGGAATTTTGTTGCACTAATATAATTAATTAGGATGCGATAACAAATTATTTTCTTAATTACCCATAGGAATTAAGAAAGGAATATAATTTGTTAGTCACATCATTAAGCTAATGAGTCTATTTGAGTATAATAACTTAGCCCACAGGTAGTTATTGTATGTTATTGATTCATGTTATTGCATGTTTACATTGGTAAAACATGACATCAAGTTATATGCCTCAAATTCAACTACATGAACATGATTTTATTTTTTATGCAGCTATTTTGCCTGTTAATATTTCTGATATGAAATGTGATATCCCGATTTAAGTGGTGATAATTATAAATTATGGAAGGAGAGAATTCTTCTTCAATTAGGGTGCATGGATATTGACTATGCTATCAGGAAGGATGAACCACATTCAGTTACATCTACTAGCACTCAGGCTGAGATTGTTGCGTATGAACGATGGGAACGGTCCAATCGCCTCAGTATGATGTTCATACGTACTAAAATTTCTGCTAGTATACGTGGTTCAATTCCTGAGTGCAAAAATGTCAAGGAACTTTTGAAGGCTATTGATGCACAATTTGAGTCTTCAGATAAGGCAATGGCTAGCACCCTAATGACAAAATTATCATCAATGAAGCTCACTTCGGTTGGAGGTGTGCGTGAGCACATCATGAAGATGAGGGACATTGCGGCTCAGTTGAAATCCCTAGAGGTTGAGATGTCAGAATCTTTCTTGGTGCACTTTATTTTGAGCTCACTCCCACAGCAATATAGTCCCTTCAAAATATCTTACAATACACATAAGGACAAATGGTCAATTAATGAACTTCTGACCATGTGTGTTCAAGAGGAAGGGAGGCTGATTTTAGAAATGGGAGAAAGTGCACATTTAGTCACTCACAGAAAGACTAAAGCTCCCAAAGCCAAACGCAAAGGAAAGGGTAAAGTATCCATCCATACAGAAGACAAGAAGGAGTCCAAGTGCTTCTTTTGCAAGAAGAAAGGACATATAAAGAAAGATTGTCTCAAATTCAAAGCTTGGCTTGACAAGAAAGGTACTCTAACCTCATTCGTATGTCATGAATCTAATTTGGTTATATGTCATAACACATGGTGGATTGATTCTGGTTCTACAATCCATGTTTCAAATACCTTGCAGGGTTTTCTAAATCAAAGGAAACCATTGGGAAGTGAACAAAGCATCTATTCAGGAAACAAGATGGGTTCACATGTGGAAGCAATTGGAACGTGCAGACTTATTTTACATTCTGGTTTTGTTTTGGATTTGGAAAAGACATTTTATATTCCAAGTTTCTCTAGAAATTTGATTTCAGTGTCAAGGCTTGTACCAGCAGGATATTCCTTTAATTTTAATAAAAGCTCTGTTGATTTATTTTATAAATCTAAGCTTATTGGGAATGGTACATTGTCAACAATCTTTTCCAAATCAATCTGAAAAATAATACCACCTATAATGTGATGCACGCCCAAACTGGTATGAAAAGATGTGTTATAAATGAGAATTCCTCTATTTTGTGGCATCGGAGATTAGGTCATATCTCCATTGAGAGAATTAAAAGATTAGTAAAAGATGGAGTACTTGATACTCTTGATTTTACTGATTTTGACACTTGTGTGGACTGCATAAAGGGAAAGCAAACCAACAAGTCCAAGAAAAATGCCAAGAGAAGTTCGGAAATACTGGAGATCATACATACGGATATCTGTAGCCCAGATATGGATTCGTATGGTCAGAGATACTTCATCTCATTTATTGATGACTATTCACGATATATGTATCTCTACCTACTTCATAATAAGAACGAAGCATTAGATGCCTTTAAGGTATTTAAGGCAGAAGTAGAGAAACAATGCGGCAAGCAAATTAAAATCGTGAGGTCAGATAGAGGTGGAGAATATTATGGTAGATACACTGAGAATGGACAAGCACCTGGTCCGTTTGCTCGTTTCTTGAAGAAAATGGAATTGTTGCACAATACACCATGCCAGGGTCTCCTGACCAAAACGGTGTAGCTGAAAGGAGAAACCGGACATTATTGGACATGGTAAGGAGCATGATTGTCAGCTCTAAGTTACCTAAATCCTTGTGGATTGAAGCTCTTAAAACTGCTGCGTATATATTGAATCGGGTTCCAACCAAGGCTGTTTCCAAAACGCCATTTGAGTTATTTAAAGGTTGGAAACCGAGTCTGCAACATATACGTGTTTGGGGATGCCCATCTGAAGTAAGAGTCTATAATCCACAAGAAAAGAAACTAGACCCAAGGACTATCAGTGGATACTTTATTGGATATGCTGAGAAGTCCAAGGGTTATAGATTTTATTGTCCATCTCACAGCACTAGGATTGTGGAATCAAGAAATGCAAAATTTCTTGAGAATGACTTGATCAGTGGGAGTGATCAATCTCAGTATTTGGCTTCTTCTGAGAAAGATCATTCAGTTATTCCAGCTTCCACTTCAAGTGAGGGATTGGTTGTTATTTATAGCACTCCTCAAACTCAATTAAGTGCCCAACAACCAGTCATTGAGATTTCACAAGCTGATGGTAATCTAGAAGATCGTGTTGTTCATCAACAATCAGTTGTGCAAGATACTCCTCAAGAGGTCATTGACACAACATTAAGAAGATCAACTAGAATAAAGAAATCAGCAATTCCTAGTGATTATGTTGTGTATCTACATGAATCTGACTATAACATTGGAGCTGAAAATGATCCTGAAACGTTTTCACAAGCCATGAGTTCTAAGGAATCAAACTTGTGGTTCAATGCCATGAAGGATGAGATGGAATCTATGGCATCTAATCGAGTCTGGGATCTTGTTGAGTTGCCTGATGGTGTAAAAGCCATTGGATGTAGATGGATCTTCAAAATAAAGAAAGACTCACAAGGCAACATTGAGAGATATAAAGCAAGACTCGTTGCCAAAGGATCCACTCAGAGGGAAGGAATCGACTACACGGAGACATTTTCTCCTGTATCCAAGAAAGACTCTCTCCGAATAATTATGGCGTTGGTAGCTCATTTTGATTTTGAGTTACATCAAATGGATGTGAAGACCGCATTCCTTAATGGAGATCTAGAGGAAGAGGTTTACATGAAACAGCCTGAAGGATTTTCCTCTAGTGATGGTGAGCATTTGGTTTGCAAACTTAAGAAATCCATATATGGATTGAAACAAGCCTCACGTCAGTGGTATTTAAAATTTCATGATGTGATCTCTTCCTTTGTTTTGAAGAGAACATCATGGATCAATGTATATACCAGAAGGTTAGTGGGAGCAAAATTTGTTTCTTGGTCCTATATGTGGATGACATTCTACTTGCAACCAATGATAAAGGGTTGCTACATGAGGTGAAACAATTTCTCTCTAAAAAATTTTGATATGAAAGATATGAGTGAGGCATCTTATGTCATTGGCATTAAGATCCATAGAGAAAGATCTCGAGGCATTTTGGGATTGTCTCAAGAAACTTATATCAATAAAGTCTTGGAGAGATTTCGGATGAAAAATTGTTCACCAAGTGTTGCACCTATAGTGAAGGGTGACAAGTTCGCTTTGAACCAGTGCCCTAAAAATGAACTTGAACGGGAACAGATGCACAACATTCCATATGCTTCAACTGTTGGAAGCCTAATGTATGCTCAGGTTTGCACAAGACCTGACATTGCATTTGCAGTAGGAATGTTGGGAAGATATCAGAGTAATCCAGGTTTAGACCATTGGAGAGCTGCTAAAAAGGTCATGAGGTATCTTCAAGGGACCAAGGACTACATGCTCATGTATAAACAAACTGATCATTTGGAGATAGAGGGCTACTCAGATTCGGACTTTGCTGGCTGCGTTGATTCTCGGAAATCAACATCAGGATTTATATTTATGTTAACTAGTGGAGCCATATCATGAAGGAGTGCAAAGCAGACCTTGACTGCTACCTCTACTATGGAAGCGGAATTCGTTGCTTGTTTTGAGGCTACATCGCAAGGTGTATGGTTGAAGAGTTTCATCTCAGGGCTTAGAATTGTTGACTCCATTACTAGGCCAATTAAACTGTACTGTGACAATTCAGCTGCTGTATTTTTAGCTAAAAACCATAAGAGTGGTAGTCGAAGTAAACATATCGACATTAAGTATTTAGCCATAAGAGAATGTGTTAAAGAGAACAAAGTGGTCATAGAACACGTTAGCACTGAATTGATGATAGCTGATCCTTTGACTAAAGGCATGCCAATTAAGAAGTTTAAGGATCATGTGATAAGAATGGGAGTTGGTTCCATGATATAATTGTATTGATAACAATTTGTACAAAGAAACTTTATTTCAATCGTTTGTTTATTTCTCATTCAGGTGTACACATATGACTTTTGAGAAATGACAAACTTTTCTTTTGGACTCTGAATAAACATATGGTTTATTCATTATGTTATGTTGTCACATTTGGAATAGTGGTAAAGAAATTGAATGCATTGTAATACATAGAAGATAATACTCAATTATAGAGGACCTATCGCTATGATTCATGTATTTAGTTTCTTATTCAGTGTTGATAAAATATACGGACCAAGTGGAAGAATGTAATAACCCATCTTATTAATGGTCCTATTTTATTGACTAAATGTTTCTCCTATTAAAGTGATAACAGCCCCCCTCCCTTAATACCTGAATGCTCGCTTGATGGGGCATGCGGTGAAGGAATTGGGTATAAAAGGGGACCCATCCTAAGGTTTTATAACATGGTTCTCGAGAGAAATCCTAAGGTTTTAGAACATGGTTCTCGAGAGAGATCCTAAGGTTTTAGAACAGGGTTCTCGAGAGAGATCCTAAGATTCTCGAGAGAGAAACCTAAAAGCGGAGGCATTGAAATTGAGTCCCTGATCAAGAGCAATCCTGAAGGCATACACCATCAGAATGCGAGAGCTCGTTGATTAGAAGACCGATCCATCGAGAGAGAAAGGGAAGATCAATCGAGATCTCGTTGATTAGAAGACCGATCCATCGAGAAGAGAAAGGGAAGATCAATCGAGATCATTAAAGAAAAGAAGATCTTCCGCAGGAAGATCGGATTCCTTATCACCATTAAATAATAATGGCTGGAGGTAGTAATTATGTTTAAGCAAATTAAGTCTTACAAGACTGACCCAAAAGTACCTATTTTAGAGAAGGAAGGGGATGGATGCTTTAGATGTCCCAGCTGGAGGAGAACGGAGGGAGCGCTTACGGAAGTAATTGTCTTCTCAATCGGGCCACCCCAGCGAGCTCCCAGATTAGACAACAAGGGTAAGGGATCGAGTTGTGGAGATGGATCAGTAATATAGTCTGTGGTGAAAAGCATAGGTAGTTTCTTTTATGAGGCAGGTATTGATTGATCCTGGTGCAATTAAGTTACATTCTTTTCAGATCGAGAATGATTCATGCTCATGTCCATGGCAGCAGCGGAACAAGGAATAATTATAAGGTTCCAACATGTGATGAACTTCAGGGATGGATCCTCCAGCAGGAAATGAAATTAACAAGTTCTTATTGGGCATGTGCATGGAAGATGTTAAGCGACGTTCCTGGGGACGAACTGGGTGTAGCTAGCATCTTGCTAGATCGATGGATGGACCGATCCAAGTGGCAGAAACCTGCTTCGTTTTCTCGTGGATATTGCCCCAAGGGAACAATATTTTTTAGATCCGTGGATGCATCAGATGCTGTTCAAGATGCTGAAGCATTAATCTTTTTGTTGCTTAGTAAAGTAATTGACGAGGTTGGCGCCCGGAATGTTGTTCAGGTGATTATTGTTCATGATCCATTGATCTATAATATGCGTCCTGTAGGCCAGAAACTAGTGGAAAAATATCGGTCTATGTTCTCGACGTTATCTGCGGATCGTTGCATAGATATGATTTTGGAGACAATAGGCAGGATGGCTCATGTGGAGCGAGTGCTGACGGATGCTAAGACCATCACAAGACTCATTTACAGTCATAATAAGCTGCCTCTATAATTGATGAGAAGCAATATTCATGTTGGAAAAAGCTGGAACTCAACTCACGAACGTTCGTGAACGCTCGCGAGCGTTTCCCCTGTTTTGCGCTCGCTTGACGTCAGCGGTTCATGGAACGAACGCTCGCACAGCTGCGTGATAACGTAAAACAACGGTTTAAACAATTTATTTTTTAGACTGTTTCGACCTAATTTGGGATTAATGGCTATCAGACTTTTAAAGATCATTATGAACTGAGCCGTTGATATTTTTATAGGCTAATCAGACTGAATGAATCAATCAATAAATTTTTTTATTATATTATTTTTATTATACATCTTTACACATCGGACTCATGATGGAATGTTCGGATTGAGCCAGATTATTGTACAAAAAAATTTTAAGATGCATATCATACTTAAAAAATAATGACGAGATACTTGAGTTGGTTAAAAAATAATGACAAGAAATACTGTAGCTTCATTTATTTATGACAAGAAAAAAATAAATACAAAATCATACAAATACATTTTAAAGGCTTCATAGTTAAATAAACAATTTAAATGATACTTACAATAAAAATCTAGCAATTTCTAGAAAATTAAAAAATTAATCCTTAGCGGTTAGAAAATAATTTTCATTTATACAAAAAATTCTTTCCTAAAAATTGCTAGAAATTAATATTTTATAATTTAAATGCATAAAGAAATTAAAATCAAAATAAGTTGACTGAATTGAGGCATGTTAAATGCTACCTTAAGGATCAATTTTTCCTTTCCACCAGAAATTGCTAAGACTTTCATTTATTTAAAAAAAAAGGGCTATTCAAATCAATCTGTTGATCACCTTCTCATTACCGAAGGTGTTTGATGAATCATTGATACTTTATTTTTTTTTGAAGGAAATATTAATTTTTGATTCATTTTACTTGCTGTATTGATTGTTGCAAGATGTTTCGTTGAATATTGCTGAAAAATTCGAATATTTTTGTCCCATGGACACCAAATTTTTGTTAGCTTAGACTACTTAATTGCATAGATGTTAATTTTTTTTTTTTTTCCATCCATACGATAGTTTGTTGGTGGCACCTTCTCGAAAAATCGGCACCGACTTTCTATAGTGAGGAGTAATGATTTCAGTGATTGTTTCATGCTAATATTTGCAATGAATTGTAAGAAACATAGTTTTACGTAATTTTTGTTAAAAGATAATGGTTGTTAGTTTGTTAGAGTTAGTTTTTTTAAATAATGAGCATATTTTTTTATGATTTGATAGGATAGTTTTAGATGGATAAGATCATGCTTATCCGTAGAAACAAGAAATTTATATGGTGATGTGCTTAATCAAACGTAATAGAAAAAAATTTATTCTTGAGTGAAAACCCTTCTTCTACTTTGATTTCTCTTTCCAAAATAATCTGTATTGGAAACAATCCCAACAAAAATTGGTATCAAAGCCTAGTTCAAAGTTCAAAGAGGATCGACCGTGAGAAAAAAGTTTGGTGATGGCAAGAAGGATGAGAAGACCAAAGCCAGCAGTCTTTTCCTTCCACGTGTAGCCGACGAGTTCTTCCATCATGTTCTTTCATCCTGCAATTTCTTCTTTTCGAAAAAAAAAAAAAAAAATCGGTTACTGCGATTCCGCATGAGCACATAGGGAAGAAGCCCCGTTTTCTTCCGTTTTCGAATTCCACTTGGTGTCAGTTTTCTTTCTTTGGCGTTAGTGGGTCAGCCTTTATTTGAAAAACAGCATTCAAGGGCCACGATTCTGCAGCCTCTAGAAGATGTTGCTGCCGTTGTTTTTGGCGAGGGAACACTGCATCCGTTGGATTTTTTTTTTTCTTCTTGGTAGTTGGACGTAAAGGCCACGATTCTATTCTGCAGGCGTGTTTCTGCTGTGGCTGTTTTGCTGAGAGAACATAGGAACGGAAACGAACGTGGCCTATCCCACGAAGCGATCAACAAAGAAGTGGTGAAAGAAAAATTTGCTGTAAAAAAAAATTCATGGCAATCCCAAGCAATATTGGTATGAATATCCATCAATCTTTTATCCCTATTTTTGATGGAGAAAATTATAATTATTGGAGCATCAAGATGAAGACCCTTTTTATTTCACAAGAAGTATGAGATCTAGTTGAGAACGGGTACGAAGACCCAGTTAATCCAATAAATAATCAGAAGGAGCAATTGAAGGACTACAAAAAGAAGGATGCCAAAGCTTTATTCTTTATCCAACAAGTTGTATCTGAGAAAATTTTTCCCAGAATTATTAGAGCCACCAAATCAAAGGAGGCATGAGATATGTTGAATTTCAAGGCAACATAAAGGTAAGAGCTATCAAACTTCAAACTCTAAGAAGAGAGCTAGATAATTTGAGAATGCAATAAAATAAAAAATTGAAGGATTACTTCTCCAAAATTACGGAGACTGTTAATCAAATGAAGAGCTATAGTGAAACCATCACCGAGCGAAGAATATGTGAGAAAATCTTGGCTAGTTTATCTCCAAAATTTGATACAATAGTTGCAATTATTGAAGAATCTAAAGATCTTTCTGAATTAAGTGTTCATAAATTAATGGGATCTCTTGAAGCTCATGAGCAAAGATTGTTTAGGCAAAAAGAGTCATCAATTGAAAGTGTCTTTCAATCTAAACTCAAAGTGGTTGATAAAAATTCTCAAAAAGAATCATCTAGTCATGCTTCAGTCAAAAGAGAGTCATTCAGAGGTAAAAACCAAAATAGAGGAAGAGGAAGAAATATGAAAGGAAGAGGTAGAGAAACACAAAGAAATAATTTTTCAAGAAGGCAATATGATGAGAGCACTCAACAAAGGTGCAATATATGTAAAAGATCTTCTCATGCTGAAAAAGATTGCTGGTTTAGGGGCAAACCCCAATGTTATAATTGCAAAAAGTTTGGACATGTTCAAAAAGATTACAGATACAAAGCAAGTAAACAAGCACACTTCTCAGAAGAAAATGAAGGTCAGCAAAGCACACTATATGCATGTCAAACTGTAGAAGAGCAAAGTAATAATATGTGGTATCTTGACAGTGGTTACAGCAATCACATGACAGAAGACAAGTCTATTTTTGTGAACATTGACAGTTCTTCAATTTCACAAGTGAAGATGGGCAATGGTGCAATAGTCCAAGCAAGAGGCAAAGGCACAATTGAAATCAATACCAAGAAAGGAAGAAAATTCATTCATGATGTTTTACTTGTTCCAGATTTGAAGCAAAATCTCTTGAGTGTTGGACAGCTGATTGAGCATGGGCATATGGTACACTTTGAAAATAATGTTTGCAAGTTATATGACAGAGGGATAAAAAAGCAACTTATGGCAAAATATCAAGATGAGAAAAATAGAAGTTTTCCTCTTATTTTGCACTACACAAAGGATGCTGCATGGAAGATGGAGGTAAATGATGAGTCATGGTTAAGGCACAAAAGGTTTGGGCACTTGAATTTTCAAAGTTTGAGAAGTTTACATCAAAAGAATATGGTGTATGGTCTACCAGCAATACATGACAAGGAAGAACCTTGTGAAGAATGTGCACTTGGAAAATAACATAGAGAGGCATTTCCAAAAGGGCATATATGAAGAGCCAAAGCACCATTGGAGCTTATTCATACTGACATATGTGGACCTATAAAAACTCCTCATGCAGGTAACATCTACTTCATTATTTTTATTGATGACTATTCAAGGATGACATGAGTATATTTTATGAGACATAAATCAGAAGCATTTCTTATCTTTAAGAAGTTTAAAAATCATGTGGAAAGATAAAGTGGGCATTATATCAAGGTGCTGAGAAGTGATAGAGGTGGTGAATACAATTCAAATAAATTTGAGAAATTTTGTGAAGATGATGGTATACAAAGATAATAGACTGTTAGCTATACACCAGAGCAAAATGGTGTTGCAGAAAGAAAGAATCGTAATATTGTTGAGATGTCTAGATCTATGCTCAAAGACAAAGGCCTTCCAAATTCTTATTGGGCAGAAGTAGTAAATACAGCAGTTTATCTGATGAATAGATGTCCAATAAAAGCTCTTCAAAATATGACACCATTTGAAGCCGGCATGGTAGAAAGCCTTCAGTGAAGCATTTCAAAATCTTTGGATGTGTGTGCTATGCACATATTCCAAAAGAAAGGAGACATAAACTTGATGAAGTAAGTGAAAAATGTCTCTTTGTTGGATACAGTTCTAAATCAAAAGGTTACAGACTTTTCAGCTTGAAGCAGAATCAAGTGATCATAAGAAGAGATTTTATTTTTAATGAAAAAGTTGCTTGGGATTGGAAGCAAAAGAAAGTTGAAGAAAATATTATTTCTCTTGATGAAGAAATTCATGATGCTCAAAATGAAGAACATGAGGTTGAAGGTTCACCACAAACTTCTCTAAGTTCAAGTCCATCTTCAAGTTCTACTCCTATAAAAATGAGAAGGTTAAGTGACATTTATGCTTCTTGTAATTTCTGCATGATTGAGCCTGAAACTTATAAAAATACTATGCATGAAGAAGTGTGGAACAAGGCAATGCAAGAAGAAATCAATATGATTGAGAAGAACAAAACTTGGGAATTAGTGAAGAAACCAAGTGATAAGGAAGTCATTGGCTTGAAGTGGATCTACAAAACAAAACACAATCCAGATGGCACCATTCAAAAACACAAAGCAAGATTAGTAGCAAAGGGATACTCTCAGTTACCTGGTATTGATTATCAAGAAACTTTTGCACCTGTTGCTAGACATGATACAATTAGAACTCTTATTTCTATAGCAGCTCATAAAAGTTGGAAACTACATCAACTAGATGTAAAGTCTGCATTCTTGAATGGAGTATTGGAAGAAGAAATTTATGTTGAACAACCTCAAGGCTTCATCATCAAAGGTCAAGAAAACAAGGTATACAAGTTGAAGAAAGCATTATATGGGCTGAAGTAAGTACCCAAAGCATGGTACTCTCAAATTGACACCTACTTCAATGAAACAGGTTTTCTAAAAAGTCCAAGTGAACCAACACTTTATGTGAAGAAGCAAGGTAATGATATTCTCATTGTCTCTCTTTATGTTGATGATTTAATTATTACTGGTAACAATGAGAATATGATCTTGACTTTCAAAATGATATGATGAGAAGATATGAAATGAATGATATGGGTTTGCTTTATTATTTTTGGGAATTGAAATAAGTCAAAGAATAGATGGTATATTTATCAGTCAAAAGAAGTATGTAGAAGGCATTCTCAAAAAATTCAACATAAAAAATTGCAATAGTGTGGAAACACCTTTTATGGTAAATAATAAGTTGATGAAAGAAAAAGAAAGTGGTGAAGCAAATGCACAATTATACAGAAGCATTATTGGAAGCTTATTATATCTAACAATTACAAGGCCAGACATAATGTTTGCATCAAGTTTACTTTCCAGATTTATGCAAAAGCCAAGTAATATTCACTTTGGACAAGCAAAAAGAGTCTTGAGATACATCAAATGTACTAAAGATTATGGGATCATGTATGACAGAAACAAGGATGATATTGTGAAGTTATTTGGGTTTTGTGATAGTGATTGGGCTGGAAGTATTGATGACATGAAAAGCACATCAGGATATGCATTCTTTTATGGATCAGGTATCATATCTTGGGCATCTAAGAAGCAAGATACAGTGGCATTATCTTTTTCTGAAGCAGAATATGTTTCAACAACTTTAGCAGCACAACAAATAATTAGGTTGAGAAGAATACTTGAAGATATGGGTGAAAAGCAAGAAGAAGCTACTACTATGCTATGTGACAACAAATCTACTATTTCTATGACAAAAAATCCTATATATCACAGCCGCACCAAGCATATCAAAATCAAGTACCATTTCATTAGAGATGTGGTAGAAGAAAAAGAAATTGAAGTCAAGTATGTGAAGACTGAAGACCAAATTGTAGATATCTTCACCAAGACACTACCCAAGGAGAAATTCATTCACTTTAGAGATCTCATGGGTATCCAAGAACAACCATTAAAAGGGAGTGTTAAAAGATAATGGTTGTTAGTTTGTTAGAGTTAGTTTTTTTAAATAATGAGCCTATCTTTTATGATTTGATAGGATAGTTTTAGATGGATAAGATCATAAGAGGATTATGCTTATCCGTAGAAACAAGAAACAATATTTATATGGTGATATGCTTAATGAAAGTAATAGAAAAAATTTTATTCTTGAGTGAAAACCCTTCTTCTACCTTGATTCCTCTTCCCAAAATAATCTGTGTTGGAAACAATCCCAACAATTTTTATCTAGCTTGGAATTCTCTTGGTGAAATCTCCAATGATGTTTCATGTCCTTAGTACATTAGAGAGACATTCTAAAAATCAAGAAACGCTCAAGCAAGGTTGGACGTTGCACTCATTTTAGATATCCTTAAGGCAAACTTAGGATGCCTGAGTCAGGCTCTATTCCATAAAAGCTATTAAATACATTTGGAAGCTTTGTCTCTTTAGACATGGAAACTATGGCATAGCTTACTTGACAGGTATTGTTAGACTAATAGCTTTATTCTGTGCATTGTTTTTGTGTACACTGGTTGAATAAATACAAACCATAAAATGTATTTCATTGAAAACTCGACGGTTTTTTCGCGCCAACCCAAGGGATGACTTGAGAGTTGCCGAGATCGTTAAGTGTCTTTTTTGAACTGTCTTAGGGGTTTCTTCACGCCGGCTCGAGGGATAACTCGAGAGTCACCGAGACCATCGAGTGCCTTTTTTGAACCGCCTCGGGAGTTTTGAATACTTCAGCATGTTAGCGACATGCCCCCAGGGGATCATGTCGATCAGAGGTGGCAGGCATCGGTGCCCTCGCTTGGGAGGCTATAATCTGTTGTGATGCTTTTACTGGTGAGCTTAATGGTGCTCTTGCTGGCAAGACATGATGGCGATGGGTCTCTTGCTAGAAAGATTTTCTGTGGGATGAATGATGGCTAGCCTGAGCAGCAACTAGAGGGAGAGCAGAAGCTCCTGTTTGTTGTGTGTGGCTACGGAATATCGCTCCAGCAGCTTCTGGACAGTTGCTATCAATGCTTGGATTTGCAGAGTGAGGATGGCATGCTGTTTTGCTTGAGTAGCCTGAGATAATGATGATGGTGGAGTAGAGAGATTGGCTTTCTGTTGCTCAGCTTATGGGTATTCTTTCACACGACTGGTAGAGATCTCTTGGAATTTTATCATCACCATCTTTTTAATTCATCATCTTGATCTAAGAGGGATGAAGATATGCAAGCTATCATTGCTGATGTTTCATGCTCTGCCCTCTTACCTAGTGCGCTAATCTATTGTAGCCATATTACCCTTCTCGAACGTCTGCGAGTATCCGATCACCTTCTTCGGTGTGCTGAGGATCTTTCGATGAGCTTCTCATGTTTGGGAGCCTACAAAAGATTCCGAGGACCGAAGATTCCAGCTTGAGAAAGCTCATAGAAAGCTCAAGAGTCTAGTGCTCTACCCTCTTTGGATAACAGTCGTGAGCTTGAGAAAGCTCAAGAGAGAGATGCTTAGAGAAGTGCTCTCTATGTGAGCGTGTAAGGGCTTGAGTGCCTTACTCGGGCTTAATTTGGCTTACCTTGTCAGGAGTCCCTTTTACCCATTTTATTGATGCTTGGAATCTG
This sequence comes from Calamus simplicifolius, assembly GCA_900491605.1. Classification (NCBI taxonomy): domain Eukaryota; kingdom Viridiplantae; phylum Streptophyta; class Magnoliopsida; order Arecales; family Arecaceae; genus Calamus; species Calamus simplicifolius. The sequence goes on along the minus strand of UESW01002645.1, from coordinate 169,886 downwards.
TGAGACTTTGAGTGTAACCACCTATTAGAGCGTTTATGATAGGGGCAGCTTAGTGGGGCTTGCCTTTTAATGGCATGTCAGGGTTGCAGGCCATCTCTCGTCCAATGTGGATGACTGCATGGTTGGTGATCAGGTCCCATCAGCAGTGGATGGCCACTTGATTTGGACTGTTGTTGCAGACTATTGCGGATTTGCGCATGTTTCCCATGTCGCACGTCTATCGTTTGTGTGGACAGTGATGAGTAGCGGGGCCAGGCACATGGGCCCCATAGCGTGGCCTTGTGTGGACAGTGATGAGTAGCGGGGCCAGGCACATGGGCCCCATAGCGTGGCCGCTGAGGCACTGCTTGGGATAGAAGTCCCACTTTCCGTTATCCCTCCCCCGCATGCATGGGCTGGTTTGAATGATGTATGGCTTGCCGGTAGCATTCCTGAGGGACTCCACATCAATCTTATCATGAGCTGATCCTCGTGAAGTGAGATAAAAGGTTGTGGTTGTGCTGGCAACATTTCTAGGAACAAGCTTTGTCTTCATCCTAAGCCATCCAAATGAATACCCCTATCTGGACTGAAGGCCAGGGCTAGAGAAAGTGGCAGAGAGGGAGCCATGTTTTGGTGACTTGAACGTGGGTGTGTTGAAGCCATGCTGATAGGACCAGTTAACAGGCCCATGGGCAATAAAAATAGAAATTTTCAAACAATTTTTTTAGGCAGCCATCTTCGGCGGCCTTCTTAAGCGGCTTAGTTTCTAGGTGGCCTTGCTGGCCTACTAGATTTTCTCTTCAAGGACTCTATGGGCGTTTAATTCGGTCCGCAGCTTTGCTCTCTGTTGCAACAAGTGTCCGTCATAATGAAGAGAGAGAATAAGAGGGAAAAAGAGCTATGTGATGTGAGTGGGTTCTCCCAAGGATCGCCTTTTGTCATTAATGTCCCATAGGCAAATCAATGGGCAGCATTTAACGATACAAAGACAAAAGGAAATCCTAGGCGGCCCCTTCCTCAACGGCCATCATAGGCGGCCTTTTTAGACTGCCTTTCATCTTAGGCGGCCCCTTCCTTAACAATTCTAGGAGGCCTTTCTAGGCGGCCCCTTCCTTAACAATTCTAGGAGGCCTTTCTAGGCGGCCTTTTCGTCAACAACCTTCTCAATGGCATTTATGTGCCGAGGCATTTATAGGTCTTATAAAGGCCCTAGCTCCAACACAACAAGAAAATACTGAAATAGCGACGCAAATTTAGCGACGCATAATTGCGTCGCTAAATTGCGACCTCTTTGCGATGCCTTTGTGACAACAAAATATGCGACGCATTAGCGACTCATTAGCGACTCAATTAACCAAAAAATCAAAAAAAATTAAATTTTTAATATTGCGATGCAAATATTGCGTCGCAATATTTTTAAATTAATTTTTTATGAAATATAAATATCAATAAAATATTGCGACGCAATTTTTGCGTCGCAATATTTTTAATAGAATTAAATATTTTAAATAGCGACGCATTAGCGACGCAATAAAATAGATAATTAGAAAAATATTTTTAATTTAGCGACGCACCAATTGCGTCGCAAATAATTGAAATGAAATTAAATTTTATAAATCTAATTATCGAAAAAAAATATTGCAACGCATCACAGTGCGTCGCAATGTTTTTAAAAGAATTAAATATATTAAATAGCGACGCATTAGCGACGCAATAAATTAGAAAATAAGAAAAATTATTTTTAATTTAGCGACGCAACAAATGCGTCGCAAATAATTTAAATGAAATTATATTGTTTAAAGTACAAATAGTTTACAAAATATTGCGACGCATAACAGTGCGTCGCAATGTTTTGAAAAATTAAATATTTTAAATAGCGACGCCTTAGCGACGCAATAAAATTGGAAAATAGAAAATTATTTTTAATTTAGCGACGCAACATTACGTCGCAAATAATTTAAATGAAATTATATTTTTTACAGTAGTAATATTTTAAAAATATTGCGACGCCAACCAGTGCGTCGCAATATTTTGAAAAGAATTAAATATTTTAAATAGCGATGCCTTAGCGACGCAATAAACTAGAAAAATAGAAAAATTATTTTTAATTTAGCGATGAAACAATTGCGTCGCAAATAATTTAAATAGAATTATATTTTTTACAGTACTAATATTTTAAAAAATATTGCGACGCCACCCAGTGCGTCGCAATATTTTGGAAAAAATTAAATATTTTAAATAGCGACGCATTAGCGATGCAATAAACCAGAAAATAAATTAAAATTATTTTTAATTTAGCGACACAATAACTGCGTCATAATAATTTTAAATAAAATTAAATTTTATAAATTATAAATATGAGAAAAAATAATTACGACGTAACACAGTGAGTTGCAATGTTTTTAAAAAATTAATTATGTTAAATAGCAACGCATTAGCGATGTAATAAGCGAAAATATTAATTTGGAAAATTATGTTTTAATATAGCGACATACTTATTGCATCGTAATTATTAGAATTAAAGTTAATTTTTTATATATTATAATTATCATATTAAAAAATACGATGCAACCCTTTGCGTCATTATATATTTAAAAAAATTAATTATGTTAAATAGCGATCGGTCCAAAATCGATCGTGACCGATCAGAATAAGGGCTTGGATCGATCGCAAACCCTCGGATCATTGCCGATCGGACCGATTGCCGCGGTCCGCGATCGGTCATCACCGATCGGGATCAGGGCTTGGATCGATCGCAACCGTTGGATCGTCGCCGATCTCGAACGGATCGCCACGGTCCAAGATCGGTCGTGGCCGATCGGGATCAGGGCTTGGATCGATCGCAACCGTCGGATCGTCGCCGATCTCAGACGGATTGCAACTGTCCGAGATAGGTCGTGGCCGATCGGGATCAGGGCTTGGATCGATCGCAACCATCGGATCTTTGCCGATCGGACCGATTGCCGCGGTCCGCGATCGGTCGTCGCCGATCGGAATCAGGGCTTGGATCGATCACAACAGTCGGATCATCGCCGATCGGACGGATCACCACGGTCCGAGTTCGGTCGTGGCCGATCGGGATCAGGGCTTGGATCGATCGCAACCATCGGATCATCGCCGATCTCGGACGGATTGCAACTGTCCGAGATCGGTCGTGGCCGATCGGATCACGGCTTCGATCGATCGCAACCGTCGGATCTTTGCCGATCGGACCGATTGCCGCGGTCCGCGATCGGTCGTCGCCGATCAGAATCAGGGCTTGGATCGATCGCAACCGTCGGATCGTCGCCGATCTCGGACGGATTGCAACTGTCCGAGATCGGTCGTGGCCGATCAGGATCACGGCTTGGATCGATCGCAACAGTCGGATCGTCGTCAATCTCGGACGGATTGCAACTGTCCGAGATAGGTCGTGGCCGATCGGGATCACGGCTTGGATCGATCGCAACCATCGGACCTTTGCCGATCGGACCGATTGCCGCGGTCCGCGATCGGTCGTCGCCGATCGTGATCAGGGCTTGGATAGATCGCAACCGTCGGATCGTCGCCGATCTCGGACGGATTGCAACTGTCCGAGATCGGTCGTGGCCGATCGGGATCAGGGCTTGGATCGATCGCAACCGTCGGATCATCGCCGATCTCGGACGGATTGCAACTGTCCGAGATAGGTCGTGGCCGATCGGGATCAGGGCTTGGATCGATCGCAACCGTCGGATCTTTGCCGATCGGACCGATTGCCGCGGTCCGTGATCGGTCGTCGCCGATCGGAATCAGGGCTTGGATCGATCGCAACAGTCGGATCGTCGCCGATCTCGGACGGATCGCCACGGTCCGAGATCGGTCGTGGCCGATCGGGATTAGGGCTTGGATCGATCGCAACCGTCGGATCGTCGCCGATCTCGGACGGATTACAACTGTCCGAGATCGGTCGTGGCCGATCAGGATCAGGGCTTGGATCGATCGCAACCGTCAGATCTTTGCCGATCAGACCGATTGCCGCGGTCCGTGATCGGTCGTCGCCGATCGAGATCAGGGCTTGGATCGATCGCAACCGTCGGATCGTCGCCGATCTCGGACGGATTGCAACTATCCGAGATCGGTCGTGGCCGATCGGGATCACGGCTTGGATCGATCGCAACAGTCGGATCGTCGTCGATCTCGGATGGATTGCAACTGTCCGAGATAGGTCATGGCCGATCGGGATCACGGCTTGGATCGATCGCAACCGTCGGACCTTTGCCGATCAGACCGATTGTCGCGGTCCGCGATCGATCGTCGTCGATCGGGATCAGGGCTTGGATCGATCGCAACCGTCGGATCGTCGCCGATCTCGGACGGATCGCCACGGTCTGAGATCATCGTGGCCGATCGGGATCAGGGCTTGGATCGATCGCAACCGTCGGATCGTCGCCGATCTCGGACGGATTGCAACTATCCGAGATAGGTCGTGGCCGATCGGGATCAGGGCTTGGATCGATCGCAACCGTCGGATCTTTGCCGATCGGACCGATTGCCGCGGTCCGCGATCGGTCGTCGCCGATCGGAATCAGGGCTTGGATCGATCGCAACAGTCGGATCGTCGCCGATCTCGGACGGATCGCCACGGTCCGAGATCGATCGTGGCCGATCGGGATCAGGGCTTGGATCGATCACAACCGTCGGATCGTCGCCGATCTCGGACGGATTGCAACTGTCCGAGATAGGTCGTGGCCGATCGGGATCAGGGCTTGGATCGATCGCAATCGTCGGATCTTTGCCGATCGGACCGATAGCCGCGGTCCGCGATCGGTCGTCGCCGATCGGAATCAGGGCTTGGATCGATCGCAACAGTCGGATCGTCGCCGATCGGACGGATCGCCACGGTCCGAGATCGGTCGTGGCCGATCGGGATCAGGGCTTGGATCGATCACAACCGTCGGATCATCGCCGATCTCGGACGGATTGCAACTGTCCGAGATAGGTCGTGGCCGATCGGGATCAGGGCTTGGATCGATCGCAACCGTCAAATCGTCGTCGATCTCGGACGGATTGCAACTGTCTGAGATAGGTCGTGGCCGATCGGGATCACGGCTTGGATCGATCGCAACCGTCGGACCTTTGCCGATCGGACCGATTGCCGCGGTCCGCGATCGGTCGTCGCCGATCGGGATCAGGGCTTGGATCGATCGCAACCGTTGGATCGTCGCCGATCGTCGCAATCTTTTTTAAATAAGTTTATGTAATTAAAATTTTATAAAATAAATTGTGACGCCATTTATCGTCGCAATTATTAACATTAATTATAAATATAATTTATAAATATTAACAAATAAATTGCGACGCCATTTGTCATCGTAATTATTATAATAAATTTAAATATTTTCATTTAAAAATATTTAAAAAATAATTGCGACGCACTTCTTGCGTCGCAATATTGGTAATAAGTTTTTATTTTAATCTATTTAAATTATTAAAAAAATATTGCGACGCCTTAGCGACGCAATTATTAGAAAATAAAAAATATTTTTCCCGCTAGGTGATGGCGCCAATTTAGCGATGCTTCAGCGATGCATTTAGTGGCGTCGCTATGTTTTCAGAAAATTATTATAAACATGTATTAACGATGGATTAGCGACGCCCTAGTGCGTCGCTAAGAAAAAAAAAAAAAATTGCAACGAAAATGGCGACGCAATTTTGGCGTCACTAATTCCCTATATTTAAGCCGGGCCCCTTCTCCTTTCCTCCTTCCCGTCTTGACCTAGCCGCCACCGTGAAGCTAAAGCTCGAATCTCCGGCGCATCCCCGTCCTCCGGCTACCCGGCGATCGCATCCGACTCCGGCAACCCGGCGATCTCATCTCAACCAAGGTTAGCTCCGATAATCTAAAAAAAATGATTTTTTTTTTTATTTATTTCCCTACGGCCACGGTCGCTGCCGTGGCCGTCTTCTCCGGCCACGGCCGCTGCCGTGGCCGGCAGTGGCCTGGCCACGGTGGCCAGGCCACTGTAATCAAAAAAAAAATTTTTTTTTTTAACAGGGGGAGGGAGGAAACCCCCCCCTTGTTTTTTCTTGTCCGGCCACGGCCGTGGCCGCGGCCGGACAAGGCGGCCACGGCCGCTACCGTGGCCGTCTTCTCCGGCCACGGCCGCTGCCGTGGCCGCAGTGGCCTGGCCACGGTGGCCAGGCCACTGTAATCAAAAAAAAAAAATTTTTTTTTTAACAGGGGGGAGGGAGGAAACCCCCTCGCCCCCCCTTTCTTTTCTTGTCCGGCCACAGCTGTGGCCGCGGCCGGACAAGGCGGCCACGGCCGCTGCCGTGGCTGTCTTCTCCGGCCACGGCCGCTGCCGTGGCCGCAGTGGCCTGGCCACGATGGCCAGGCCACTGTAATAAAAAAAAATATATTTTTTTTTTAACAGGGGGGAGGGGAGGAAACCCCCCCGCCCCCCTTTATTTTCTTGTCCGGCCACGGCCGCTGTCGTGGCCGGCAGTGGCCTGGCCACGGTGGCCAGGCCACTGTGACAAAAAAAAAAAAAAATTTCCTTAAAAGGGGTGGAGGGGGGAAACCCCCCCGCCCCCCCTTTCTTTTCTTGTCCGGCCACGGCCGCTGCCGTGGCCGACAGTGGCCTGGCCACGGTGGCCAGGCCACTGTGACAAAAAAAAATAAATAAATAAATTTTCCTTAACAGGGGGGGAGGGGGGAAACCCCCCCTCGCCCCCCTTTCTTTTCTTGTCCGGCCACGACCGCTGCCGTGGCCGGCAGTGGCCTGGCCACGGTGCCAGGCCACTGTGACAAAAAAAAATAATAAATAAAATTTTCCTTAACAGGGGGGAGGGGGGAAACCCCCCCACCCCCCCTTTCTTTTCTTGTCCGGCCACGGCCGCTGCCGTGGCCGGCAGTGGCCTGGCCACGGTGGCCAGGCCACTGTGACAAAAAAAATATATATTTTTTTTTCCTTAACAGGGGGGAGGGGGGAAACCCCCCCCCCCTTTCTTTTCTTGTCCGGCCACGGCCACCTGAGAAGACGGCCACGGTGGCCAGGCCACTGTCATCACAAAAAAAAAAAAATATTTTGTTTTAACACGGGGGAGGGAGGAAACCCTCCTTCCCCCTTTGTTTTTTCAATAAAGCTGTTTGGATTGACTATTTTTAATGTCTTGATTATTCAATAATATTTGTAATGCTAGATTATTTAATTTACATAATATTTATGCAATAATTAATTTAAGCAGAATGTTTATGACAATAGTATTTGTGCATTTATACTCATTTACATTTGTTATGTCTTGATTATTTATATTCTGCTGCAAACTTAATGATGCATTACATTTTGAAATGCTAAATAAAATGTTTTGTTGTAATATTATTTAATTTCCAGCAACAAATTACTAGTTTCAATGATTTACATTTTAGTATTCGCAAACATTTGTATTTGACACAATAATCTTAAAAAGTTAGTGATTACATGTATAATTCATAAGAAGTTAAGAATAACAAGCATAAGTTTGATTGTCTTCGGACTTCCATAATCACAGCACTTTAATTAACCTTTAGACCCGTTTGAGAATTTGTAAGCCTTAGTCTTGCAAATTCTCAAATTGTCCTGGTGGACAGTTTGGGAATATTTCTTGTGACATGTTAGTCTGCTAGTAATCATCGTGGGGTGAGATTTCGGTTTGCATTTGCTCATACGTTCTCCTAGTGTGGCTTATATACCACACATGTAGGAGAACATATGGGGAAATGCTGCCAAAATTTCAATGTTACCGATCGATGATAATTAATAGCAGAATAACATATCACAAAAAATATTCTTGAATGGGATAGGGCCTTACCTTATAGACATGGAGTGAAGGTAGAATTATTTAAGACACTTGAATTCTTGTGAAGTCTAATGACTAAACGCACCGCCTTATGGCCCGACACAAACTCAAGCCCTCTCTTTAGCCATGAACCTATGCATCGGTCCTTGCTAGCACCCCAAGGATCGTAGCCGTGGCTCGCCCTTGCATGGTAGGGTCCTTATTTACCTAAAAAAAATTTGGGTACTTATAAATGATTTAATTGGTTGTAATTAACCTTAATTAGTTGTGCCCAAGAAATAATTTAGTTATATATTATTAATACTAATATAGTTTTATTTTTTGGTTTCATTTAATGATTTACCAGACTTTGTATAAGTCGGTCAAAAATGAGCGGGACTCGCTCATGGATGTATGCAAGGATAAAAGATGGCTTGCTGAATCCAGATTTTCTGAATGGATTGGAAGAATTTATCGCATTTGCATGTAGCCAACCTGAATGGATGGATGGGCCTAGGATTAGGTGCCCATGCAACTTCCACAGTGTCAGAATAAAGCCTACAGAGATGTGGAAACTGTTTGTATCAATATTTAGATTTAGCCTACAGAGATGTGGAAACTTCCACAGGTGTCAGAATAAAGCCTACAGGTGTCAGAATAAAGCCTACAGAATAAAGCCACGAGGGAGTTTTATTTTTCTGAGTTTCAGGTAAACTTATTAAATACAATTTATCAGTGATATATAATTCTTTAAAGTTAATAAATTCAGAAACTAACTGTTTATTTTAATGCAGAAAAAGTTTACGTGGGATCCTGTCACCCATGATGCCATTAGGGCAGCATGGGAGGCTCTGACGCGACGCCGATACTCCGACATGCTTCATCATTGGAGGTCATCGGGTCAGCGTCCTGCGCACGTGCCAGAGGGTATTTGGCACGAGTGGCAGCAGGCCTGGGAGTTCGATGGCTGGCGCAGGAGGTCCGCATCAGCTAGCACGAACCACCGATCTGAGAAGGGCGGTCCTGGCATGGGTCTCTCCCGTCATACTTCGGGCTCCATTTCGATTCAGGAGCACAGACGACGTATGGTAAGAAAACATAATATTTTAATTACTATTTTAGTTATTTACAAATATTTGTATTAATATCATTTTTTTTATTGTTATAGACTGAGCAGGAGGGCAGAGATCCTGGTGAGTTTCGTCTATTCAGGGCGACACACACCAGGAGGGACGGCTCCTGGGTCGACACGCGATCACGGGAGGTTGCGGTAAGAAATTAGATTTATGTAGTATCTGTTTAATTTTTAAAATTTTATTTCGAGAAATTTATTAACTCATTTAATATTATTGATTTCATATTTTTAAGACACGAGTCGAGGAGCTTTGCTCCCAGGCATCGCAGGTCGACTCTACTGATGGGGAGACGCCCGTCAAACTCTCAGCAGAGGAGAGTCGATGTGTGTTTTTGGAGGCTGTTGGTGCCCAGCTACGAGACCGCAGGGTCTATGGTATGGGCACTAGAGCTTCTACATTTTTTTCCCATCAGGCCTCTAGCTCGCGAGTTCCTGCTGATCTTCCTCCCGAGCGTTTATAGGAGCTTCGCAGATCTATTGCAGAGGAGGTTCGGCAGGAGGTCGAGCAGGATTTTGAGGATCGTATGCGAGGCCGAGATCAGGAGGTTGCAGATATGCGAGATGAGATGCATTATTTGCGGGATATGGTTAGACGCTTGTCGCAGAGTCTTCAGCCTCCACAGCCTCTACAGCCTCCATGTGATCGTTCAGATTCTTGATGTATTTTTTTTTCTTTTTTATGTTGTAAAAACTTTAAAATTTTAATATATAAATTATTTTTTGAAATATATTATTGTTTGGATTGAGTGAAAAATGTTTGTATCAATATTTAGATTTAGCGAAATTGAATAAACCGTTTTAATTTTTAATTATTTAAATATTTTAAAAACAAAATTAGCGACGCATTAGCGACTGATATTGGATCGCTAATATTTTAAAATTATTATTAAATATTGCGACGCAATGACCTGGCATCGCAATAATTTAAAAATAAATTTAATAGCGACGCATTAGCGACTACAATTGAGTCGCTATTTTATCTTAAAAATTATTTTAAAATATTATGACGCAATTACCTTGCGTCGCAATATTTAAAATAATTTTTATTTGCGACGCATTAGAGCGTCGTAATATTTAATAATAATTTTTTTAAAAAATTAATAAAAATATTGCGACGCAAATTAGTGCGTCACAATATTTAATAATAATTTTTTAAAAAAATTAATTTTAAATATTGCGACGCAAATTAGTGCGTCGTAATATTTAATAATAATTTTTTTAAAAAAATTAATTTAATATTGCGACGCAAATTTGTGCGTCGCAATATTTAATAATAATTTTTTTTCTAACTAAATTTATTTTAAATTTAGCGACGCATTTGCATGCGTCGCAATATTGCGACGCAATGTGGCGTCGCAAGAGCGTCGCAGAGAGTCGCAATATTGCGACGCAATTGCGACAAAGGGTATTGCGACGGACAGTTGAGCGACGCCCTCGTTGCGTCGCTATTGCGTCGCAATATCATGTTTAGCGACGCAATTGCGACGCATTTGGGCGTCGCAATATTTAAAATCTCTTGTAGTGCAAGGCATTTATTAGAGAGCATTCAATGGAATGGAGCATTAAAGTCACGGACCACGAAGAGAGAGAGACAGTGGAGGAAGTCCTAAGCCGCCTCTTCTTCAACGGCCATCATAGGCGGCTCCTTCTTTAATAATTCTAGGCGGCCTTTCATCTTAGGCGGCAGTCCTAGGCGGCCTTCCTCAACGGCCATCTTAAGCGGCCTTTCTAAGTGGCCTATCATCTTAGGCGGCCTCTTCTTCAACAGCCTTCTCAACGACATTTATGTGCCGAGGCATTTATAGGTCTTATAAAGCCCTCGCTCCAATGCATTTATTAGAGAGCATTAAATGGAATGGAGCATTCAAGTCACGGACCACGAGGAGAGAGAGAGATAGTTGAGGAAGTCCTAAGCGGCCTCTTCCTCAACGGCCTTTCTAGGCGGCCTTTCATCTTAGGTGGCAATCTTAGGCGGCCTCTTCCTCAACAATTCTAAGTGGCCTTTCATCTTAGGCGGGTGGAAGTCCTAGGCGGCCTTCTTTAACGGCCATCCTAGGCGGCTTGTCATCTTAGGCGAACATCTAAAGTGGCCATTTATGTGCCGAGGCATTTATGGTCTTATAAAGGCCATGTGCATTTATGGGTTGACTCCCTTTTTGGCCCCATGCATGCACGTAAGGGTTCTTCGGTAATAACTTCGGGACCCATCTTCATCCTAGGCGGTCCGAAAGCTTCTCCCAGCTAGGCGGCTCCCGAGCAATCCTAGACGGCCCCCGACACCCCCATGACGGCAGCCAAGAGCAGCCTAAGCGGCCCCTGGCAAATCCTAGGCGGCCTCCGGCCCTTCCATGACGGCTTCCGGCCTTTCTACAATGACCCCTATCACAGCGGCCTTCCGTCCATCCTAGGCGGCACCTGGCAAATCCTAGGCGGCCTCCAGCCCTTCTATGACGGCTTCCGGCCTTTCTGCAATGGCCCCTGTCACAGCGGCCTTCCGTCCATCCTAGGCGGCCCCTGGCAAATCCTAGGCGGCCTCCAGCCTTCCATGATGGCTTCCGACATTTCTGCAACGGCCCCTGTCACAGCGGCCTTCCGTCCATCCTAGGCGGCCCCTGGTAAATCCTAGGCGGCCTCTAGCCCTTCCATGACGTCTTCCGGCCTTTCTGCAACGGCCTCTGTCACAGCGGCCTTCCGTCCATCCTAGGCGGCCCCTGGTGGTCCGAGTGAATCCCAAGGCGGCCCAGGTCTTCCACGGACTTCTAACTCTCTTAACTTCATGACTTTGAGCATCCGGGGCTCCCCTGGTTCGGACTCCAGGCTGCATGGATGGCTATGGGAGGGAGAAGGACTCCAGCCACAAAACAATGAAAAGTGACGTGGAGGATAATAGTGAGGTGAAGGACCAGTCATGGTCCTTCCAAGATGACTCAAAGACCCAATAAAAAGAAAGGAGGGACACTGGCATCATGATCTAAAGTATTTATAGGGCCCTTAGGAGCTTGTCAAAGGATAGGGCACCGCCACAGTTCTAATTATAAATGACAGCTGGCGATAGATTGATTCGGAACTACGGATCAGCCGAGTATCTTCAACGGATTACCATAATTCGGCGTCAGATTCGCCAAGTTAAGGTGAACACAAGTCTCAAAATAAGAAAAGAGAAAAGTAATGAAGGATGTGACAGCGCTTGTAGCTCTGACATTCCACTAAGAGGTAAGCTTTATTGAAAGTTATCATTTATCATAAAAGTCTTGACAAGTGGCAACATTTTGAGCCTCACAGATGTCAGCCCTGACATTTCACCTACCAAAAGTCCTCAGTCATCGTGACACTTCAGCCACTCAGACTAAATGAGCCCCCAAAAGTCATGGTCCATCATAAGGCTCCACGTGACTCCTTCCCACTAGAGGACAAGAACCCAAACTTCTCAAGCAAGTTTCACAGAGTATAAAGGTAAATAATTAGGTAAGAAGAGGTAACTCTAAAAAACTTAACACGCTCATTCTGAGCCCCTCTTTTTTTTCTTTC
>UESW01002645.1:112271-151986 GCA_900491605.1 Calamus simplicifolius | reverse complement strand
GAGTCTTCAGCCTCCACAGCCTCCACAGCCTCCACGTGATCGTTCAGATTCTTGATGTATTTTTTTTTTTTTTATGTTGTAAAAACTTTAAAATTTTAATATATAAATTATTTTTTGAAATATTTTATTGTTTGGATTGAGTGAAAAATGTTTGTATCAATATTTAGATTTAGCGAAATTGAATTAACCGTTTTAATTTTTAATCATTTAAATATTTTTAAAAAAAAATTTGTGACGCATTAGCGACTGATATTGGATCGCTAATATTTTTAAAATATTATTATTAAATATTGCGATGCAATGACCTGGCATCGCAATAATTTAAAAATAAATTTAATAGCGATGCATTAGCGACTACAATTGAGTCGCTATTTTATCTTAAAAATTATTTTAAAATATTGCGATGCAATTACTTGCGTCGCAATATTTAAAATAATTTTTATTTACGACGCATTAGAGCGTCGCAATATTTAATAATAATTTTTTAAAAAAATTAATTTTAAATATTGCGACGCGTCGCAATATTTAATAATAATTTTTTAAAAAAATTAATTTTAAATATTGCGACGCAAATTAGTGCGTCGCAATATTTAATAATAATTTTTTTAAAAAAATTAATTTTAAATATTGCGATGCAAATTTGTGCGTCGCAATATTTAATAATAATTTTTTTTAACTAAATTTATTTTTAAATTTAGCGACGCATTTTCATGCGTCGCAATATTGCGACGCAATGTGGCATCGCAAGAGCGTCGCAGAGAGTCGCAATATTGCGACGCAATTGCGACAAAAAGGTATTGCGACGGACAGTTGAGCGACGCCCTCGTTGCATCGCTATTGCATTGCAATATCATGTTTAGCGACGCAATTGCGACGCATTTGGGCGTCGCAATATTAAAATCTCTTGTAGTGGTTTTTATACTAAACATGCAAATATCATGCTTTTATACAACATCAATATAAAACATTTTTGAGAGTGAGTGTAATCTATGTTTGATGCCAAAGCTTAATTTAAATTTTCTTTAGACTAAGTATCGATGATAAAACAATCGCACGACAATATGTCACAGAATACCTCATTGAATGTGTAATTTGGATTTTTAATCCATCTGTGACCATATGGTCTTGTGATCAGTTTTAGCCATAATTACACATTTAATAAGAACATTAATTTACATGCAATAAATTAGATCAATATCAAAACCATGGCTCTGATACCATTTGTAGGGAGAAATAAACTCCGAAGCATGCATATTTTTAAATTTTGATAACTATTATCAATGTGGAAGCTAAAATATTACATATTAATCTATCTAATATGCATCAAGATCATATCTTTGCCTTATATATAGGATTGCTTGATCTAAAATATGCATATAAATAATCATCAAGATTATATCTTGATCCTCAACGTAAGAAGTCGCACTTCTTGCCTTAAATCATGCCTTAAGGTTTAGGGATCATATCACTTACCTTAAGGGTAGTTGGTAAATCCTTTTGTGCTCTGCAGTCGTTCAATCGTCCAGCCTCTAGTATCGTCCACAAAAAGCCACAAATGATCGGATTTCCGAGAGTGCTAGCTCACGAAAAAATGACTTTGCTGATCTTGAATCCTCCCACTTGAATCTTCCTCCAAGATCCACCAAGCTTTTGCTAATACCAAAATCATCAGGATTTTCTATTCTAACCTTTTTACAATTACAATCCACAACATGTCATGTGTTGTTGTTCTATATAATCTGGTGAGGGATGTGCTCTATTTATAGTCTCATTTCAGTCTGCCCATTAAATTCTGACATTAAGAATTCCGTCGTTTGGCAAAAAGACGCCGAACCAAAGAGCCACAGCACTTGGTTAATTCAGACGTTCGGTGAAAACCAAGAAGATATGGCATTTTGTTAATTCCGACGTCGGTGAGAACTAAAGAGATGTGAATTCTAACACTTAGAATTCCATCACCTGGTTGATTCAAAAAGGCACATTAATTCCACTTTAATTCTAACATTTAGAATTCCGATGGAAATAGTTTGGAGAGGATTAAATTAATACATTAAATTATAAATAAGAATTTAATCTCTCACACATTAGTTATCTCATCATGTGAGATTCTTATGCGAGAGGTTTGGGTTCAGGTGATGGTTTAATCTGATATGAATTTATTGGACTGAACCCATATAGATCATGGTTCTAGTCCAAATCAAATTTGGCTAGTCCTGAATCTATTTAAATCCAAATCAAGTCTAATTTCAAATCAATATTTGAAATTGATTAGTCCTTCTAATAGACTTAAACCAAATTGAATCTTATTCACTTATACTTAACCCAATTGAGATAATTCAATCAATCAAATTGATTAATTAAATCATATACGATTCTCAATCATTGATCAGCAAATATATCATCCTAGGAAACTTCTATGCGTGTGACTCTCTAGGTTCGAACCTAAGCCGGTAGCATAGAAATAACTTTCTATACTAATCGATGTGCCTATCTAGCAATGGAACCCGACATCCTGATAGGTCGAAGAGTTGCCGAGCAAACTCCAAGAACCCTAAGAAACAGTTACCGTATAATTCATCCTCTTAATCACAAATGCTAAGGATGGCTTCAGAGCCTGTCAACTCTAAACAACGAATCCATAAAGTGATTTCAATTTTAGTGATCATGTGACTTTCACATGAAGTGCCTTGGCCAAGGTCTTGCTAAATTGAAACACAAGCATTTCTCTTTTTAACGAGATAGGTTAAATTTCATCTCGACCCACAACTGACTACCACAAGTATTTGACTCCACCCAATAACCTTTCATAGCTGGATTAGAAATCCAGATGGTTCGGCACCTAAGTACAATGAGTTGCTTGCAAGTCACCGGTTGTGATCTTCAGGTCTAAAGGATACTTATACCCATATCTTCTCGGATTAACTCTTGATAGCAGAGTATCCAGAAATGAGTCATGTTCGGTGAAATGTACTCCTACACTTTCACCTGTATATCATACTAGTGTCTCTACACTCCTTGGTTAAGAGGACTACCAACAAATATGCTATACAACGTCCTATAATTGATAGTACTATGGCCCTGTCATAGTATATCATTTGATCGCGAACTCTTTTAAGAACCTTCAAAGATAAATCCTCCTTTATCGTGAAGGAAGATCCTGAGGGCTTTATTACTATTAGGAGTTTTAAGAAGATGTTCTTGTAATGAATAAACTGCCAAATAACTTTTATTAATATATCAATTTATATACAATTTATTATTACAATCATCAAATGATTAGCTTTAGGATACAATTCCCAACAAGGCAGACTGGTACTTTGGATCAATATTAAGTTTATGAGTAATTACCTCTGAAGGGATGCCGGGCATGTCCGATGTTGATCAGGTGAAGACATCTGAGTTCACCCACAAGAAAGTAGGGAGTTGATTCTTTATCTCCAGGGGAAGAAGCTCGCCAATTTGTATAGTTTTTATCGAGTCATCTTCCAGCGGGTAGGATAGCAAGTGTTCAGCTGGCTCTCTTCTTCTTTCAGATTCTATGGGATCGAGCAGCACTGAAGCTAGTGGGATCACCGCCTTCTAAGGGCTAGGAGCCATATGATAGCATAATTGCACTGAATTTCGCTCTCCCCGCATTTCGTCGATTCCCCCACTGGTAGGAAATCTCATGAGCAGGTATCTGATAGATATCACCGCATCCAAGAGGTTTAAGCCTGGCCGATCGAGTATGACATTGTAAGCCAGGGGCACTCAGACCACTAAGAATCTAATCAGGACAGTGTTTTGGCATGGCAGTGATCCTATCGTAACCAACAGGGTAATTTCACCCTCGACTTTCATTGAATTTCCTGTGAAACCGATGAGGGGCATTATCACTAGTTGAAGAGAACTAGGGGATAAATTCATACGAACAAAAGCATCATAAGTAAGGATGTCGGCAAAGCTCCCACTATCCACCAGAAATCTTTTTATAGGATGTTTAGTGATCGTCATAGAGACGACAACGCTATTATCATTCAAATTACCCTCTCCCGCTAATTCTCCTTCAGAGAAGGGGATTACATTTTCTATTCCCTCCTTACCCCTCAATTTTTTAAAAGGTGTAGCTACCCCTCAGGAAAGCATGCCTATCATTCGTTCCATTAGAGCATTATCGACATTGCCCTGAGCAGGTGGAGGTCCCATTAGAGCTGGGACGGACGGAGGTCCTCTCTTCTGGATAAACTTTCTGAGATAGCCCTGCTGGATGAGCTCCTCAATAGCATGCTTTAGATTACGACAATCTTCAGTATCATGGCCATAGTCTTTGTAGAAGTAGTAATAACAACTTCGATCGCGAGCGATGTCCGTCCTTAGTGGGGGAGGACGCCGGAGATAAGGCTCGTTTTCGATCTCCATAAGGATATGAGACCTAGGGGAGAGAGAGGTGTGAAGTTCTCTTTTCTGAAGGTAAAATTTTAGCCCCGATTATCTGACCAGCACGAGGGCTCAGGCTTCTTGGGAGGAGGTCTGCTTGGCTCCGTGTGGACTGGTTTCTTGCTGGACCCTCTTTCAGTGTCTCTCCTAGTGAAATCAGCTTCATCGGCATGAATATATTTCTACGCATGACTCAAAAGCTCAGCATAAGAACTGGAAGGTCTTTTGTCCGATGAATAAGTGAAGTGAGAGGGATGGAGCCCTCGCTTCAGGACCATAGTGGCCACAGCATCATCGAGGTAATAGAACTCAAGGGCTGCCATCTCGAACTGGGCCATAAAATCCTTCAAAAGTTCTCTTTCTTTCTGCTGAATGGAGAACAAACTATCCGCTATCTAGAGATCTTTCGATAGGCATCAAAATGCGCTAAGAAGGTTCTTTTCAACTATCGGAAGGAGTCGATGCTGCATGGGAGTAGGCGAGAATACCAAGCATGCGCAGCTTTCCGGAGGGTAGCAAGGAAAGCAATACATAGGAGGGCATCAGTTGCCCCTGAACTTGCATGAGAGCTTTATAACTCTCCAGATGATCAATTGGATCCATGGTGCCATTATAAGGATCCAGCTGGGGAAGACGGAACCTGTGAGGAATAGGCTCTTCTATAATCCGATAGGTGAGGGATGGACGAGTGTCATAATTCACCCCTGGTTGGTTATTGAGCTTCTGACTGAGTTCTTTCAATTGCTGGTCTTTCTCCTCCAAACGCCTCTCCATCTAGTAATTGAGGTCCTCACTTGTTGATTCAGAAGATGAATGGGAAAAGCGATGGCGCTGATGGCGGTGTATTCGCTTGGGCTCCTTCCCCGTCTGTGTTTCGAGGAGGGGCTACTCGAGCGGTGGATAGAAGACCGTGAATTCTTGGAGGCTTCCCGATGGTGATGCCTGGATGGAGCATGACGGTGGTGATGCTCCTTTGGAGAGGGTCTTCTGTAGGTGGATTATTGACTAGCTGGGGCGGCTGTTGCAAGTGGTATGGGGTGCTTGGGTAGCTATCGAATAGCCGTTGGTTGTTGCCCTTGCAACTCATGGACTGCCCCAACAAGAGCTTGGACTTGCTGGGTAAGAGTGGCCAGTTGCTCATGTAGAGTAGACAAAACTGGTAATGAGAAAAGAGCAGGGGAATTGGCCTCCGGTTGCTTAGCATGATAGGAATGTCCCCAGTATAACTGGCTGAAGCCTTCTAAATATGTGTCACCATCATTGTTGTTCAAGAAAAGGCGAGCTTGTGGCTCAGAGTTACAGATTCTATAGCCCCTCCTACCTGGCGTACCAATCTGATGATGCCTAATCACCTTGAGCTGACGTCCTTGAGCGTCAGTGAAAGTGCCGTCAATTTGCTGAAGAAGTTTCACCTCGGTGCCAAGATCTGCAAGAAGTTTCGGGGACTGGATATTCCAGCAGGGACCCTCTAACACTCAAGTTAGTGATCAAAATCACAGTCATGAGCTTGAAGAAGCTCAAGAGAGAGAGAGTTAGAGATGAAGAAAAGATGCTTGTTTGAGGACTTAAGTGTTCATACCTCGGTCAGGGGTCCCTCTTACCCATTTTATTGATGCTTGGGGTCTGTGTTATTTGCTTCATAAGCTTTGGAATCTCATGATGAACCATGACTTTTATGAATGGAATGTCACAATTATTGAGATTTATCCTATCTGAACTAGGTGCTTGGTACTTCGCAGCAGATGATCATCTTTTGGGGTTCATCTGGCCAGAGTAATTAAAGCTTCATGATGGATGATGACTTTTTAAGGGTTTGTCTGATCAAAGTTATTAATGCTTGATGATGGATTATAACTTCTTAAGCTTATGATAGAACCGATGGAGTTTGTCTTATTAGACATATATGAATCAAACATGACGAGTGGGCCTGGCCTTGTCAAAAGTGAAGGCTTGCTTGGGAAGCTGAAGTTAATCTTGAAAATAAAATAAGATAAGGCCCGGGGCCGCTTCTGAGTTGGGACCACCTTAGGGCCTCTTATAAACTAGGGCCGCCTAGAAGCAGCTTCTGAGTTGGAACCACCTTGGGGCCGCTTATAAACTAGGGCCGCCTAGGAGTTGGGTCCGCTTACGAACTGGGGCCGTCTAAGAGTCGGGGCCGCCTAGGAGCCGCTTTTGAGTTGGGACCATCTTAAGGCCGCTTATAAACTAGGGCCGCCTAGGAGCCGGGGCTGCTGGCACTCAGACACGACTCCTATCGTTGGATAATTTTAACCGTTAACATACACATGGCTTTTACCAGCCACATTAAATAGGATTCAAAATTACATATAAATCGTCTCTTATATACCGTCTCTTCTTCCTCCACGCTACTTAAAAGTTAAAAGTATATTATCTGTTCTCCAGCAAAAAAATTTGAAAAGCTAAAATATACTCTCAATAAAATTTATTTTAATTCTTAAAATTTTAGTTGCTATAATTTAACCTCATACTTTAAAAATATATATTCATATTTCGTTACATAAAATCAGTAAAAATTAATGGAATAGTTTATATATCACCTTCACATGAATTAGTTAATAAAATGATATGTTGATTATTTTATTAAATTTAATTTATCTATATAAGGAGATAGTAAGAATAAAATATTTTTAAAATATGAGAAGTTAAATTATAATAACTAATAGTTTAATAATTAAAACAAATTTCAAGTGAAAGAGATCTTTTGAGTTTGCCTTTCATGCTAGAGAGAGTGATTTACAAAGTGACAGTGGTTTCTTTGAATTGAAAGTAGGTGATTTATAGAACCCAAAGTACATGCACAAATCTAAAGTTTTTATATTTAAAATATTTTTGTTTCTATTTGAGGAAAAAAAGAATTAGGGTTTTCTGGAATGATATATTTGTTTTTGGATTGAGGGAAAACATAGTCAATTTACAAAACAAATTATGTTGTAAATGTGTCCCAATAGTTCCAAAAGAAAAAGCTCATGTAAACTTTGTAGTTGCTACAAGGGATAAAATCTCATCTATGTTTATATCTAATTGTCTATCCAAAGCCACTAAGCAAAATAATATATGACAATATTCAAAGGATGACAAGGAATCATTGAAAAGATTAACCCTAGGCTTCACTTGGAGAATATAACAACACAAGAACGCCATCGTTTTCTTGAATGAGACTAGGGGTTAGAGATCCTTTGCATTATTTTCAAGGCTTTGATTAAGATAACCTTTCCACATTTTCTTGGACAAAGAAACAAAAAAAAATAAAAAAATAATGTAGTGTTATCATGCCCTAATAAAATGTAATGCTTGCAAGTTATCCAAAATGCCATCAAATGTTCAACTATCTCACTTAACATTTATTATTTATTATAACCACTTGCATTTATCTCTACTAGTTTTACTACACATGCATTGAACATATAATTTTCTAATATAAGTTTAATATTGATACCTTATTTATTATAATGCACGTTAATATCAATTGGTGTAGCAAGTAAGGTGTCTAACATCAATGCATTTTAATTGTATTTTTATAATAACGGGCTATAAAATGCCCCTCTAAATCAAACACAATCTTTTGTAGCAATATATATATATATATATAGGTTTGCATTATTTATTTTATAATGAAATTGGTAACAATTGTTTGCCAAATGCAATCACAAACTATGTACAGTGAAACTAAAAAAATATTTTTAGAAACAAATAAGTAAAATTATAATTATCTCATCTATTTTTTATATTTCATAAATAAATAGTATATCAACAAACAATATACTTGTTATATGTAGGACCATATTATTTTGAAATTATTGAATTTCAATAAATATTGATAAAATACTCAAGTAAAAGCAAAGAATAACTAAATAATCTAAACCACATGAATTAAATAAAATATGATGTTAAGAATGATATTTTCAAACATGTTAGTTTTTGACCACTGTTCATTATTTTTGCAGAATCATTATTTTCAAAATTTTCTCATCTCAAGAATAGTGGATGGTAACAAAAAAAAAACGCTTTATTTACTCAAATCATTATCCACCATAAACCTAACAAAAACAGAAAAAAAATTTTAGAAATATTATTTTATTATTGTGCATATTGTAATGCAATTGATATTTGTGATTTATTATTATTTTCACTAATCATTTGCAAGACAATGTTTTCACAATAAAATATTCTTTGGAAACAGACAAATCTTTGTGGTCCGTTGAAATCTTTTATTTAGATAATAAAGCGACTAAAATATTGCTATAAGATTTTCCTACCTGCTACCAAGGTTCCAAGGGAGCTCTTGTCACGGGGTCATTACTTTATGCGAAGCACTGGAAAGGTGGTGGACCAGGCGCTATCAGGTAGCGGGCCTTTGAAGAGGCGAGACCATCGATCTAGAAATTTTTTAATTATACAATTTAAATCCTAATCTACATAAATCATAATAATATAGATCTTAAAATAAAATATTTTTTATGACAAATCTTAAATAAAAAAGAGAGAGAGAGAGAGGATATTTTGATTCATTGAAATTTTTAATAAAATTTACATAAAAATTGATCAACTTTTAAAAAATAAATTAATATTATTAAATCATAATTATTATTTAAATTAAATAAATAATAAAATTAATTATTATAATTATTATTAAATTAAATAAATGATAAAATTAATTATCTGCTAATATGGTCAGAAAAGTTAACACTAAGATCATTGGTGCAGTTTAAAATTTGGAGCATTTTTTAACTTAACTCAATTCACTTAGGTAGTATTTGATACGAGGGATAAGGAATGATATCCCCTGGATATCTCTCCTTATTCTCAAATGTTATAGCTAGAAGGGATAGATCTGAAAAAATTTAACTAGAGGGGATAATCCATGGTTAATCATGGTTAACCATGGGTTATCCCTTGAACTTATTCCCTAGGGAATCCAGGAACAACTAATGTTATCCCTTGATGGCAAACTTGTAATTTTAAAAAAATGCTTATTCCCTCAGCTATCCCCTAGATAAATGCTATCCCGTACATTTATCCAGGGATAGCTTTTGGGCTATCAAACATTACCTTAGATAGTGTTTGAAATAGGGGGTAGAGGGGATATTCACCAACCTGGATATTCCCTCTTATTTTCAAAAGTCATAACTATAAGGGATAGCTGGAAATAAAGTTAATCAGAGGGATAATTCATGGTTAACCATGATTAACTATGGGATATTCCTTCAATTTATTTTCTATAAAATACAGGAATAGTTGGTTATCCCTTCAAATAAGAGTAAAAAAAAAAAGTTATCCTATGGATTTATCTTTTTGCATTTGATGTGATCAATGGGATAGCTAAGGGATATCTCTAGGGATAGCCAGAAGATAAACTCTATCCCATATACTTATTCATAGATAATATTTTTTATATCAAATACTATCTTAAATTTTTTTTAACTATGTGATCCATTACATGAATTTTTTTTTTTTTTTTTTTGTCACTCTGTTCTTTTCAAAATCAAGTCAAATCCGAAGCGTTTTCAAACAAAAATTCTGAAATGATAAAAACAAAGCGATTGATGGCAATGTTGCAGGTTACAGTGACACAGGGAGAAAAGCATGTGGTACTAAGTCTTCAAGTCTTATTCTTCGACGCTGAAGTTAAAATTATACGGAAAAAATATAAAAAATTAAATATAAAAAAATATAAAACATACTAAATCAATTTAAATTTTCCTCTTTTTTTTATAACCAAGCACAGGATATCCTAATTAACTTTAGGGCTTTACAATCGTAAATTATCTTTAGTTTTTTTTTCTTTCTTTTCAATCACCCTGTTCTATTCAAGGTTGATCAGGCGCTGTACGATCGAATTATTGCATGAGATAGCATCAATCATATTTATTTTTCTTAAAAATAAAATATAATTTTATCAATAATTGAGTTCCTCATGAATTTTCACAGAGAGAATATTCCTAATCATCAACGTCGTTGTCACAACTAGTGGTTGAAGTTGTTATTATTTGTCCTCGTTCTCTTTTGCTCTTCTTCTTTTTTGATAACTTCTTGTCCTTGTCCTCCCATTGGATATTGGAACGTGCGCAATATGACGAGCATCCATAATTTGATTAATTTTTCAACGCTCGCTTGACTTCGGCTAATCTTTTTGGATTGGAATGAATGCAGAAAAAAAAAAAAAAAACGGAAAAAAAAACATAATTTATTTTGAGGATTAAAAAGAGAAGAAAAAGGAACGAAAGTAACTTATTTTTTCTTTTTTCTCTATAACAGAATAAATTTATTAATCCTAAATCAGAACGATAAAATGTGAAAGAAAAAAAAAAGATTTAAGTCATATTTTTTTTAAAATACTAAAATAATTTTTTATTTTTTTATTTATTTTTTATTTATTTTATTTATTTTTTATTTGTAAATTATAATTATCGCATAACCCTTTATCTTTCTTTCTTTCTTTTTTATCCAAACAAAATAATAAATATTTTTTTTTTTCATTTTTTTCAAAAAAAAAATTTTTTTTTTTTTTATTTTTATTTATTTATTTATTTATTATTATTATTATTATTATTATTATTGTCTTTCCTTCCAAAGATTCAAATAGCCTGAAAGCCTGGCAGTCCATACCAATATACCATGCCTTTTTTTTTTTTTTCCCTTCACCCAATTTTTTTTAAAAAAACCATCAGTTAAACCGGAACGCTTGGGGAAACGAAGTCCTAATCCTAAAGATTCACGGCAGATTATTTCCGGTCCCCTTTCACCGAAACCGTGGCACCGGGCCTAGCTGCAGTAAAGACATGATAGAAGTCAGACGGCCCCAAAAAAATCACCAATTCCTTATAGAAAATGAGTGGTGCTGCGTTGATGAATTAGTGTAGTTGTCGTCCAATCAGCCAACATGGCTGATAAAATTTTCTAGCATGCTTCGTAAAATTAATACACTTTTGATCTTCAAACATCCATCCAAAATTTTTTAATTGATACAATTTAGCCTCTTTATCTCTAGCATTTATAATATAAAATTAGTTAAAATTAACGTATATGATATCGTATTGCTTTTGATAACAAAGAAGAAGAAGAAGAAGAAGAAAAATTTTGTTTTGTTTCCATGGTTGGGAGCTTTGGCCACTGGAGAGAGGTGTCAATGGTCGTGAAGTTGGTAGATATTCGGGAATCACTCCCCCTCTGCGGGCGCTGGCTTTGAAGGGCCACGGCACAGCGAACCCCCGGCCCCTCTCATGCCTTCTTGCTTTCCAAAAAAAAAAAACCATAAAACCCCCTCTTCCTTCCTCTTCTCTGCTCAATCTCTTCCCCTTTTCCGAGGGCATCGACTCTTTCTGAAGAGAGCCGAGCGTTGGAGAGGATGGCTTCTTCCAAATGGATCGCTTTGACTCTCCTTGTTTCTCTCCTGAGTTCAGTCCTCGCTTCTTCCTCCTCTCTCGCTCCAGCTGAGTTCCTCCGGAGGGCCAAGGAACCGGAGTTCTTGGACTGGATGGTGGGAATCAGGAGGAGGATCCACGAGAATCCGGAGCTCGGGTATCAGGAATTCGAGACCAGCGAGCTCATCAGGAGGGAGCTCGACGCCATAGGCATTGTCTATAAGCATCCGATCGCCGTCACGGGTGTGGTGGGATTTGTGGGCACCGGGAAGCCTCCGTTTGTTGCGTTGAGGGCCGACATGGATGCGCTCGCGATTCAGGTTGGGCTATTTTTTATGCTTTGCGAGCTTTTAACTTGTGGGGTTTTTTGATATCTGGCAAGGGATTTATCGGGTTGGTGGTGAATTTTCGGTGGAAAATTGGAATTTTTGAGTTTAGGATCTCGTCGTCGACACCAGATGACGCCAAAGATCGGTGAGAGTGGGAGGCCGAGAAAGATCTTCTTTTCTTTCCATTTTTTTCCTTCTGGAGTGAGCTATGCGATAATTAAAAAAAACAAGGCCGGGGGGAGGAGGCTTATTTTGAGCTTTTCTGAATAATAATCTTCGATGGATGTTGGCGATGAAATTTTTTGGATCAAGTCTGGATTTTATCAGCTTTATAGCTTATTACTCAAACCATTTTTTTTCCAAAGAAGATCGAGCTTGGATATTTGAATTGCTAAATGACTACTTTTCTGGAACTAAAATTTAGTCTTATTGGTGAGCGAAAAAAAAAGAAAGAAAAAAGAAAGAAAGAACCTTAAAATATGACAGAATATTTTCTTAGCAGTTTTGATCGGAATCCATGCGTTATCTTTTGCTTTCCTTGTTGCCAGTGTTGTGATTGCACTTGCCAAGTTTCACTGCGTGCAGTATTTATTTATTTATGCTACTTCAATTTTCCCCTCTTACACCGAGTCAAAATATTTTTAAGATCATTTCTGCTGTATTTTTGGCTGCGCCGAATTCCAACTTTGTTGGCAATGAACAGGAGAGCGTGGAGTGGGAGCACAAAAGTAAAGTCCCTGGCAAGATGCATGCATGTGGCCATGATGCCCATGTCGCCATGCTGCTAGGTGCTGCTAAGATCCTTCAAGAGCATCGTGATGAGTTGCAGGTTTGACATTCATCGATGCTTTTTTTATCTTCTGAAAAATCGTGTCCTTATTATATAATGCATTGACGTTCTCTTCCACATACAGAAGTCAGAGTGCACTAGGAATGAGGTAAACTAATGGCTTGTTGTATTGGAATTAATGTTGTGTTTGTCACCTTTTGATGATATAACCTGCCCACTTGCATGGATATCAATATTTATTGGCAAGATCCTTTTGCATCTGGCCTTAAGGGCGCTCGACTTGGAGATGAGAATAAATCTCCAGCTTTCCCAAATCAATCCATTTAGTTGACAAAGTCTGTCACCCACTTCTGAAATTACTCCTTTGCCCTAAGCTTTGTATAAAAAGTTGCAACCCTAGTGGACCACAGGGCATATCGTAATTCCACGTCACTCATTTATTATGCAACTTATTATATCC
Source organism: Calamus simplicifolius (assembly GCA_900491605.1). Taxonomy (NCBI): domain Eukaryota; kingdom Viridiplantae; phylum Streptophyta; class Magnoliopsida; order Arecales; family Arecaceae; genus Calamus; species Calamus simplicifolius. The sequence continues at coordinate 138,609 of UESW01002645.1, read as the reverse complement.
GATCCTTACGTCTTATGTCCTTTCTTGTAAAGGTATATAATTTTAATTGTTGGCATCTGCGTCCATGGAGGGTTACCATCAAGTTACCTGCCAACATGGGGTCTCTGGCTGTTAACTGTGGGTAGGCTTATTTTGTGCCAGCTCTATCTGGTTAAGTACTCAGATAACCAGTTCTTCATCTGTAGAGAATGTTGTTTGTAAGAGGGTGGACATAATGCTAAAAAACTAGTCAGAAACATATGTTCATTTCTTCATCTGAGGATGGTTGTATTAATTTGTTGAGACCAATTTTTTGAAATTCAGTTCTCGGGATTTCCATGACAAAAGATAGTGTGACTGAATTGCATCATTTGGAAATTAGATTTTTAGAACATTAAAGTTAGATAAGAAGATGGCACTTGTTGCTAAACAATAATCACCATGAATGAAGTTGTATAAAAATCAATTTGTTAAGTTCCTTGTCAAATCCTGATTTTAGGCAATCTTCCTCTAACAGTATGCTGTAGAATTTCATGCATGAAAAAGACCAATGCGCCAAACTCATTGTAAATCATTTGTATCTACAGTTTAGCTTTACAATAAATATCTATGCTTTAAGGTCAGAACCTGTCTGATAAGGCACAAAGAGATGTATCTATGGGTTTGGACATGTATACTTTTGGTGAAGTGACTGTATTTGAAATCAATAAGGATCATTTGCTAAGCAAGCTTTCCTTGGTACAGGAATCTGCAATTTCTAGTCTCTCTCTCTCTCTCTCTCTCTCTCTCTCTCTGTATGTATGTATCTATCTACCTATCTATCTATCTCTATCTCTCTCTACTTTTGCTTCCTTTTGCTACAGTATCACTGCAAAACTATCGGAAATGCACCTTGTTCCTATATTTTGATTAAGTAAAGCAATCATGTGATGTTGTTTGCCATGGGGGCAATATAGCCCTGTTGTGTACACTGGATATGAGGGGTAGTTATTAAAATAATGGATCTCTCACAATTAAAATCTAAAGTCAGTAACTAGTATCAAGATCGCTCTGTTACCATGAAGGGCAAGGGTATGTACCGTGTGGTTGCAGTAATTCAGAAGAACTTATAAAGGTCAGGAAAAACAACCCTTGCATCATATGATTGCAACATTCTTACTCTTAATGCTGGCCTTTATGTTTTTGTTTTGACATGAACTCATCATGCATTGGAGGATTTATGTAGATTAGAGTGTGTTAAACTGCAAGTAGTTGTTCCCTTAGAAAGTCCCACACAATTTGAATTGAATTACTGATGCATGCAAACAAATATTTCTTTTTGCAGTTACATAAAATCCATAGCCTAAATCATCTTCTTATTTCTTAATTTAAATGGGGGGTTTGCTTTGTCAGTGTTAGGAAGGGGCTTTTAGTATGACTGACTACTAGTTATGTTATTAATCAACGCATCTCAACTCAACTCAACTCATCTAAGCCTTTTCCCAACTATACATGGGGTCGGCTACATGAATCTGCTTCCTCCACTCTGCTCTATTTAGGACTAAGTCGACATATTCAAATTGCAAATAGTTATATCTTTTTTAATTATTTCTGTTCATGTTAGTTTAGGTCTACTTCTACTTCTATCCTTACCATGGATTTTTAAAAGATCATTCTTTCTAACCGGTAATCAACGCATATACTTAGTTTAACTAAATAAATCTATTGGTGACCTGTTGCTTCATCCTCCATGGTATCAACATTAATCTTTAGCTTTTTCCGTGATTATCTGGTCTGTTTCTACAGTTACTGAAGACTCTTTTCTACATATGATGTCACCCTCTTCTTTTGTGTCTTGTGGATTGTGCTGCTTTGTGAGTCCTTTGCAATGATGGAGGAACATTAGTCTTTTTCTGCTTTTAGGATGATTTTGTAATATAATGAATACTCCATTTCTATCCTTGATGCTTATGCTGCAAAAATTGTCTTTTCAAGTTCTAGAGTGACTTTATGATCAAGATTCCTTTTTTCCCCCTATTTCCATTTGGGGGCAAAGCCTCAGCATCCATGCTATAAACTATGCTCAGGATACTTGTTATTGCAATAGGGAACGGTTGTCCTTCTTTTCCAACCAGCTGAGGAAGGAGGTGGTGGGGCACAAAAAATGGTGGAAGCTGGAGTAGTGGAGAACGTTGATGCTATCTTTGGGTTTCATATCACCTCTACTTTACCTGTTGGTATAGTGGCATCCAGGCCTGGGCCGATAATGGCTGGAAGTGGGTTCTTTGAAGCTGTAATTAGCGGAAAGGGAGGCCATGCTGCCATTCCTCAGCATACGATAGATCCAATTTTAGCTGCATCAAATGTAATTGTAAGCTTGCAGCATCTTGTTTCACGTGAAGCTGATCCCTTGGATTCACAGGTAGCTGGTTTATATATTTTAATATTTGTCATATAAATTCTCTAGAAAAACATCTATTTGTTTGGAGCTTCTTTCTTCACTGTTTTTTATTTTCTTGTTTGATTGAAATTAACAATGCCTATTTCATTCTCAGGAGCAATCTCTTTGACCCATCAGTTTACATGATCATGTTGAGTCATTTTACATTACTGTTCATCTGTTCTCGTGATGACTATGTAAGTTCTGGATTTATGTAAGCTTTTCATTTCAGGTAGTTACAGTGGCAAAATTTCAAGGAGGTGGTGCGTTTAATGTGATTCCAGATTCTGTTATTATTGGTGGCACTTTCCGTGCCTTCTCCAAAGACAGCTTTTATCAACTGAAGCAACGAATTGAGGAGGTATGAAATCCTACGAACTTCTTCCAAGAGCAAGCTGACTCTGGAAATATCATGTTTTAGACCAAGCACTCATCAGTAGATGCTGGGGCCAATCTTGCCCTCTTGTCCATAAACTCTATAATCATGTGGCTGAATTAACCCAAGCCGTTCGGTCAACTACAGCTAAGCTGTGAAAACGTTTTGGAGAACCATGACCATCAATGGTTCCAGTCCAGTTGGGATCTCAATAAGCTGCCTTCAATCACTTACAAATGAATGAGACCCAATAGAATAAGCAGTGCCTAAAAAATTCAAAGTTTTGAGGGAGGTTATTTCTTTGGGATTCTCTCCATAATCTTATCAACACAAAAGTCTTGCATCAACCATTTTAGTTGTGGAGGTTCTATCAAGGATCCGAAGTGCAAATTTGTGAGCTAAAACCATATCTGCTTCCCATCTAATGATCGAAAACAATCATTGATATGAATTATTAGATGAAATTAATCAGTAGTTTAGGAATTTTTGAACCAGCTGTTTATGAACCGTTTATGAACCCTTGGAAGCTACCTGTAATCTAGCCTAAGGCACTTGCAATGCATGTGGCATGCAAAGGAGAGTTGGAGATGGAGTTGAGACATCTCCATGTCTTTGCCTTAATGCGAGACAAAAGTTTGCTGGAATACTGATGCTCTTGGTCTTGGTGAGAACAGGTAATTGTAGCACAAGCATCTGTGCAGAGGTGCAGTGCTACTGTGGACTTTCTTACCAAGGAACGTCCCTTCTTCCCTGTGACAGCTAACAGCAAAGATCTTCACGAGCATTTCCAGAGGGTTGCAGAGGAAATGCTTGGGTCCAACAATGTCAGAGACATGCAGCCTACGATGGGAGCTGAGGACTTTGCCTTCTTCACTGAAGCTGTCCCCTTGGCATATTACTACTTTGTGGGGATGCACGTCGATTCAAGTGGACGTCCACAACGTGCGCATTCTCCACTCTACACCGTCAACGAGGAGGCCCTCCCATATGGTGCAGCTCTTCATGCTTCTCTTGCTGTACGGTACCTTTTGGAAAACCGGACCCCATCTCCATCCAAGAACAATGTCAATGATGAACTCTAGCTATTCTTTTCCATTCATGTTGTTTTTGAGTTGCAGATGAATTAGAAGGCTTTTATGTTGGTGGGTTGTGTTTTCTGGTTCAACGCCAGGAGCACTTGAAAACTTTAATGTTGAGACGATGTCAGTATTTATAAAAGGCTACGATTGATTTGTCTTGCTCAACTGCTGTTAAATGTAGGGGTGGCAATTTATGATTTCAACCTGACAATCTAATTTGCAGCCGACCTGTTTTAAGAAACTTTGTTGGTCTGGTGTAAAATGTTTTGGGATTATTAATGAATCGGTCGACTAGATTCATGTTTAGATTTGTGATCTGTTTAACCTATTTGATCTATCTAATAGATGAGTTAGACTGTGATTCAATTCGTTTTGTTCATTTAAAATCTATTTAGCCCTTCTTAACATAACTCATTTAACATGTTTTAAAGTTATTTAATGAATAAAAAAATAACTAAATCCGTTTAATGAAGAGTTATGCAGGTTGGTTTGGATTATTTGTTTGATAAAAATGGTTGGGTTTGACTTTAAGTTTTTGATTTGTTTTGGCTTTAAATTTTTTATTTGTTTTATAAAGGATCGAGTTTGAGTTGATAAAATTTTGAACTGAATCCATGGCTAACGGACTCGATTGCTATTCATGGTTATAATTAATTTTCAATTGATGTTTGGTGGAAAAAAAAAAAAAGCTTCAGCTTACATTGGATTCCCAGCTCTTGAGAAGAATGGTGGGGAAAAGTATGGCCGATTGTGTCACGAATAAAGTCCATCATCATCGGGTGGAATGGATTGTCCGCTGCTGTGAATTTGGACGGAAGATCAGAAAATTAGTTTGGGAGGAAGGAGACATTTTGGACCCAGCCAAAATATGCGTTCGATCTTCAAACTCTCACATAAAATTTATTTTAATCTTTAAACTTTTAATTATTACAGTTTAACCTTTTACTTTTTAAAAAAATTTATGTTTTTAACATTTCGTTACATAAGATCTATTAAAATTGATGAAACAAATGATGATGCAAATAAATGAATGGACTGGTAAAGTCATATGTTAGCTATTTCATGAATTTTAACTTGACTCTACATAATGAAATATTAGGAACATATAATATTTTTAAAACATAAGGAATTAGATTGTAGTTTAAGCAAGAGTTTGAGGATCAAAAGTATATTTTTACAAAAATTAAAAAAATAAATCAAAGTATATATTATATCAACTTTTGCTTTTTCATTTTTTTTTTCTACCGTTTTTCTTTTGATGTTGGGTCTTACCTCAATGGTGATAGTGAAAGTGAAGCTTGCCAAGAGCTAACAACCAATGGGTACCTCGAGAATTCTTTGTCTTTGAGCTTATTTTTCTCCACCAATGATGATGGCGAGGGTAAAGGAGATCTCTTTAGAGGTGAGGGAGTTAGTGGCTCCAACAAGAATGGTAGAGTAAAGTTTTGATAAATTGAGCTTGCAATAGAGAGAGCTGTTAAATTGGGGGCAACAATGCTAGGGCAATGGTCTTTTGTTGATGGAAGGCTTTTGTTTTTTTCTTTTCTTTGGTGGTAAGTAGTGGTTGATAGAAATTTTCTAGGCTATTATTGATTATTAATGATTTTGGATTCACAAACTAGACTGAACAAATTTAGTTCATGCATGATGAGTCCATTATTGATATATAATATATTGTTTGAGCTTATATATATCTCTTGTTGGATGATATGGATAAGTGGCTTGTATGGCCTTAAAAGCCCAATAACAACTCATGATGAGAGAGCCTATTAGAATTTCATTGCAAATAACCTAGGTTCCTTCTTTTTTCATCATCTACTTTTGATTTTTTTTCAATTAAAAATGATTCTTATTGGAGGAGCAAGAAAGAAAGATTTAAATCCTAGCATTTTTCGTAAGTACTTCTAAGTTGAAGCATCTTCAACATGCCTTGTATAAATTAAAAATCGCATAAATGAGTATGATAATTATTGAGGGGTAAAATCGTCATTACGTTAATATCCGTGCGAGGCGGTTAAGGCTAACCTCCTCCCTTCATCCCATCTGGGCTTCCGTAGCTCGGCCCCTCCGGGCTTCCGTAGCTCGGCCCCCTCCGGGCTTCCGTAGCTCGGCCCCGGGCTTCCGTAGCTCGGCTTCTCCGGGCTTCCATAGCTCGGCCCCCTCCGGGCTTCCGTGGCTCGGCTCCCTCCGGGCTTCCGTAGCTCGGCCCCTCCGGGCTTCCGTAGTTCGGCTTCTCCGGGCTTCCATAGCTCGGCTCCGGGCTTCCGTGGCTCGGCTCCCTCCGGCTTCCATAGCTCGGCTCCCTTCGGGCTTCCGTAGCTCGGCTTCTCCGGGCTTCCGTAGCCCGGCTCCCTCCGGGCTTCCATAGCTCGGCTCCCTTCGGGCTTCTCTAGCTCGGCCCTTCCGGGCCTCCGTAGCTCGGCTTCATTTGCAATCTGAAACCTAACACTTACCTCCGCGGAACTTGAGGCGGGAGACCCCAAACCTATCGAAACGGCATCCTAGACAAGGAATCATGTCGGGACGTGGCCTAAAGCCTATCATAACCGCCCCAGGCCTACTCAACCAGATCTCGAGGCATCAAGGAGCTCTCCCAGCCGTCAATCTCTGAACAAACAAGATGCGGATTCTAACGGCCCCACAACGGCCTGATTCTGTTCGTCTCCGTATCGTAACAACCTCCGAACCTTCCAGAAGGCGCTCAAGACCCAAACGACAGTCTATAAATATCAGTCTCACACATTTCCCCAGGGACACAACTCTGTACGCACACTTGCGCGCTTGCGCCCCCACTCTCACTCTTCTCTCTCCCGGCAGCTCGTCGGTGCTCCCGCCCTCTGGAGCCTCCGATTGGCCGCCCCCGGAGAGGTCTCCCGGAGAGATCCACCTCCCCACTGTCTGGTTGATCGCCGATTTCTTCTCCACTGACTTGAGCGTCGGAGGGTCTTCCGCGGAGGACCACCCCCAGCGTCCCTCCGCGTGTGGGCTTCTTTTTGCAGGTCCGCCGCACCCCTCTCCCTGGAGATCGACCGCGCCCGAGTCAGAGGATGGATCCCGGCGGCAACAGATTGGCGCTAGAGGAAGGGCCTCAAGTCCCATTAAAACTTGAAGAAAGGAGACAAGGATCTAAATCCGGAGAAGAACCTCTCCAATGGCCAACCGGAGGAGAGCAGCCTCTGATGCCCAAGATCAGGTCGCTTCCTAGAGGCCTGATCCGACTGGCGCTGCAGCGCCACAACCCCCACCGGTCGAAACTCCGTCGCCACCTGCTATCCCGGTGACCCAAGACCAGTTCGCTACGCTGGTCCAACAGGTCCAGGCCCTCACCCACCTGGTTCAGGAGCGCCTTGTAGCTCCTCCTGCTTCGCATCCTCAGAAAGAAACGGCGATTTCTTCCTCGCCGGCGACCTCCTCCTCTGATCCACATGAGTCAGCGGATCCCCCACATCGCCCCAGGGGGGATAAACCGGTCCCTCGAACCGGTTACGATAGAGATCCTCCCAGATCTCGGCGAGCCCGCTCCCTCTCCCCGGCGACGTCTCACCATGACTCCACGCCGTCCTTGCGGTTCTCGCGCCCAGCTCCTCCTCTCGACGGTGAAGAGGAGATCCGCCGTCAGATCCAGGAAATGCGTCAGGAGCTGGACGCCGCCAAGCAGACCCATCTGCCCCAGCCCAAGGCAGAGCAGGGCATCCCTTTCTCTAAGGGAATCATGGAGGAAGTGATTCCCTCCCATGTCAAACTGCCAGCCGTCGAGCCCTATCATGGCTCCACCGACCCGGACGACCATCTCAGTAGCTTCCGGTCAATAATGATGTTCCACGGAGCATCTGACGCGATCCTCTGCCGAGCCTTCCCGTCCACCCTCAGAGGATCCGCCCGAACCTGGTTCAATGCCTTGAAACCGGGTTCCATCGAATCGTTCAACGAGCTGAGCCGCCTTTTTATTGGCCAGTTCGTCAGCAGCCGCCGCCATCGACGAAGATCCGACTCCCTCTCCGAAGTCAAGCAGAGAGAGGGGGAGTCCTTGAGGAATTATCTTGGCCGTTTCAACAAGGCCATGCTAGAGGTGGACCACCTTAATCACGAGGTGGCTATGTCCGCCCTGGCGGGGGAGTTTCGAAGGAGAGCGACTTCTACCTGGCAATGGAGGTCAGCTACCCCCCATGTCTTTCTGATATGATGGCCCTTGCGGACAAATACGCTAGGGTCGAGGAGTCGCGAAGGGTGGCCCACGCTGAGCAAGCAAGAAAGAAGCAAGAGCCCAAAGTCCCCGACAGACACCGTCCCGTCCGTCGACCAAGTCCGCCTCGCCGCCAAAGAGCCCCTCCGCTGCCGCCAAGGAATCGCTCCCGGAGTCCTCCCAGGCGATTCGATCGCTATACTCCGCTGACTGTGCCCCGGGCGCAGATCCTCATGGAGATAGAGCGCCAACTTCCCCGGCCAGTACCTCTCCGAGGGAACCCGACCCGAAGAGATCCCGCCAAGTACTGCCGCTACCATAGGGAGCATGGTCATGACACCGAAGAATGCTGGCAGCTGAAGAATGAAATAGAGAGATTGATCCGGCGGGGACGGCTGGATCAGTTCAGGAGGGCGCCCGAGCCGCAGCAGCAAGGAGGTGACCGCCAGCCCGAGCTCCCACAACTCCCTCCTCCACCAAATCTGCCCGTGGTTGGCCGTATCAACATGATTGAGGAGGCCGGCGGATCGAGCTCCAGGGGCGACGGTGATGCACCGGTGCCGAAGAAGGCACGCACCGGCGAGCTCTCCTTTTCCGATGATGATCTTCTTGGGATACAGCTCCCCCACGATGACGCACTTGTTGTATCCCTCAACTTGAACAATTATGATGTAAGCCGAATCCTCGTCGATAGTGGAAGTTCGGTAAATGTTTTGTACCTCGGTGTGTTTGCCAGGATGAAATTGCTCATGGAAAACCTTCGAGCCGTGGATTCCACCCTGATGGGATTCACGGCGACGTCATTACCCTGGAAGGGGTCGTCACCCTGACGGTCCGTGCGGGAACCTGGCCCCTTGTGACTATTGTACAGTCCGATTTCCTGGTGACCGACCTCAGATCCCCATATAACGCCATATTCGGCAGACCTGGCCTGATGTCCCTCAAGCGGTTGTCTCTATCCCGCATCTGTCTATGAAGTTCCCCACCGAGCGAGGAGTTGGAGTGGTTCGGGGAAGTCAAGCCATGGCTCGGCAATGTTTCGTTACGAGCCTTCAGTCTAGAATGCCCGAAGTTGACGGGTTAGACGCTCGTGAGGACTTCGCCGAACAACGGGAGAACCGGCAGAAGAATTGGAGGAAATACCGCTGGACGAAGCTCGTCCCGACCGAACCACAAGAATCGGGTCGCTACTCAAAGGAGCCTCGGCACAGATTGATCAGGTTCCTCCAGGGCAATGCCGACATCTTCGCCTGGACCGCCTCCGACATGCCAGGAATCAGCCCCGAGGTCCTCGTCCACCGCCTCAATGTGGACGAGAGGCACCGGCCCGTTAAGCAGAAGAAGAGAAGCTTCGCCCCAGAGCGGCAGAAAGCCATTGAAGAAGAGGTCGACAAGCTCATAAAGGCCAACTTCGTCCGAGAGGTAAATTACCCGAACTGGCTGTCAAATGTCGTCATGGTGAAAAAGTCGAACGGCAAATGGAGGATCTGCATCGACTTCACCGACCTCAATAAAGCCTGCCCGAAGGACAGCTTCCCCCTCCCTCGGATCGATCAGCTCGTGGACGCCACCTCAGGCCACCAAATGCTGTCATTCATGGATGCCTATTCCGGCTACAATCAGATCCGAATGGCCCCCGAGGACGAAGAAAAGACCGCCTTCATAACTGATCGAGGTACCTATTGTTACCGCGTTATGCCTTTTGGTCTTAAAAACGCAGGGGCGACCTACCAGCGGCTGGTCAACAAGGTGTTCAAGGAGCAAATCGGCCGGAACATGGAGGTGTATGTGGACGACATGCTAGTTAAAAGCAGGGAGGCGTCACAGCATGTCGAGGACCTCTCGGAGAGCTTTGCAATGTTGCGCAAATATGGAATGAAACTCAACCCGACCAAGTGCGCCTTCGGCGTCAACTCGGGAAGTTCCTCGGCTTCATGGTCTCCCAGCGAGGCATCGAAGCTAACCCCCAGAAGATTCAAGCTCTCCAACAAATGGCGCCCCCAGCATCAGTTAAAGAAGTCCAGCGCCTAACCGGGAGGATAGCAGCCCTTAACCGCTTTGTGGCGCGGTCAGCCGAGAGATGCCTCCCCTTCTTCAAAACTCTCCGATCGGCCAAAAACTTCCAGTGGACTCCCGAATGCCAAAGGTCGTTCCAAGATCTGAAGAAGTACCTCGGCTCGCCCCCGCTCCTCAGCAGCCCGACCCCAGGAGAAACTTTATTCTTGTACCTGCCGTTTCGGAGGGCACGGTCTGCTCGGTGCTGATCAAGGAAGAAGGCAAGATTCAGAAGCCGATCTACTATGTGAGCAGGCTGCTCCGCGACGCGGAGACGAGGTACAGCAGGATTGAAAAGATGGTGTTGGCCTTGATTACCTCAGTTCGGAAGCTACGGCAGTATTTCCAAGCACACTCTGTAACGGTCCTAACTGACCAACCCATCAAGACGGTCGTCCACCGTCCCGAGACATCAGGAAGAATGACCAAGTGGGCCGTCGAGCTAAGCGAGCATGACATACATTTTCAGCCTCGCCCAGCCATCAAAGCCCAAGTACTGGCCGACTTCCTCCTCGAGTGTACCATCCCGAGGACGGTTCTGCCCCAGACTCCCTTGAAGAGCCAAAATCTGGAGCCCGGTGGCTCCTTCACGTCGATGGGTCGTCTAATGCCCATCACTCCGGTGCGGGTCTGGTTCTCACCAGTCCTGAGGGGATCACCTTCGAGTACGGCGTCCGATTCTCCTTTCCAGCTTCCAACAATGAAGCCGAGTATGAAGCCCTGTTAGCTGGTCTCAGGATCGCCCGCAACCTGAAGGTGGAAAAACTCAGCGCCTTCACCGACTCTCAGTTGGTAGCCGGCCACGTTCGGGGAGAGTTTGAAGCTCGGGAGCCGAACATGATTCGGTATCTCCAGGAGGTGCGTAGCTTGCTTCCTCATTTTTCTGAATTTGAAATTATTCAAATCCCCAGATCTGAGAACGCCCGTGCTGACCTACTTTCCCGGCTAGCGACCACGGAATCAATGGATGCCGAGCAAAAATTTCACCTGGAGACTCTGGAAAAACCGAGCATCACGGAAGCCGATCGGGTGATGCAAGTCGAGGCCGAACCATCCTGGTTCGACCCAATCCTCAAGTTCCTCAAAGAAGGGATGCTTCCGCTCGACCGAAGAGAGGCTAGGAAGCTGAGGCTGCAAGCCACCCACTACGTACTGATTGACAACCAACTGTACAAGCGGTCGTTCTCCATGCCGCTGCTTAGATGCCTTCGCCCATCCGAAGTAGATTATGCTCTGTGTGAGGTGCATGAAGGAATTTGCGGCAACCATCTGGGAAGCCGATCCCTATGTCACAAGGTACTGCGGCAGGGCTACTACTAGCCGACCATGCAAAGAGACGCGAACGAGTTAGTCCGAGCCTGTGACTCCTGCCAGAGACACGCAAGCATCCAAAGACTCCCTTCCGCCGAGCTAGTCTCTATATCCTCCGCTTGGCCCTTTGCCAAATGGGGGATGGACATCCTCGGCCCATTCCCGCTTGCGATAGGGCAGCGAAAATTCTTATTTGTCGCCATCGACTACTTCACCAAATGGGTTGAAGCAGAAGCGGTCACGCAGATCACCGAGGCGCGAGCCAGGGACTTTGTTTGGAGGTCCATCATCTGTCGATTCGGCCTCCCCCACACCATAATCACCGATAACGGTAAACAGTTTGATAACTCCAAATTCTGCCAATTCTGTGAGGAACACGGAATCCGCTACCACCTTACCTCGGTCGGACACCCACAAGCCAATGGAGCGGCCGAAGTAACCAACAGGACCCTCCTCCAGGGAATTAAAGCTCGCCTTTCCAGAGCCCAAGGCAGATGGGCCGATGAGCTACATCATGTCTTGTGGGCCTACCGAACTACCCCGAGAATCCCGACCGGAGAGACTCCATTCTGAATGGCTTTTGGCACAGAGGCTGTCATCCCTGTGGAAATAGGCCTCCCATCATTGCAGGTGGAGAATTATTCGAAGGAAGCCAGCGACGAGCAACTCCGCACCAACCTCGACTTGGTAGAAGAAGTCAGAGAAAAGGCCCGAATCAGGATGGCTGCTTATCAACAGAGGATGGCTCGGTACCATGCCTCCCGGGTCAAGGGGAAAGCTTTCCTACCTGGCGACCTTGTCCTCCGGAAAGCTTCTGTATCCAAACCTCTGGAGCAGGGAAAACTGGCGCCAAATTGGGAGGGCTCGTATCAAATAACGGAGATTATTGGACCAGGAACCTACAAGCTGCAGGATCTGGATGGGAAGTCCATTCCCCGGACTTGGAACGCGGACAACCTTCGCAAATATTATCAGTAGGGTATGTCCTCTTTGAATTCATTTTTTGCATGCCTCACCGTACGTTCCTGCTTATCTGTTTCCTCAAAACCTGTCGCATGAGTCATTATGCACCATGTTGCTATAAATTGCAAGGAGAAACAGATACTGCTTACCAATCCTCGGCACAACCGAGTTGTCTATTTGAGCAGGAAATCTCCGAACCTTGGCAGGGCCAAGTAAAATATTTCTCCGAACCTCGGCAGGGCCGAGCAACAAATCTCCGAACCTTGGCAGGGCCAAGTAAAATATTTCTCCGAACCTCGGCAGGGCCGAGCAACAAATCTCCGAACCTTGGCAGGGCCAAGTAAAATATTTCTCCGAACCTCGGCAGGGCCGAGCAACAAATCTCCGAACCTTGGCAGGGCCAAGTAAAATATTTTTCCGAACCTCGGCAAGGCCGAGCAACAAATCTCCGAACCTTGGCGGGGCCAAGTAAAACGTTCCTCCGAACCTCGGCAGGGCCGAGCAACGAATCCTCCGAGCCATGGCAAGGCCAGGTAAAAATCATTCGGGCTAAAACCCCATCGAAAAAGCCAAAGTATGGAGGCCTCAACCAAAACCGAACGGCCCCCCAAATAGTCCCCGAAGGACTTTGTCCGGTTTGAAAACAAGCACGTTAAACAAAAACCGTCGACACGAACGAAGAGGCCACCATTGGCAAAAACCCCCTCTTGAGGCCATTTGAGCCCCGCTTAATCGGTCGAGAGCCCCGAGCAGGGCTAGACAATTTCCCTCTCTGCTACTGGAAATCTTTTGGGTGGCGCCCCTATAACCCGTCATTTAAAGAGCCTATATCGGCGCGTAAAAAAACGACGGGGCCGCGCCAACCCCCTGATTTATCACACAGATCAAGACCGTAAACTCTTAAAGAAAGGGACTTCAAAATAAGATCCATCTTTCATTCATAAAGAGGAGGACTACAAAGGAGCAGTAAAAAGCAAAAAACAAGAGGGGAGGCCTCGAATCAGAATTCGGAGTCACTCCCGGGGGCTAACAGTTCCTCCAGGCGCCCCGTCAGGTCAGCCACTTGCTGACGCAGGGACGCAATCTCCTCCCTCTGCCGGTCCATCAACCGGCGTGAGGCTTCCGCCTCCCTGATCGATACGTCCAAAAATTGTTCGGCGACCCTCGCGAGCTGCTCGTTAGTCGCGAAGGCCGATGCCAGGCTCTCTCCATCAACCGTGACGGAGGTGGACCTCCCCTCCGAGCGCGGCGGGCTGTCAAGTGAGGAGCGTGATTCACCTGATGATCGCGCTGGGGAAGCCATCTTTTCGAACTTCAATCAAGGGATAAACGAAACCTATGCCCCTCGGTCGTATTTATACCCGCCAGGCAGGTATCTCGATCGGCCGCACCGCGACCGCCGACCCATGAGAACTCGCCACGTGTCACCATCCCAATGCACGGGGAATCCGAAGAGTCGCGCCCTATCCCGAGTAAAATTGGAAAACGCGAATAGATCGTCCGAAATTCCCCAAGCGAATATTTTCCAATCTGTCGGCCCTCGCAATAAATGCATTCGACGCTTCCCCAAGCCGCTTAATATCGCCCCCTTTCTCGGAAAACGTGGAAGTCCGGCGCTCGGCCAGTAACTTGCCCCCTCGGGAGGAGTGGCCGCACCAATAAAGGCGTGACAATATATGCCCATTCCGCTCTGGCGCCCCCTTTATCAAGCGCCGCGTGGACCTAACGCTATGGCCTATAACGACAGCTTAGTCGCTCCCTTCGAGCCCGAATCTCCAAGCTTCGGCAGGGCCGAGCTACAAAATTCTCCGAACCTCGGCAGGGGCCGAGCTACAAAATTCTCCAAACCTTGGCAGGGCCAAGTAAAATAGTCTCCGAACCTCGGCAGGGCCGAGCCACGAAATTCTCCGAACCTTGGCAGGGCCAAGTAAAACGTTCCTCCGAACCTCGGCAGGGCCGAGCAACGAATTCTCCGAGCCTTGGCAGGGCCAAGTCAAGTGTTCTCCGAACCTCGGCAGGGCCGAGTGACCAGTTCTCCGAACCTCGGCAGGGCCGAGTGACCAGTTCTCCGAACCTCGGCAGGGCCGAGCTACAAAATTCTCCGAACCTTGGCAGGCCAAGTAAAATAGTCTCCGAACCTCGGCAGGGCCGAGCCACGAAATTCTCCGAACCTTGGCAGGGCCAAGTAAAACGTTCCTCCGAACCTCGGCAGGGCCGAGCTACCAAATCTCTGAACCTTGGCAGGGCCGAGTCAAATGTTCTCCGAACCTTGGCAGGGCCAAGTAAAATATTTCTCCGAACCTCGGCAGGGCCGAGCTGCAAAATTCTCCAAACCTTGGCAGGGCCAAGTCAAATGTTTCCGAACTTCGGCAGGGCCGAACGACAGGTTCCCTAAACCATAATGGGAGAAGGTACAGATTCCCCGAACTTCGGTCAAAGCCGACCCTCGATAATTCGGGCTCCGGCAAAAGCGAAGCACGAAGATATCAAACTCCCGATCTAAGCAAGGAGCATATTTTGCCGAACGACCTCTGAACCGCCACGCGCGAACTTCAACTGGTTCGGGCGGCATAAGACCCTCGTCTAAGGACGAGCGGAACGCTTTCGGCACCCCACAAATAATAATGATAGCAAGCTCGGCACAGAAAAGATGAGGATTGAAAAACAGAACCAAATTCTCTTTATTGCCGATCATGATCAATTACAAATGCCTCACAGGCGTTACAAGAACATTGAAATGCATAAAGGCAAATATAAAACTCGGGCAACTAGACAGTCGTGATCGCGTCCAATCGGTTAGGGCCGATAATTGCCCGTCGACACGGACCAATAGTTGCGACTGGCTTCATGTAGTAGCGATATCTCGGTGACCCAACCGAGATATCTGGATGGTCATCCCGGACCATCCAACCAGGGGACCCCTCGGCGAGCAGGTGGGAAGCCAGCGGACCTTGGCGTCGGAATGCTCTCCCAAATCGAGTGCGTGCCGCCGCGCCCCGCCAAATTCCAAGGACGAGGAGTCGGCGAACGGCGCACCTTCACCCCCTTCCCATGTGATGAAAGATTCCCCAGGCGGCTGAGCCCGAAAATCCAAATCGAGGAAGGAGGAGAAGTTCAAGCGAGGCATGGGAGGCCCGCATGCACTTCCGACCCTGCGTCTCCGAGTAGGAGCCGCAGAGATCGCACAGGAAGCGCATATGTGCGCTCTCCGTATGATCTCTGCGCCCCCTTTGTGCGCTCTCCATATGATCTCCGGGACCCACCACCTAAGGGCGAGCCGTTCTCCGGCAGCTCCCCGATCGCCCCAGCTATCCGTGGCAAGGAGCCTGTGAGAGGAAAAGTTGACCCTCCCACTCGTAGCAGCAGAGAAGTGAGCATGGTAGAAGCTCTGATGGGAAAGGCACTTTGAGGATAACCAAGCGTGACCCCTCTTCCCCTTTTTATAGGCAGAAAAGAACCGGGAACGAGCTACCCAAGCTGTGAGTCCCGAAATTCAAACTTCCAAACCGTGCCTCCACGTGGCCTCTCAAGATTGGCGCAGCGCCCCATTGCGCGCCAAGCCCACCGCCTGGTTATGATGCGTACGAAGATCTCCTCTTGATCCCGAATCACTGTCATTTAATACGGGTGATCGCCAGCCAACACCTCGGAAATTGGCGGGCCCAGAGTATCACCCTTCGAAAGCGACGTCCTCCAATGGCGATCAATTGCGTATGCAACAAAGCAATCCGCATGGGAAAAGAGCACCTTCTGGAAAGCTCTGACACAGCTTTATTCCCCCCACTACGCCGTATCATCGGTTCTGGTGAAATAAAAACCGAATCACCTGCGGAGCAGCAGGGCGTTGGCAGAATGGTAAAAGGCGCAAAGACCTTTTCGCCCGTCGGCCCCAGCCGACCTATCTCGTCTGTCGGCGACCTATTTTGTCTGTCGGCCCCAGCCGACCTATCTCGTCTGTCGGCCCCAGCCGACCTATTTTGTCTGTCGGCCCCAGCCGACCTATTTCGTCCGTCGACCCCAGCCGACCTATCTCGTCTGTCGGCCCCAGCCGACCTATCTCGTCTTTCAGCCCCAGCCGACCTATTTTGTCTGTCGGCCTCAGCCGACCTATCTCGTCTGTCGGCTCCAGCCGACCTATTTCGCCTATCGGCCTCAGCCAACCTATCTCGTTTGTCGGTCCCAGCCGACCTATTTTGTCTGTCGGCCCCAGCCGACCTATCTCGTCTGTCAGCCCCAGCCGACCTATTTCGCCTGTCGGCCCCAGCCGACCTATCTCGTCTGTCGGCCCCAGCCGACCTATTTCGTCTGTCGGCCCTAGCCGACCTATCTCGTCTGTCGGCCCTAGCCGACCTACATTGCCTGTCGGCCCCAGCCGACCTACTTTTCCTGTCGGTCCCAGCCGACCTAGTTTCGCCTGTCGGCTCCAGCCGACCTATTATTCTTCGTCGGCCCAGGCCGACCCGGTTTGCCCATCGGGTTTAGCCGGTGCATTTCCTTCAATCTCGAGGTAAGAGTGACCAAAGGGCGTCAGTAAACCACAAGTCGCTCACAATCGAGGCGGAAACAACAACAAGGTCACACAAGGAAAACGCCTAAGTGGAAACGGAAAATCCGTTTATTAAGAAACGTCTGACTAACGTCTAAAAGATGAAATACATGAATGGCCCCTAAGGATCGGGAGCCGCACCAGCTTTGGAGGAACCCTCAGTAGCACCTACAGAAGCACAGCTAGACTCGCCCTTCTCTGACATTTTTACCCCCTCTGCGGCAGTGTACGACCGTCCCTCAGAAACTACAACTTCGCTGGGACCAGGGGCGGCGCCAAGTTCGGCGTCAGAAACGTCGACATATTCGTCTTCGTCCTCTTCTTCAGACTCGCCATCATCGGGATCTTCAACGCTCAGAAAAGAAAGGTCCCATTCCGGGTGCTCACTGAGAATCTGCTGTTTGCACTCCTCCTTCCCATGATGGAAGGCGTCAATGCTGATAGCGTCTTGCCTCCCCCTGAGTATGGCGTGCTGCGTCTTGGCCTCCGCCGTCTGTTTCTCAACCTCAATCACCTGGGCCTTCAGGATGACGTTTTGCTCCTCGAGCTCGCTAGCCCGCGTCTCGAGCTCCGAGCTCCTATTGCGAGTGGACGCGAGCTCACCTTGAAGAGCCCGAACCTCCGACTCCATCTTCACCATCTGAAAGACCCAAAATCAAATCAGCATTGCGAGAACCCAGTAGGGAAAAACAGAAAGGGTAAAATAAGAGCGTACCTCCCCCTCTCGCTCGGCCAACCTCTGGGCCAACTCCTCAGCCTCACGTCTGGCTCTTGTCCTATCAGCCCTGACCAGCTCAACTCTCTCCTGCAGACTGCCGATCTTCAACTGCTTGGCTCCAATTGCCTCCTGAGCTTGGGTTAGTTTGTTGTTCACCCGAGCTATCACCCCTTGTTGCCACTTAGCGCTCTCTTTCAAATGGGCAATTTCGCTATCGCGGCGCTTCAGTCGCTCCTCCACCTCGCCAAGCATCCTGGTTAAACGCTTCCTCTCGTCTGCAGCTTCTCTCCCCAGCCGACCTATGCTCTCATTATGTTCTTTCTGCATCGCCTTCACCTCCAAGGAGTGTTTTGACTCAATTCTGGCCAACTCCAAGCACGCATCGTCGTTCTTCGCCAGGAGTTCCTCTAACTCCTCCACCCTGCGCTTCTGCTTGGACACCTCAGCCAGAGCGACCTGATGTGCCGCCCTTGCCCCCTTCAAGTTCCTATCCATCGTGTCCATGAGCTCTTCAAACTGCTCAGACACCTTCAACCGTGACTGAAGCTCGACATTCTCCCTCCGGGCCTGGACACTGGCCCCCATCGCCAAACTCAAGCGCCAGCAAATCGCCTGGGAAAGCAAAACGCTATGCAAAGGCAAAAATTAAATAAGAGCCCACGATGGGGTCAATCGAGAAACATCTATCGCGCAGGAAAAGTAACTCACCCGCGAGGCATAGGCCCGGGTCATCCTCATCAAGGTCGTGTTATCGATGTCGGAAAGAAGATGGATACTCTCTGCCACGCCTTGCTGCCCGAACGCAGCGTCGACCAACCCTAGGTCGGCAAACTTGTCCGCTGAAGGATCCGCGCCCGGATACAAGGCCGATCTTATCATGGCAGAGAACGCCTCCTCGATACTAGCATCCGAGCTGCCGAATGGGCCAACCCTGCCCGAAGGACCAGCCTGGGTGGCCTCCACCTGAGAGACCTTTAGCCTCCCGGCCTCCTCTACCAAGGCCCTGGCTTGGGTTTCTTCAGATAATTCAGCCAGCCCAAGCGCCAGCCTTCCCAAAACCTTTCTCGAAGAAGCTCCCAATGCGGAGCTCCCGCCTTGCTGCGTCTCCCCCTTCGACGCCCCTCCCTCGATCACCACCATTTGTGTCTCCGCCGCCGGGCCCTCCGAGATCCCGGCCTGTTCCACCGCTTGCGTCTCCTCTGCAGGCTCCCCCGAAGCCTCAGTCTGACCTGCCTCGCTGCTGCCGTGCTCCCCTGCGGAGAGACCGAGAGAAAGTTCCCCTGAACCTCCCCGGCTGCGGCCGCCACTTCTTCCTCTCCTGCTGGAGCTGGTGGCGATCCTGTGGGGACGGCAACCTCCTCAGCAACAATCCCCTCTTCTAAATCCGCCGCTGTTTCCTCTTTCATGGGAGACGCGGTCAGATGAGCCCTCGGAGCCTCATCTGAGCTGTCCGATATCTCCAACAAGAGGGTCGGAGGCCATAACCGCCCTCCCCGGGCTCTCCTTCGCCCCCGGCGCTTCTGCCATGACTGCCCCGGCATTCGGCGGACTCCTCGCGGAAGCATGAGCCCTTTTTACGGGCCGGCCACTGTCCACGCCGCTACCTTCCCCGGGACGTTTCCCTCTCTTCCTCTTGGAGAGGTTTGACAACGCCGACCTTGCAGCTATTAGAATAGAGCACACATACTCAGAATCAAGCACACTAATCGAAAAAGATACACGGCACGAAAGAGACTCACCTTGCGGGTCCAGGGGGCTGAGCCCGGCTGCGAAGAGGGCCCCCTCCGATAGCAGGTCGTTAGCCGAAAATACCTGCCCATTGCGGAGGACGTCCAAGTCCTTCTCCTCCGGCGCCGACAAAGCCGGATGTGTCTCCGCATCCCTTGCAACATCCCCCCATCGCCGAGGGAAATCGGAACCAACATTCCCCTCCGCGATAACAAACTGGCTCTTCCACCCCTTGATGGAAGAGGACTTATCCGCGATAACGTTGAAGAATCTCCGGGGCCCGATATAGGGCCACTCCGACTTCCTCCCAGGAATCAGGTGGTAACAAGTGCGGAAAAGGGGAAGGGTGGCTACGATCCGAATCTAGTGGCACATCGAGATGAATCCGATGATATTCCGCCAACTGTTCGGGGCCACCATTGGCGGGCTGATATTGTAATGGGTCATGATCTCCTTCACCAGGAGGTGGAGAGGAAAACGAAGACCCGCCTTCAGACTATCCTCGTAGATGAAGACCCCGGACTCTAGATCCCGGGTAACTCTATCATCGGGCTCCGGCACCCGTAGGACGACGTCCAAGGGCAAGCCATATCGCTGATGAATCCTCCCCAGGTCCTCGGCAATGATCTCGGAGGCCACATCGTCGGGGCTCATCGCCATTGAAGGGGGTACCAAACGAAAACAATAAGCGTCGAGGAAGATGAGGGCCAGACCCTTTTTGAAAGCGAAATGAGAAGATGCCGAGCGCACGCGCATACATATATATATACGCAGTACGGCCGTCACTTCGCTTCTCCGCCAAGAAAGCCTCCCTAAAAAGGTGGGGCGTCTCGTCCTAGGCATCCCAGATCGCCTCGACAAATGCCCGATCGATCGGGTTCCGTAGCGTGGCGCAATCCCAGCCGTCGCTCGCGAGGGAGCCTTAGCCCCGAAGGCAGGATGGCCCCGTCGCATTAATTAGGGCATCATTGCGCGAGCTGTCCAAGCCAAGACATCCCATCTGGAACGCGCCATTCGAACTTGTACTCCCTATGCTCGAACCTACGCTTCGAACTAGGGAGTGGAGGGCATGTGTTGACGGGTAAAATCGTCATTACGTTAATATCCGTGCGAGGCGGTTAAGGCTAACCTCCTCCCTTCATCCCATCCGGGCTTCCATAGCTCGACCCTTCGGGCTTCCGTAGCTCGGCCCCTCCGGGCTTCCGTAGCTCGGCCCCTCCGGGCTTCCGTAGCTCGGCCCCTCCGGGCTTCCGTAGCTCGGCTCCTCTGGGCTTCCGTAGCTCGGCCTCCTCCGGGCTTCCATAGCTCGGCCCCTCCGGGCTTCCATAGCTCGGCTCCCTCCAGGCTTCCGTAGCTCGGCCCCTCCGGGCTTCCATAACTCGGCTCCCTCCGGGCTTCCGTAGCTCGGCTTCTCCGGGCTTCCGTGGCTCGGCTCCCTCCGGGCTTCCATCGCTTGGCCCCCTCCGGGCTTCCGTCGCTCGGCCCCCTCCGGGCTTCCGTAGCTCGGCTTCTCCGGGCTTCCATAGCTCGGCACCCTTCGGGCTTCCATAGCTCGGCTCCCTTCGGGCTTCCATAGCTCGGCTCCCTCCGGGCTTCCGTAGCTCGGCTTCTCCGGGCTTCCGTAGCCCGGCTCCCTCCGGGCTTCCATAGCTCGGCTCCCTCTGGGCTTCTCTAGCTCGGCCTTTCCGGGCCTTCATAGCTCGGCTTCATTTGCAATCCGAAACCTAACACTTACCTCCGCGGAACTTGAGGCGGGAGACCCCAAGCCTATCGAAACGGCATCCTAGACAAGGAATCATGTCGGGACGTGGCCTAAAGCCTATCATAACCGCCCCAGGCCTACTCAACCAGATCTCGAGGCGTCAAGGAGCTCTCCCAGCCGTCAATCTCTGAACAAACAAGATGCGAATTCTAACGGCCCCACAACGGCCTGATTCTGTTCGTCTCCGTATCGTAACAACCTCCGAACCTTCCAGAAGGCGCTCAAGATCCAAACGACAGTCTATAAATATCAGTCTCACACATTCCCCAGGACACAACTCTGTACGCACACTTGCGCGCTTGCGCCCCCCTCTCACTCTCCTCTCCCCGGCAGCTCGTCGGTGCTTCCGCCCTCTGGAGCCTCCGATTGGCCGCCCCCGGAGAGGTCTCCCGGAGAGATCCACCTCCCCACTGTCTGATTGATCGCCGATTTTTTCTCCACTGACTTGAGCGTCGGAGGGTCTTCCGCGGAGAACACCCCCAGCGTCCCTCCGCGTGTGGGCTTCTTTTTGCAGGTCCGCCGCACTCCTCTCCCTGAAGATCGACCGCGTCCGAGTCGGAGGACGGATCCCGACGGCAATAATAATAAATTTTAATTACTATTTGATGTTTCATAATTTATGCAATTCTTAGGTCTTCCATGTTATGCCAGAGGAGGTATTAATTAAAACCTAATTTTTTTCTCATTCTACGTCGTTTCATTCTGTGCCTGGGTTTAGGTTGTAAATCTTTTATGGCCTGATTTTTTTTTTTTTTTTTGGTCCTGCTCTATTTACTTTTTGTGGAATCCCTTATTTTTTCCCACGCCCTTAGATTAGATTAGTTTGGATTGGAGTATTAGGACCTAATTTAAATTTTTTTAAAAAAAAAATCGTGAGAAAATTTGCAAAGAGACAACGGCCGTCACCCTCTTGCCCTTAGCCCAGCGTATCACCGCGCAGTCGCGGACACGGCCCTGTTTTTGGACGCATCACCCACGGACACGGCCAGCCGCCAGCCGACGCTGCCTCCCGCCAAAGCCGTCGCCCCTGATGTTCCGACACCGCACGGCCGTGGTCCTCCACCCCTTTCTCCTCCCTAACGTCCTCGCACCTCCCGCAAAATCCCGTTGAACACGTCCATGAAGCCCATTCATGACCGTGTTCACGAAGCTCGCTGCCGGTGTACGTGGACACAGGGGAAGCGCCCCTGTTCCGCATATTGATTCGCTTCCGCGCAGGCCTCAAGACCGCATCACCTCCAGC
Source organism: Calamus simplicifolius (assembly GCA_900491605.1). NCBI lineage: Eukaryota > Viridiplantae > Streptophyta > Magnoliopsida > Arecales > Arecaceae > Calamus > Calamus simplicifolius. Next base: position 116,247 of record UESW01002645.1, on the reverse strand, counting down.
GGTTCTCTTCCGCCACCGCCATCTCGCCCTTGCGTCGTCGTGGCGAGGACTCCCTCGTCCGTGCCACCTCCTCCTTGACCGTCGATCATCGCCTGACCGACCTGGAGGCTGTCACTTCTCTCTCAGCTGTTTATCTTCACGTGTTTTTAGCAGGAACAGGTTTTGGCCATAGTCGTCAGATCCGGCCGAACATTGATCAGGCCAAGGGCTTGAATTTTATATCACTGGTTCATCATTGGATCACTGATTGATTTATCGATAAATTATTTTAATATAAAAAATGTAGCCACCAGTGCGTGGAATTCTATTCATCTAGACCTCTTCAACAGTTGAGTCCCTGGGTCTCCAACTGATGAGATGGACACCACCACAGCTTCGAGCGAATGGTTCCTTGGAGTGCAACTTTCCAATGGAACCACTATAGCTTTTTTTTTTTTTTTTTTTTTACAGAAAAAGGGAGAAGAAGGGCTTTATCGATCCATAATTAGGTCCTATAAAAATGTTTTATGCATGGCATGAGATTTATGTAGTTATTCTTTACTTAAAAATAAGTGGTTAATCTAATCACGTTCAGATGCCAGCAGTCAGAATAAAGAAATTGGACAGACGTTATCCAACGACTACAGCTTTCAATAGACTTGGTGTTGTCGATTGGCCAGTTGTCTATTTCTCCAGCAGCAGGAAAGTACGCAGTCAATGCAAGCTAACGGGATCTCCGGGTCGGAGCAACACAATTTCCGAAGACTTGCACCTGAAGTCATCCAAATTGTCGTGGTTCTAAAATTTGAGCGCCATCCGCCAATCGAACCAAATATTGGTAGTTAGTTTGATCCGATTTTATTATTAAAATTAATTTTATATAATTTAATAAAAATTAAAAATTTATTAAATCAATGAAATTCTAAAGATTCAATCTAATTCTGATTTTTAGATTTTAATTTTTAATAAATAAAATAAAAATAAAAATTTTTAATTTTTTACTTTGATTTTTAATTTTTGATTTGTGAATATTAAATTATTCTTATATCATTATTTTATCTTGTATTCTTGTTAGATATTATAACTTTTAAATATCATTTGCATCATATTTATTTTTATTAAATTTCTTATTATTTTTAATTAATCTTATTAGTTTTATTTAAAATTATAAAATTTGAATAAAAAATATTATGTTATATAATTTTTTTGAATAGATATATAAGTTTTAAAGATATTTTCTATAGTTTGATAATTATATTTTATTATTTTTATATTATTAAATTAAAAATTAATTATAACATCATTCGGTTCGATCAAATTGATTTATCTGATCGAACCGTGATTGATTCACGTCCAAATATCAAGTCAATTTATTGTTTGGTTTAATTTTTAAAGCATTATAAATTATCTGAAAACCATGAATTAAAGAGGCATGGAAACATCTAAAATCCAAAGCAATCAGCCTAGCACCCTTCATCAAAGGAAGTCGCGGATAGAGATGCTTTATAGGGGTTTTTTTATTTAAAAAAAAAATTCAGTTGATTTTTTGTTTTTCAAAAAAAAAAAAAAGAATTTTATGTTACAATACATGACGAAGACTTCTAAGAGCAAGGATGGAATTCGTTTTCTATCTGATGATGCCAAGTCACCTCCTTCGAACGTCGGGGAAAACGGATGTCTCGCTCCGGGAAATCCTGCAAGAAAAGTCCCCGGGGACCGGTGGCACCGGTGGGGACCCTCCGACGATCAAGTTAGGGGCTTGGGTTCAGACAAGGAACCACTCCAGCGAAAAGAAGCTGAGGCAGTTAGGGTTTTTTGCAGGAGGAAGAAAGCTCAGAAAAACCAGAGTTTGGATCCCACTTACAGCGTGAATGTGTGTCTTTTATACCTGTCCGAATACAGTGACTTGCTGCTTTGAAAGATCTCTGTTGTATCGTCCCCGATGGATATGACTGGGCTCCATTGCCAGAGGCAGCGAGTCGTACTCCCTTGTAAGGCATGGTGGCGTACAGAGGCATGCAACGCGCCAAACGTCGTTATGAGGCATGGCCCTCCTACGGGGGCACAATCACAGGAGGTACTGGGTGATGCTGCGGTAAGGCATGGTCATGCATAGGGGCATGCAACACGCCAAACATCGTTATGAGGCATGGCCCTTCGTATTGGGGCACAATCACAGGAGTACCGAATGGTACCACGGCCAGGCACAGCCATGTGCTGAAAATCATGTGTGAGCACCGTGCATCCTGATAGTTGCCGTTTTCCTCAGTAGTTGAGTAGCGTGTTAGCGATGCACCCCGAGGGTTAAGAAGTGACGGCCCACCCCCGACCCCGAGGGGGTGCCGGGGGTGGGGGAATGACGATGCACCCCGGGGGTTAAGAAATGATGGCCCCACCCCCGACCCCGAGGGGGTGCCGGGGGTGGGGGAATGACGATGCACCCCGGGGGTTAAGAAATGATGGCCCCACCCCCGACCCCGAGGGGGCCGGGGGTGGGGGAATGACGATGCACCCCGGGGGTTAAGAAATGATGGCCCCCACCCCCCGACCCCGAGGGGGTGCCGGGGGTGGGGGGAATGACAGTGACTGCCGTTATTTTTTCTGACGACGTTGGGATCAGTCATATCAGATGCCCCCTCGCCCTTGGGGCGAAGCGGGTCCCGCCGCTGAGGCCCAAGGGGCGTTCTTCACGTGGCTGATCCCTAGCCTTGTTCTTTATGCGGACGGTACGGGGGATGCAAAGAGACGGCCCTCCGTACCACGCCAGCCACGATCGCCCTCGAAAGTGAGGATCAGCTCATCGGAGCCCGCGCGAAAAGGCGTGTAATGATTTCTTCTCATTACGGCGACACCCTCGGGGGCCCCCTATCGGTGGGGGCGTACCGCGCCACGCGCCGGGGCACTCCTCGAGGCAAGTCAGCGTATGGCAAAGGGCCGCGTGGCCGACGGACATGGCGGGGGACGTTTTGAAAATCCAACAAAGCCAGGCGAGGGGGGATGAACTGACGCCGCATCACCCCATCATCGTCTTCTTCGCCTGCTCTCCCAGTGCCCCCGCAACCTGCGAGCTCGCGCCCAGCTTTCTTTGCTCTCCCAGGTCAGCCCCCTTCGTTTTAATTTTCTTTATTCATGAGTCTACCTTCCTGGACCTCGGAGGACGGTTCTGAGGACCGTCCTCCCTCTGTGAGGCTCCAGACTCCTTCTCCTTCTCCTCCAATCGAGTGGTCCTCTGATTCAGAGGACCACGTCCCTTTGGCCCGGCGACGGGCCGCCGATGGAGCCGCCGGTGGAGCTCCGTTGAGGGCCGCCGGCCGGGGGTCGGGACCTCCTCGAGGGTGGAGGAATCCCCAGGGGGGGTAGCCTCCTCGCTGACGCGGTCGGATCTGGAAAGGATCCGGGCCCGCTATCGGATCCCTCAGGAGATCAACCTATTTCTGCCGACCCCCGACGACCGGGTTATCTCTTCCCGACCCGGTCGCGTAGCCTTCTATGAGGTCTGCCTACAGGTAGGCCTCCGTCCTCCTTTCCATCCTTTTTTCATCACCCTCCTTGACTTTTATTCTTTGACCCCTTCCCAGCTAGTCCCGAACTCTTGTCGGGTAATTAGCGCTTTTGTCATCCTTTGCCATCGCCTAGGTATTGCTCCTAGGGTCAGTTTATTCCGCAATTTCTATTCTCTTCGGGCCCAGAAGGGATGGTGGGTGTTTCAGCCCCGACCCAACAGGGTCCTTAAGCTTCTTTTGCCTTCGTCAATTAAGGGGTGGAAACCCCGTTTCTTTTTTGCTGATATTGGCCAAGTCCGGCCCCGGTGGGGGGACCCCGACCTCCGAGGGAATGTCGCGGCTGTCCAGCCCGGGGACCGGGAGGCGATGGGGGCATTGCTGACCGCCGAGATCCCCCGGTACACCCTATTGCTAGGGGAGGAAAACTTCGAGTTGGCAGGCCTCGTCTCCCATCGGGGTAAGTCCTTTTCGCACTTAGCTAGAAATCCTGCCCT
>UESW01002645.1:70022-110500 GCA_900491605.1 Calamus simplicifolius | reverse complement strand
GGGCTTTATGCCTGGCTGGTGCAGGGCTTTGGTGCCGACGAAGTGCCGGGCTTTGTTGTTGAGAGCCAGTGGTACACTGCTCTGCCAGTGGTACACTGGGCTTTATGCCTGGCTGGTGCAGGGCTTTGAGTGCCGACGGGGTGCCGGGCTTTTGTTGTTGAGAGCCAGTGGTACACTGCTCTGCCAGTGGTACACTGGGCTTTATGCCTGGCTGGTGCAGGGCTTTGAGTGCCGACGGGGTGCCGGGCTTTTGTTGTTGAGAGCCAGTGGTACACTGCTCTGCCAGTGGTACACTGGGCTTTATGCCTGGCTGGTGCAGGGCTTTGGTGCCGACGGGGTGCCGGGCTTTTGTTGTGAGAGCCAGTGGTACACTGCTCTGCCAGTGGTACACTGGGCTTTTGCCTGGCTGGTGCAGGGCTTTGGTGCCGACGGAGTGCCGGGCTTTTGTTGTGAGAGCCAGTGGTACACTGCTCTGCCAGTGGTACACTGGGCTTTATGCCTGGCTGGTGCAGGGCTTTGAGTGCCGACGGGTGCCGGGCTTTTGTTGTTGAGAGCCAGTGGTACACTGCTCTGCCAGTGGTACACTGGGCTTTATGCCTGGCTGGTGCAGGGCTTTGAGTGCCGACGGTGCCGGGCTTTTGTTGTTGAGAGCCAGTGGTACACTGCTCTGCCAGTGGTACACTGGGCTTTATGCCTGGCTGGTGCAGGGCTTTGAGTGCCGACGGGGTGCCGGGCTTTTGTTGTTGAGAGCCAGTGGTACACTGCTCTGCCAGTGGTACACTGGGCTTTATGCCTGGCTGGTGCAGGGCTTTGAGTGCCGACGGGTGCCGGGCTTTTTTGTTGAGAGCCAGTGGTACACTGCTCTGCCAGTGGTACACTGGGCTTTATGCCTGGCTGGTGCAGGGCTTTGAGTGGATTCATAACTAGAATTGAATCTTGTTAGCATTGAATAAGGGGTGAATACCCAAACAAAACACGGAGACGATGCTTAATATGAAAGGATGGATACATTACTGGTAATACCGGCGGAGGTTATCCGCATTCCACGTCCTAGGAAGTGGTGTCCCATCAAGTTCTTCAATTTTATAAGCTCCGTGGTGCAGCGTCTCGGTGATTCGGTAAGGTCCTTCCCAGTTAGGGGCTAGCTTGCCTCCTTCAGTTGGCTTTGAGACCTCGGCCCGCCGGAGGACTAGATCTCCTGGTAGGAACGTCCGGGGGCGCACGCGTGCGTTGTAGTACCTCGCGGCCCGTTGCCGGTAGGTTGCCATCCGAAGCCGCGCCCTGTCTCGCACTTCCTCCACCAGGTCGAGGTTGGCTCTCAGTTGGTCAGGATTACCTTCTTCACTATAAGCCTCCACCCGGGGGCTGGGTGCTCCGATCTCTACTGGGATAACAGCTTCGGAACCAAAGACCAAGCTGAACGGCGTTTCTCCAGTGGGGGCTCGAGGCGTCGTATGATAGGCCCATAGCACGTTGGGGAGCTCCTCTACCCAACGTCCCTTGCAACCGTCCAGCCGAGACTTCAGTCCTTGGAGAATGATTCGGTTGATCACTTCAGCCGCCCCGTTGGTTTGAGGATGTCCGACGGAAGTAAATCTTTGAAAAATACCCAGCTCGGAGCAGAACTCCCGAAAAGGCGCATTATCAAACTGACGGCCATTATCGGTGACCAGTGTGCGTGGCAGGCCGAACCGACATATGATTGACTTCCAGAAGAAAGATCTTACTTTGCTCTCGGTAATCTTGGCCAAAGCCTCAGCTTCGACCCACTTGGTGAAGTGGTCCACCGCCACCAAGAGGAACTTTCGCTGTCCGGAAGCCGGGGGAAATGGACCCAAGATATCCATGCCCCACTGGGCAAAGGGCCAAGGCGCCACCACAGGGGTCAGGTTAGATGTCGGTTGTCGCTGGATATTGGCGTGACGTTGGCAGATATCACACCTCTTGACAAGCTCGGCCGCGTCCTCCTTCATCGTCAGCCAGAAGTACCCTTGGCGCAGAGCCTTGTAAGCCAGGGCTCTGCCCCCCAGATGACTCCCGCATATGCCTTCATGGATCTCCCTAAGGATATAATCCGATTCCGCTGGCCCCACACACCTGAGGACCGGATATGAGAATGATCTTCGATAAAGCTTCCCGTCTATCATCAAGAATCTCGGGGCCCTTCGCCTAAGCTGTTTGGCCTCCGCTGGGTCCCCTGGGAGGGTACCGTCGGTCAAGTATCGGATGTAGGCATCCATCCAGGAGGGCTCCGGCTCCACTGGTAACGCTTCATCCGCGGCCTCAATGCTTGGGACTGGTAGATGCTCCACGTATGTCCTCCCTAACGCCCCGTCGACCGAAGTGGCCAAGCGGGACAGGGAGTCAGCCCTGGCGTTCTCTGCCCTGGGGATATAGCTGACACGAAAGTAAGAAAAATGAGACGCCTGGGACCGCACCTTGCTCAGGTAGCGGGACATGATCGGGTCCCTAGCCTCGTATTCACCAGTAATTTGCCCAGAAATGAGCTGAGAGTCTGTAAAGGCCCTCAAGCGCCCCGCGCCCAGCTCCTTAGCTAGTCTCAACCCCGCCAGCAGGGCTTCGTACTCCGCCTGATTATTGGTCGCCGGGAACTGGAATCTGAGGGCGTACTCTACCACGTCTCCCTCCGGGCTTGCAAGTATGAGTCCGGCTCCACTCCCTTGAGAGTTTGCCGCTCCGTCTACATGCAGGATCCAATCCTCCACCTCCCCAGATGGGGGAGGGTCCACAAACTCCGGTTGCGCCTCCTCCACGTCCTTCTCGGTCCAGGAGCATTCGACTAGGAAATCCGCCAACACCTGAGACTTCATGGCTGATCTCGGCCGGATGGACAGATCGAACTCGCCTAGCTTGATGGCCCATTTAGCCAGCCGGCCGGAGGTGTCGGGGCGAGACAGGATAGCACGCAGGGCTGGTCTCCGCGTCATGGAGTATTTTGCTGGTGTAGTAGATTGGCTTCTGAGCTCCGTCGGTATCCATGCGCACCAGCACCGAGCTGACGGCCTCCGGGGAAGCGGCCAGATACAGGAAGAGCTCCTCCCCATTTTCGGGCTTGGATAGCAGCGGTGGAGTGGAGAGAAACTGCTTCAATTCTTCAAAGGAGTCCTGACACTCTTTCGTCCACTCGAAGCCGTTAATCTTGCGCAGCGCCTTGAAAAAGGGGAGACACCTCTCCGCCGACCTCGACATGAAACGACTCAAGGCCGCCACCCTCCCCGTCAGGCGTTGCACCTCCTTCTTGCTGACCGGGGGCCGCATCTCCAGGATGGCTCTGATCTTGTCGGGGTTGGCCTCGATCCCGCGCTGGGTCACCATGAAACCCAGGAACTTGCCAGCCGCTACTCCAAAGGCGCATTTGTGGGGGTTGAGCTCATCCGGTACCGGCGCAGATTGCTGAAAGTCTCCCCGAGGTCGGTCACATGGTCTTTGCGCTGGTGCTTTTGGTCAGCATGTCATCCACATATACCTCCATTGCGCCCCAGCTGATCCTCAAAACCTTGTTCATTAATCTTTGGTAAGTGGCCCCGGCGTTTTCAGTCCAAAGGGCATCACCTGTAGCAGTAGATCCCCTTCTCCGTGACAAAGGAGGTTGCCTCTTCGTCTGCTGAGCTCATCTTTATTTGATTGTACCCCGAGAACGCATCCATGAAACTGAGCGTCCCGTGCCCGGAGGTGGCGTCTACCAGCTGGTCGATTCGGGGGAGCGGGAAGCTGTCTTTGGGACACGCCTTATTGAGGTCGGTGAAATCCACGCACATCCTCCAGCTTCCGCTGGCCTTCCGAACCATCACAACGTTCGCCAACCAGTCGGGGTAGCGCACCTCACGGATGTGGCCAGCCGCCAACAGCTTCCGCACCTCCTCGTCAACAGCCCTCTGCCGGTCCGGGGCAAAACTCCTTTCTTCTGCCTGATGGGCCGGCACTCGGTCGGATGCTGAGCTGATGTGTGATCACCTCCTCCGGGATCCCAGGCATGTCGGATGCTGACCACGCGAAGACGTCGGCGTTGGCCCGCAAAAAGGTGAGGAGCCGGTCACGGGCTTCGTCCGAAAGCGAGGCTCCAACTCGAACCGTCTGGGGTCCTCCCCGAGGGGGAAAGTGAGCAGCTGCTCGGCCGGTTCCCCCCTCCTCTCCAAGTCTCGTGGGTCAAGGGTCTCTGGTGTCGATGCAGATGGCGGTGCAAGCTCCGCCCCCTGGGGACTGGGGGCCAAGGTGATAGCATAGCGCCGGCAGGTCCTGCTCTCCTCGCATCTCGCCGATCCCGCTGGGGGTCGGGAACCTCACCAGGAGCCGCTTGGTAGAAATGACGGCGTCCAAGAGGTTGAGCCCGGGCCTCCCGAGAATTGCGTTGTACGCCAGGGGTACACGGACCACCAAAAACTTAAAGACAGTGCTTTGGCACGGAGCCGTTCCGGCGGTCACGGGGAGAGTAATTTCCCCCTCGACCCTCACAGAATCTCCCGTGAATCCCATCAAAGGCGTGACGACAGGTCGAAGTAGACCATGCGACAAGTTCATACGAACAAAGGCATCATAGTTCAAAACATCTACGGAACTTCCACTGTCGACTAGGATTCGTTTTACAGGGTGTTTAGCAATCGTCATGGATACGACGACGCATCATCATCTTTATTTACAACCCCCTCTAAGTCCTCTTCGAAAAAAGGAATTACAGCCTCCGCTCCTCCTTCCCCCCTTGGTCTCTTCGGCGGGCCTCCTGCCCCCCAGGAAATCATCGCTACCGTCTTCTCCGTCGGGGCGTTATCAATCTCCGGCGGCGCAGGCGCTGACGGGCCAGGAGCTCCTGGGTTGTTCCTTTGGACGAACTTCCTCAGGTGGCCTTGCTGAATGAGGTCTTCAATAGCTTTCTTCAGCTGTCGGCAGTCGTCGGTATTGTGGCCATGGTCCCGGTGGTAGCGGCAGTAGAGGTTTTTGTTCCGGGGGATCTTCGGTTGATGGGAGGAGGACGTTGCAGGTAGGGCTCCCCTTCGATCTCGAGCAGGATCTGGGATATGGGAGCAAGCAACGGAGTGTAAGGCCCGTCTCTCGGCGCTGGAGGTCGAGGGCGGTTGTCTGGTCGGCGAGGAGGCTCGGGCCTCCTGGGGCGGGCTTCCGCAGGCTCTGGCTGGGTTGGCTTCCGGGGTATTCCCGCCGGCTTCACGCCGGGAAAAGTCAGCTTCGTCCGCCCGGATGTACTTCTGGGCGCGGATCAAAAGTTCGGAGTAGGAGCCCGGCGGCTTCTTGTCAAGAGAATATGCGAAGCGGGAAGGGCGAAGCCCCCGCTTCAAAGCCAAGGTAGCTACCGAATCCTCCAAGTTATATACCTCCAGGGCGGCCTCCTTAAACCGGGCGACATAGTCTCGCAGGGACTCGCCATTCTTCTGCTGGACGGCAAACAGACTGTCTGCCACCCTCGGGATCTTCCGGCAGGCGTCAAAGTGGGCCAGAAAAGCCCTCTCCAGCTGGCGAAAGGAGTCGATGCTCCGTGGCGGCAGGCGAGAATACCAGGCCCGGGCAGCTTTTTTTAGGGTAGCAGGGAAGGCCACACACATAAGGGAGTCAGTGGCCCCCTGAACTTGCATGAGCACCTTGTAGCTTTCCAAATGGTCCAGGGGGTCCGTAGTCCATCGTATGGGTCCAGCTGAGGAAGGCGGAACCGGGTAGAGATTGGCTCCTCCATGATGCGGCGGGACAGGGGAGGCCGACTGTCGTAGTCAGTCTCCGGCAGGTGGGTGATTCGACGGCTAAGTTCTTCCAACTTCTGATTGCACTCCTCGATTCGACGCTCAGCTCGGCGGGGCATTCGGCCGTCAAAGGAGCCCTCCCCCGAAGATTCAGAAGAGGAACGGGGGCGGCGATGCCGGCGCGGGCGCTCTGCCTCCTTCCCGTGCCACCGCTTAGAGAGACGCTGGCGTGGCGAGAAGGAGACCGGGGCCTTTTGGATGCCTCGCGGTGATGCGGCTTGGCTGGGGATCGGCGGTGATGCTCCGTAGGGACTGGCGATCTTCGGCGGGAGGAGTGCTGGCTAGGCTGCATCACTCCAGGGACAGACGGGTTCGCTCCGGTTGCCGCAAGGCCGCCGGCTGCTGCCGCTGCTGCATGCCTTTGACCACCGCCGCCAGCGACTGGACCTGGGTGGCCAGGGCTGCAAATCGATCTTCTTGAAGTGGCTGTGGAGCAGACGCAGGGGCGTCGTTCTGTGGAGCAGAAGGCCCTGCCCCCTGGAGGTTCGGAGGCTCTGGGAAACAGATACGAGAGCCGGGGGGGCCTCCGCGGGTGGACCAGCCCCGCAGCGCTGCCCCCCAGCGCGACCGACCGAAACTCCTTTTGTTCGAGTTATCACCATAGCTTCAAGGTCTTGAAGACAAGAGAGAGAAAAGCCGCTGGTTCGAAGTCTTTCTTATCCCCCCTTGGCGTCATCACTATCCATGACTCTAACGTCGTCAAAAGTTGTATTTGGCGGACCACGACCAATGAGCCACGTTATTGCACCTTCAATTTCCAACACAAGTATTTCGAAAGATAAGGCACGCCAATCACGGGTCAAACTCATTTTTCTTTTGGATTTTTTTTTTCTTTCTTTCATTGTATCTCCAACTTCCTTGTAAATTTCAAGAATCATCAGATAGTCTGTGAAAGTTGATGTTCTTCTTGACTAATTTTTTCTTAAGCGGTAGTATCTCTTTAGCACATCTCCACATGAAGAATTTGATTTCAGATGAGGCATGCATTTTCTACATAACTGGCCATAATCTATCCTCTTCTTCACTGTTACTAGGTTTTCCCAATTGCCTTTATAATATTTTCTCTCTTTTTTTTTTTTTCCAAAAGGTTTATCTCTGCTTCACGTGGAATAGAAAGGTTTTCTAACAACTCTTCGTCGATAAGCAACGACAGGTTAAAAACCACTAGATCACAAAAGCCTAGCCGTAGTGCGCCTCTGATTTTATTCTTAACTTGTTCCAGCTGACCAGTGGATTTTCTTTTCATCCTTCTTTTTGACCCCACTAAATCTTGGCCATTATAGCATGCATATGCATAGTCCCTTTGGAATTTTAAAGCATTGACATGACAAATGTCGGATGGGAATGGGACCTGAACAATTGAAGTGCTTTCTACTCGAGGCAACGCAAGAAATTTAATTCTCCAACACTTTGTTGGTAAAATTAGGCAAGAATTAAGACCAAACCACAAAAAGAAACTTGAGCTTTGGAAATAATTCTGGAAACTAAAACCATTTCATCATTTCTTGATTATTTAAGCATCGCAAAGGGAGTTGCTCGGCCGCGAAGGGCCCCAATGCCTTCTTAGTCTACCTCCTCGACCCAGGATCCTTCCCCATCGGCATCGTGGCTGGTGCGGCCACACGGTCTCGTACAAACAAAACAGAACATGGGTGACCGAACCGAGTCGTCAATAACCCGCGCGAATTAAATCCTAATTGCAGAACATAGTTATTAAGCTCGGATCGAATTGACCGATTAAGTCAGTTGAATCGAAATTGAGAAGTTAAATCGATGCAATTTCAACATAAAATATAATATGATACATAAATGATTTGAAATAATTCGATCCATCCATTCAATTCAATTTACCCGATCAATCCAACTTGAATCATAAATTTTATTATCATTTTAATTTTAATTTTTTATTAATATAAATATATTTTTATATTAAAATAATCTATCAATGTCGAATCAATGACCCCATAATTTGAGCCGGGTCAATATCAGACAACTATGCTGCAGAGTCAATCATTTGCTAACGGGTCAGGCAGTCTCAGTGCAAAGCAAAGAAGGAAAGGACGGAAGATGGGCTCCATTGACTGCTGACCTGAGGACGCTGGACGTGACCGGTGAGTGTGGATGATGATGCTGCTGTACCCGCGTTTCCAGCCCGGAATAACAATATAGGAGCAGGGTGAACGTGGGAGCCAACGCCCCATCATTATTTTAACTTTTTATGTTTATCTTCATCTTTTTTATCTTATTTTTAATAAAATCATTATTTTTATTCTTAAAAAAAATTCTATATCATTAAAAATCCTACACCATCGGCTTCATTTTTAACATTAAAATATATTTTTTAAAAAAATTAATTTTTATTCATTATATTTTAAAAATAAAAATAAAAAATTAAATTTTGTATAATAAATAAAATAAAATTTTATGAATTAATTTATATAAATATATTAAATCAGAACATAAAAAAAGAATAATAACATAAATTTGTGGTTATGAGCTATTTTATAAGAAAAAAAAATATGCAACGATAAATCTTAATAAATATAAAGAAGATATAAATACATATAATCTTAAAATATTTTAGAACCATAAGGTTATATTTAATATATTAAAATAATATAATAATATTTAATGAATATAAAATATATTAGGATGGAGGATCTCATGAGATAGTAAGTATTATTTTTATTCCAGTCCCATCCCATCAATGGGAATAGAAATTTTTTCATCTTTATTCCTATAAAAAAATTCTTTCATCCTTACACTGTTTAGGATGGGTCCTCGTGGATATTAAGAAAAATAAAGAAATTATTATTCCTAATTTTTATGGATCTGAACTTATCCCAAACTTTAGAAGTATAACCAAGCAGCATCTCTCATAATCCCCCATTTCTGCATGGGCTTATTACCCCTTATTAAGAAGAAACCAATCCTTAACATCAAGAAAGATGATTAATCATATCCTTGCATCAGCACCTAAAAGAGTGTCCCATTGATTTATAAATTGATTACCTCATGTTTGAATAATCTTACCTCGATTGAAAATTTTTTTTAATAATTATAATTAAAATTTATTTACTACGGATTAATTTGCATTTGAATTTAAGGCCCCATGACCTAAGCCAGGAAGTAGATGAATTTAAATAATCACAAATGAATCAAAATTGATCCAAATATACAAAAATTTACGAATAATAAACGTGATGGCATGAATAGAATTAACTTGTTCTTAAATTTTTAATATCATAAAGGAAGGTGTGAAGAATTTATAATTAAGTTTCGGTTTGAAGGAGTTGCAACTTGTTCTTAAATTTTTAAGATCATAAAGGAAGGTTTAAAGAATTTATGATTAAGTTTCGGTTTGAAGAAGTTGCAACGTCGGTCTTCTTCCCGGTTTAACACAAACTTTCTGAAGCTAGAAGACGTGTCGGCTTAACAAACTTTTGATATATAACTCCTCGAAGAAGCTCTTTTTTAGAAATATCGGAAAAGGAGCCAGTTTCTTATAAAAATGTAATGACCCGAGCTCACGGGCGGCGATCCCGTTTCTTCAAGGCGATCCTCGATGGCCCCCTCTTCTCCAAGGCGACCCTCGGTGGCCCCCATTTCTCTTAGGCGGCCTTCGGGGCACCCGCTTCTCCCAGGCGGCCCTCGGTGGCCCCGTTTCTTCAAGGCGGCCCTCGGCAGTCTCTCCTCATCAAGACAGCCCTTGCGGCCTGCCTTCTTCGAAATCTTCGAAATTAGCCTTAGCGCTGGTTGTAGCACCAGCCTCCGCATCGACTCCCGAGCGAGCTGTGATGCCTACGTGGCCCCAACTTGTGCCAGGCACACCTATCGTCTGATCCATACATCCGATGGGATCAGGCCCACCTGCCACCTGGCCCACGCGCCTGATGGGACCAGACTCACCAACTACCTGACCCACGCGGCCGGCCCCGCTCGGCCCCGACATCTCCAAGTCGGCCCCGACCTTCTCCAAGTCGGCCAAGTCGGTCCCGACCTTCCCTAGTCGGCCCCGCTTGGCCCCGGCATCTCCAAATCAGCCAAGTCGGCCCCGACCACCCCTGGTCGTCTTCGCTCGGCCCCGACATCTTCAAGTCGGCCAAGTCCGCCCCGACCTTCCCTGGTCGGCCCCGCTCTGGCATCTTCAGGTCAGCCGAGTCGGCCCTGCTCGGCCTCGGTACAGTCCAAAAAGGATCCAATTGGTGCCTTATCCTTCTTACTTTACTACATATAAACCACTTAATCAACTCCTAATTATCCGATGTGGAACAATTAGGAGGGGCATCACAATCTACCCCCTTAACAGGGGTAAATGATCACAGGCAAACAGAATTCTAGAGGTGGCCTTCATAGGTTCAAGAGGTGGCTCCCATCTCATAGATGTAGTACTTTATCTTGTGTGGCACTTAGCTCCTGCACTTTCGACTGATGGGCCCGTTTCATTACAAGAAGCAAGACGGACAAGCTCCACACCAACTTAGGCTACCATAGCCCAAAAAGGATCTAATTGGTGCCTTATCCTTCTTACTTTACTACATATAAATCACTTAACTAACTTTCAATTATATGATGGGATAATTGGAAGGGGCATCACAAAGAAGCTGGCAACGCCTTAAAAAAAACGAACCCTTGTTCTCCTCCTGTGTGGTTCTCCTTTCCATCTCCATCATCAAATACTACCCCCTCATTCATGCGCCTTCTTGTGGGCTTCGATTCCTCTCGAGTTTTCAATGTGTTTGGCTGCAGTATATAGATGCAAATCAATTTGGACAGGACTACTCTTAACCTTCCCATCTTTCCATGTTTCTCGTACCTTCTAGTAAGGTAACCTTGCAGCGGATCATCTGCAGGGTATAATAGCATGCGAGCTGCTTGAGCCCGTGCTCTGTTAATTTATTAGCAGGAGAGAGGATGCCGTCAATTTTGTTTACTTTAGATCCTTAATGGAGAGCACTCTCCCATGTTGCAGCGCGCACAGCCACAAAAACAAAAATGGAGAACGAAAAGAAAACGCATCCAATGGAATCACCTAACAGCGTTTAAAACTCCTATCATCGAATACAATACATGAGACAAGATTTTATAAAAATCAGGGCAAGAACACCTCGCAGCATGACAGGTGGCTTTTCCCAGAAATAACTATTCATGCATCAATCAATTGCTTATGCAAACAATTATAAATCTTCGATGCAGTCCAGCGAAAATGAATAGCCCCACGAACGTTTGGGACCATTATAGAGATTAAAATGAAAACTTTAGCCCGTGTTGGTTGTCATCCTCAACCCAGTGATTTGAGATATTGCCTTTTCTTTAACAGAACCTGAATATCTTATCCCCCTATTGAACGTGACATAAATAATAGAGTATTATTATTTAATAATTTACCGAAGATGCAATATGATTGAATCCCCAATTATTTTATAGGTAACTTTTTGGTTGAATGGGCATTGTCATTAAGCTTAATTATTGACTCCATCAATTATTAGAAAAAGGTTAGTCCTTCTCAGCTAAGCAAACGCGGCCTCCTTCCAGAGTCTTCTGTCTTCCACCCTTGGTGACGAGACCCCGGTCCACGCTGTCCACGTGAACCGTGCGGGAGCTTCTATTTACACCGCAAAAATTTATTTTTCCTAAATTACCCTTGAAACAATTGCCTCCGTCCCTCCCCCCACCCACCGACCCCCCCTCCCGGCTTCCCCTTGCCACGGTGCCGAAGAGGAAGGGGGTGAGGGAGGGGGGAGCCGGAGCGATCGAGAAGGGGAGTCGGCTCCCAGCCGCCGAAGTGAACGGAAAGAGGGAGGAAAGCCGGGGAACGGGAGGAGGGAGGGAAGCCGGAGAGAAGGATGGGGATTTAAGGGTAGTTTAGGAAATTAATTTTTTTTAAAAAAATTGAGAGGTGTAGAGAGTAATTTTTGCGGTGTATTTAGAAGCTCCCGCACGGTTCACGTGAACAGCGTGGACCGGGGTCTCGTCACCAAGGGTTGGTAGCAGAGCTCACGCTCGGTAAAGTTAAAACAACCAACATCCGATCGAAAGTTCGTCGATCAACAAATTTCGCACAATAACATCAAAAAAAAAAAATCATACAAAGAAGAGCAATGGGATAACTAGAAGAACAGATCAAACCAAAAGCAATATATCAGTATATAAAAAGTCGCATACAGATCTATAGATCAAACCACCAAGTCGAAAAACCCTACCACCAATCAATAACTAGCATCAACAGGGACGCCGGAGAAGGCATCCATATAGATAAGATCCAAAACAATGCTATAAGAAAAAGAATCTACTAACAAACGCATGAAGAGCATATAGATAAGCCTAGATACGCATCGGATGCCGTCGGATCCGGAGATGGAGCGACTAGATCTGAAGTCGGAGTCGTCTGATACCTCAGTGGCGGAGGGATCCGAAGAGGAAAGCCACGGTGGAGAAGAGGAGGGCGACGGTGAGAGGGGCGGAGAGGGCCGCGGCGCCGGAGGTGGGGCTTGGAGCGGGGGCATCAGCGGCGGCGGCTCCGCCCGCCAGGGTCATCGCGGCGAGGACCGCCGCGATGAGGGCGGAGAGAACCTTGGTCTCGATGGCTGCCATTTCTCTTCTCTGTCTCTCCCTTCTACGGTTTACGATCGGCGGAGTGGAGGAAGAGAGAGATTAGCGTTTAGGGTTTTGAGTTAGGAGAGAGAAGGGTTAGGGCGGTTTTTATAGTGCGAATCGTAGGTAGCGTTTCGCTGGACCGGCAGATGCCCACAGCCTGGCAATTCCGTGGATGTGGACAGCTGGCAATTCCGCGTACAACCAACGCCCGCCAGGCGAACGGGTACAACTGCAAAGCGGCCGATAGAAGATACCTTGGCGTAGAGCCATTAGGTATTCAATCTGAACTTAACTACATCTCTCGAAGCAAATCTTTGTCAGTAGGGTGCAATTTGTGCCGGATTCAATTTGAATTTGGCCGGTCAAATTTGATTGCAGCATGTATCGATCTCATGTTTGCTTAACTCGACTTTCAAGAATTCAGATTTAATTTAAACTAATTTGTAATTGATTCCATATTGAATTACGTTCAATTCAAACCCCAAATAACTCGAACTCGAAATAACCTGTAACTCGTCCACGGCCCTTCATTCATTTCTACCGCTTAAATGCTCAACCCTACAATACAACTAGAACATAAAAGAGAAACCAAAGTTGCGTTTTCTCTTAGTTCTCACCTTCTCATCAAGCCAGACCGAAGTTCTCTTCAATCTTTACCTTAGCCTGACCCTTCAGAGCAGGATCATCCTTCCAAAGAAGTTGGCCGTCGAATCTCTCAAGTTGTGAAAAGAACTTGATTGCCGAATCTTCCGAGTCGGCCATCACGCCTCAATCTTTTCACCGCCGCATCCCCAAATTCAAGGACGATGAGCTCTTCCCTTATTCTCTGGACGTAAGAGAGAAAGAAGAAAAACAGAGGATTGCCAGTAGGTTTGCATTTGTTTGTTTATTTTTAGAATTTAATATTATGATTGTGAAGGGAATTTTATATGTTTTATATAAATTAAATTTATATAATATGCAGCGGAAGATAAAAATAAATATGAAATTTAATTTTTAAAGTCCAATATTCTTAGGGAACAGATTCAGTTAACAAGAAATAACATATAATTTAATAATAGATCATACATATGTTTTTTATTGGGGATGAAGCCCGATGAAGCCGGTAAACGATTTACCACTAGCCATCCATGCGTCCGGTAAACGATTTACCACTAGCCGTCCATGTGTCCGGCCTCTAATGGTGATCCATGCGAAGATCTTTGGAAGATGTCCTCTCAGGATTGGATGATAACCTTCTTGCGAGGGGTACTAGCGCCTCTTTTCTTTTCAATTGATTTTTCAAATCAAGAGAGTGAAACATTTCTTGATCAAGATCAAATCTTGATCAATCAAGAGAAAAATATTTCTTGATCAAGATTAAATCTTGATTTATCAAAGAAAATAATTTCTTGATCAAGATCAAATCTTGATCAATCAAGAAAGAAAAGATTTCTTGATCAAGATCAAATCTTGATCAACCAAGAGAGAAGAAAAACCTTCCTTCAACAACCCAGAAAGAGGGACGTGAGAGAGAAGAGCTTCCAACCCTTCAAGAGAGAAGGACGTCCTAGAGAGAGAAAGGACGTTTTAGAGAGAGAAAAGACGTTTTAGAGAGAGAAAGTGGATGTTAGGCATCCAAAAGAGAGAAAAAGGAGGAGTTCAAAGGGCGTATCTCTTCCTTTTTATACATGAAACGAGGTTGTATGGTTCCATAAAAAGGGGGATTTTTGTCACAACCACCTAACCATTCAACCATATCATGTTGATAACAATTATCCTAACAAATTTAGGATATTTGTTATAAAAATTATCCTAACAAATTTAGGATATTTTTTATCATGATAATGTTAGGGTTACAACCATCTAACCACATCCCTAAAAATTAGAAAATTAGTTATCTCATGAAACCAACCTCGCAACCTTGAATTTGGCTTCATGAGGACGCCCCAAATCATGGGGTTCCCTCCTCCATGATGTGGATATGGGTCATGTCCATCACATGGGCATGGATCCATCCTCCACGTGGCACGATCTCAGCCCTCGGTTTAATTAGGTTTCCACGAATCAAATCATGCCATCATATGGACCCAATTAAAAACTATATTATTAATCTCAATTAATTTAAGCCATCCATCACATGGATCAAGCCTAATTAATGGATTTCATATGTACATCTCATGTACAAAAGGTCTCTCTCTTGAACACAAAATTCTTTTCTCTATGATGAATCCTATTCATCAATTTCATGTTCTTTCATTAAGATTGAGTCAAACCCAAGCCTAATTAATTGGTTATCTAATTTGAATTAAGTCCAACTTAATTTCCATTTTAACTTCATCCAAAATCTTATTAATGTGTGTAACCCATTAGGTCCCTTGACACGTTGGTAATAATCATGTCCCTAATATTGACCCTAAGGATGACTTGATCAACACCTTGTCCAAGTCAATTCTTTAACCAAATCAACTCTTTGATTAAGTCAAAGAATCAATGATTATAGATCATGAGCGGCCTCTAGCAAAGCATCATGACCACCCAAGTATTAAGGGTTTGTTGTCGTGGTCATCAACACCTGTCCATGAACGGTTACCATACGATTCAATTCCTTCGTCACATATCCCAGATCAATCTGTGGTATGGAATGTGTCAACCATATAAATGATCTTTGTTTACTTGATCTCAGAAAAATTGACTCATATGAATTAGAACTTCGAAACCATTTCGAATTCCAACTCAACCTTGGAAGGATTTAACAATCAATTTAATCCATCAAGTGGCCATGTGATATAACCCTTTCTATCAAGGAAGACGAATCCTGTCTTGATTAAACAACACCTTCATGCGCTTCATATCATACCCAATCGACACCATATTTGCCATCCGTGGCTAGAGCGACGTTTGCATGTCGTCAAAGCATGATATTCCACACATGAGGTGCAATGAAGATCTCAAGTCAAAGGATCACTCGTACCACCTTCATCAAAGATCAACCATCGACACTATATAGAATATCCATATGGAATATCTGTGCGGGTCATCCAATGTATCATTACAATAACGAACATTCACACACCATATCCAAGTATCTTCATACTTCAGCTTGCAAGATCAGCTGCTCACCACAAGGGTGAAGACATAAATATGTGCTAGTCTCAAAGCATTCGACAGTGTCCAATCTTGTCTACGCATCGACTAGGGAAGTTTAAAGAATCGAACAATAATGTGCAATTTTGGATCTCACAATTTGTAATCTCTATTACAAATTCCATATGCACAGTTCGTATTCTTTTGGACTTTATCTCACATGTTAAATATATATATATATATATATAAATTACATCCGGATAGATAAAGAAACCAATAAATTTGATTTGCATTCATAAAAAAATATGTATAAACTAGCATCTAATCTGATTGGATATACGGCATATACTAACAGATTGATCCTGGGCAGGCATAGGTCCATGATTGGATCGAGAGGTCGGGGCACCAAGGCAAGCGATTACGATGTCCCGGAAACCGCAATGCTGCTTCGAGTGGGGCCGAGAGGGTCGGGCAAGAGCGCCTCGTCAGGTCACCAGGATCTTCGAAGCGGACCAGTTTGCGCCCGATAAAGCACAAGTTTCTTGTGAGTACCCTTACCTTAGTATTCCCCCAAATTGGCCTTCTTCTTGTTTATCCTATTGCCTCTTCATTATCTCTATATACATACTATTGTAGATAATTTTTCGGTTACGGAAGGGTCGCGCTTCCTGCAAGAGTACATGATTCCAAAGAATTTGAAGTTGCTTTGCGTATATGATACACGTAGTTTGTCGACATTCTCGTTTGATAACTTCAAATTGCTCCAGCGTTGGATGTTGCAAGTGGTCAGCCATCGAGAAATGGTGATTAGGTGAGAGCATGTGAACTATGGAATATTTTGATGTTGCTACAAGATCTTACTGAGTTTTGTGACCGTTTAATTAATTTGTGAAAATCATGGCGAGAACATGTGAAAAATGGGATAAGCTCATTGTGCTTGTCCGCAGCCTGGCCAAAGTGCAATGTTAAGCTTGTTTATTTTAGATTGTCATATTTATTTATTTATTTATTTTTTATCAACTCAAATTTTAATTCGAAACTTAATCCGAACCTGATTTTTAAAAATAGGGTTAGAAGGTTTTACAAATAGGGTTAGAATTAATATTAGAATTGATATTTTACAAATAAAATTAGGGTTAGGGTTGAGTAAAATCCGAGTTTCATAAGCCCGAGTTACACCCCTATTTGTCAGTCCATGTATTTTATTTTATTTTTTTTTGATACAAACGGATGATCATACTAGTCTAGTACGAGTCAATCCAGATAGATCCGAATACATAATTTATTGAAGAATAAAGGACAGAGGTCTTCCTGGTTTCGAATTCAGAAGCCAAAATGATAGGCCACAGAGGCCATCACTCAGTCAGTCGCAGCATTGGCTTTCTGATAGATATGATGGATCTGGACTCTGAGAATATCCCAAGGTTAGATCAGATGTCATGGAGTAGCGGGTCGATAGGGACTTGATTGCAGCATTCCTTCTAAAGCCATCGGATGACAGTAAGAGAGTCCCCCTCAATTAGGAGATAATGAGCATGAAGAATCCAAATAGCATAGGAAATACCAGCCCAAGCTGCATAAAGCTCAGCCAAAGGGATAGAGGAGTCTAGGAGGCCAAACCCTTCCGCCGCCAGCAAAGCTCCATCGATCCCTTGGATAATAAATGCTGAACTTGCTAATCTTCCTGGAACACTTCCATCAAAGTTGATTTTGACAAACCCTGGGGGAGCTCCCAAGAGATGAAAACTATATCTCGATTCACTGCCGAAGCAGCAGGGGAACCCCAGTAACCAGAGCTATTAGAATCAAAAGCATTGCGATAGAGAGCGTATTCAGCCGATAAAGATATGGCTTTCTTAACTATCCTCTAGGAAGAGATAATATCATTAGTGAAGATCAATAGATTTCGCGATAACCAAATTTTATATGCTGTAACAGCCTAAATGGCCCTTCTGCTGGTTACCCCTCCAAATATTGCACAAAAAAAGGGATCGCCAAGAACCGTATCATCCTCTCTAAAATAGTAACACATCATCTACTAGATTTGTCTCGCTTTGAGGCAGATGAAGATGGCATGATTTATAGTCTCTTCCTTCTATCCACACAATGGGCAAGTAGCTTGAATGGGCAGTTCCCTTTCAGAGAGCAGGGAACAGGTAGGAAGACAGTCTCATGCAAGCTTCCATATAAATAGCTGAACCCTGGGATGGATGAGAAGCTTTCATATCCATTCTGCATCCATCATATGCTGAGGCTATGGCCTATAAAGCTTCATGAGATCCCTGATAGGAGCCCTAGAAAGACATGATCTCCATCATAATCTGGTATCAGATGTGTGCCCTGGAATGAGCAAAATAGAAAGTATCCGATGAGATAGCCCCTTACCAAATAATCGGATCATTGTGGGAGCATGTCAGGAGGAGAGATCCTGAGAGATCAAATCAGTAACTCTCATGCAACTAGGAACATTGGTGCTAGTAAAAGGAGGCCAGCGTGAGAGGAAAAGTTGTTTTTATGATTTGAATGAATAATAGTTTTCAACATAGAAAAAATAAATATTATTAAAAATCTTAAAGATAGGGAAAAAATACATATTAGCATATATGATCTAAGCATTCAAATTAATTTTTTGTGATTAAAAATATTATGATTAACTATTATGCTTTAAATTTTATTAAATTATACTTTTATGATTTTATAATTATACTTAATCATCATATATTTTAATATACTCAACTCGACTCAACTCAACTCATCTAAGTCTTTTTTCAACTACATAGGGTCAGCTACATAAATCTACTTCCTCCTCTCTGCTTTATTTAGAACTAAGTCGATATTCAAATTATAAATAGTTATATCTTTTTTAATTTCTGTCTATATTGATTTATATCTACCTCTACCTTTATTCTTACCATGGATTGTTAAAATAATAATCTTTTTAACTAAAGCATTGAATGGTCTTCATTGTATATGTCCAAACCATCGTAATCAATTTTTTCTCATTTTATCTTTAATTGAAACTATTCCTCTCATTTATCTTATATATTTATTTTTAATTCTATCTTTTAAAGTTTTACCATATATCCATCTTAACATATGCATTTTTGTTATACTTAATTTATTTACATATTATTTCAGTATTGTCTAACACTCTATTCTATATAGCATAGCTGGCCTAATAGCGATTTTATAAAAAAAAAAATTTTAATGGGATGCATTGATCATACAATACTTCCAAAGCACTCCTCTACTTAACACATCCTGTTTTAACTTTATGATTCACATCTTAACTATTTTACCTTCTTGTTGGATAATTGATCCCAAATGCCTAAATTTTTTGCTCCTTTGTATCTCTTGACTTGCAATTTTCACTGTTTCTTCATTTGTATTTCTACTTTCACTAAAATTATATTTCAGATATTTAGTTTTAGTTCTATTAATCTTAAAACCTTTAGATTTTAAAGCTTTTCTTCAAATATCTAGCTTAGCATTTAATCTAGATTTAGTTTCATCAATCAACACTATATCATCTGCAAATAACATATATCATTAGATATCATCTTGAATATTTGGTTAGTTCATCCATAACTAATACAAAAAGATACAGACTTAAAGCAGATCTTTGATGTAAACCTAAGCAATTGAAAATTCGCTAGTTTTTCCTATTGTTATCTTAACAGTAGTTATTTCTCTATCGTAAATATCTTTAATAAATTTATGTACCTTTTGGTAACTCCTTATTTCTCTAAAACTTACCATATTATTTCTCTAGGTACTCTATCATATGCTTTCTCTAAATCAATAAAGACCATATGAAGGTCTTTTTTTTCTTTTCTCTATACCTCTCCATCAAACTTCTTAATAAATAAATAGCTTTCATGATCGATCTTGCAGGCATAAATCCAAATTGATTATTTGATACTAAAGTTTTAGCTCTTATTTAATTTTTTATTACTCTCTCTCATAATTTGTGACTCATCAGCTTAATCCCTCTATAATTTGTACAGTTTTTAATATCTCCTTTATTTTTGTATATGGATATTAATATATTTTTCTCCAATCATTCAGTATTCTTTTAGTTGCTACAATCTTGTTAAATAAATTGATTAACTATCAAACTCAATTTCTTCTAAGCCTTTCTAGACCTCAATAGGGATCGCATCTGGCCCTAATGCCTTTACATTTTTTATTTTACTCAAAACCTTTTTACTTCAAGCATACTAAATTTATGAAAAAATCTATTTTCATTTGTTACTCCTAAATTATCATATCCTTCTACCCTTAAATTTACTAAATATTTTATTTAATAATTTTTAAAATATTTGTTCTATCATTCTTTTATTTTTTCTTCTTCTACTAAAACTCTTTCATCTTCATCTTTAATACATTTAATTCAAGATCTTTTTTTTTCTCTTAATTTTGCTAGTTTATATATAGTCTTTTCACCTTTTTTCTTATCTAGTCTATTATATAAATCATTCTAGGCTTTAAGTTTAGCATTACTTACTTTTTTTTAATTTTTTTCTTTTCATCTCTATACTTTTTAAGACTTTCTTCATCCCTAGTCTCTTACCAAATTTTGTAATTTTAAAGGACCTTATTTGATGGATTAGGTTAGTACGAACACTATCGGTATCTTGCAGTGAATGAAATAAATTTTAAAATTATGTTAATAAGTGTTAAATCTAAAATTATTTACTCTGAAATGGCATGATCAAATATTAGATCTAATGCAGTGAAAAATTTAAACATAAATTTTACTTTATCAAGTTGAAACATGCAACTGAAATTTATCTTGTCAAATCACTGGGTCCCAAAGTAGAATCGTTTACATGTCCGACCTCTACGAATATCCACACGGGGATGAAGACTCCTCAGAATGGATGGATTACTCAGTGCTAGCGCCATGCAGATCCTTTTGATGAAGATGGTGTTGGGGAATTTCGTATGTTATATATGAATCAAATTCATATAACACGCAGCAGAAGATAAAAAAATACGAATTTAATTTGATTGGGAGATTCAGTTTCATGTAATAGATCATATATATGAATCAAATTTCATATAAACACGCAGCGGAAGATAAAAATAGGAATACAAATTGATAATTTCCAAAACCCAAGATCCTCAGGAAAATTTAAGTCTTTTTAAAATAGTTGCGCAAATGAAATAACAGCATAGAGATAGATATAGCACGGCAAACACAAAATTTTATAGTGGTTCGGTGCAACACCTACGTCCACTCCCAAGATTCACTTGGGTCCACACTATAATCTCTTAGATTACAGCCGAGTTGTTTTCAAGCTCACAACTCAAACTTGTTGTTTTCCGGGTGCACAACGAACCCAGCGGTTTTACTCGGGCTTACCAGCACAAAACCCTACACGTTTTTTTCACGGGCTCACAACTAACCCAACAAACAAGCTTAACGAGGACCTCCACTAGTTCAATCCCCCAGATTGAATAGCCAAAGCTCCTCAATGAGCAAATATACGTTTCCGGCCTGCTGGATTGAATCAAGCCTCAGCTCCGATTCCAGCGCAAGAACGAGTTGGGAAATCCTGACTTTGATTTTCGCTCCTCAGGAGTTGGATTTGAGCTAACCTTCTTGCGATGGGATTTGTCAGATTCAGATTTTTCTTTTCAACCTCTTTTGGATGTTTGTACCCAATATCAGAAATGAGTAAAAATAGATGTTACCGTTAGAATCTGGCAAGTTCCATTGAAGTCGACTCTAACTTTTCTGGAGTCAGCTCTAGCTCAAGATAGAGACAAGAAACTTTTCCGGAGTCGACTCTAACTTATAGTCGACTCTAGAGAGAAGAGAGAGTCGACTCTTCTAGAGAGAGAAAGGAGGTGTTAGTCATCCAAGAGAGAGAGAAGAGAGGAGTTCGGTGTATCTCTCGAATGGGGTATTTCTCTCCTTTTATACATGAAAAGGAGGTTGTGTGGTTCCATAAAAAAAGGGATTTTATCACAACCACCTAACCATTCAACCTTATCAAGTTGATAACAATTATCCTAACAAATTTAGGATATTTGCTATCATGATAATGTTAAGATTACAACCACCAAACCACATCCCTAAAAATTAGGAAATTGGTTATCCCATGAAACCAACATCGCAACCTTGAATTTGGCTTCATGAGAACGCCCCAAATCATGGGGTTCACTCCTCCATGACGTGGAGATGGGTCATGTCCATCACATGGGCATGGATCCATCCTCCACGTGGCACGATCTCAGCCCTCGGTTTAATTGGGTTTCCATGAATCAAATCATGCCATCATATGGACCCAATTAAATACCATATTATTAATCTCAATTAATCTAAGCCATCCATCACATGGATCAAGCCTAATTAATGGATTTCATATGTACATCTCATGTACAAAAGGTCTCTCTTTTGAACACAAAAAATTCTTTTCTCTATAATGAATCCTATTCATCAATTTCATGTTCTCTCATTAAGATTGAGTCAAACCCAATCCTAATTTATTGGTTATCTAATTTGAATTAAGTCCAACTTAATTCCCATTTTAACTTCATCCAAAATCTTCTTAATGCGTGTGACCCATTAGGTCCCTTGACACGTTGGTAATAATCATGTCCCTAATATTGACCCTAAGGATGACTTGATCAACACCTTGTCCAAGTCAATTCTTTAACCAAATTAACTCTTTGATTAAGTCAAAGAATCCATGATTATAGATCATGAGCGGCCTCTAGCAAAGCATCATGACCACCCAAGTGTTAAGGGTTTGTTGACGTGGTCATCAACACCTGTCCATGAATGGTTACCGTACGATTCAATCCCTTTGTCACATATCCCAGATCAATCAGTGGTATGGAATGTGTCAACCATATAATTGATCTTTGTTTACTTGATCTCAGAAAAATTGACTCATATGAATTAGAACTTCGAAACCATTTCGAATTCCAACTCAACCTTGCAAGGATTTAACAGTCAATTTAATCCATCAAGTGGCCGTGGGATATAACCCTTTCTATCAAGGGAGACGAATCCTGTCTTGATCAAACACCACCTTCATGTGCTTCATATCATACCCAATCGACACCATATTTGCCACCCGTGACTAGAGCGACGTTTGCATGTTGTCAAAGCATGATATTCCACACATAAGGTGCAATGAAGATCTCAAGTCAAAGGATCACTCGCACCACCGTCATCAAAGATCAACCATCGACACTATATAGAATATCCATATGGGATCTCTGTGCGGGTCATCCAATGTATCGTTACAATAACGAACATCCACACACCATATCCAAGTATCTTCATACTTCAGCTTGCAAGATCAGCTGCACACCACAAGGGTGAAGATATGCAATGTGTGCTAGTCTCAACGGCGTTCGACAGTGTCCAATCCTGTCTATGCATCGACTAGGGAAGTTTAAAGAATCGAACCATAATGTGCAATTTTGGATCTCACAATTTGTAATCTCTATTACAAATTCCATATGCACAGTTCGCATTCTTTTGGACTTTATCTCAAGGTAAAATATATCTAATATATATAAAATACCTAGATAGATAAAGAAACCAATAAATTTGATTTGCATTCATAAAGAAATGTGTACAAACTAGCATCTTATCCAATTGGATCTAGGGCACACACTAACAATCTCCCACTTGCACTAGAGCCAATCACCCATGTATCTAATACCCAGTGACTCAGCATGACTATCATGCTTCTGCTGCGGTAGGACTTTAGTGAACGGATCGGCAATATTGTCATCCGTGGGGACTCGTTCTATTTTTATATCATTTCGTCCAATGATTTCTCTAATTACATGATATCTTCTAAGTACATGTTTGGACCTTTGATGAGACCTTGGCTCCTTAGCTTGCACAATAGCTCCATTGTTATCACAATACAAGAATATTGGATTAACAATGCTTGGAACCACTCCAAGTTCAGTGATAAACTTTTTGATCCAAACTGCTTCTTTAGCTGCATCTGATGCTGCAATGTACTCGGCTTCATTGTAGAGTCGGTGGTCGTCTCCTGCTTGGAACTCTTCCAGCTGACTGCACCACCATTGAGTGTGAACACATAGCCTGATTGTGATTTATAATCATCTCCATCAGACTGAAAACTAGAATCTGTGTAACCTCGAACTATAAGATCGGGTCCTCCATAAACCAAAACATATCCTTAGTTCTTCGCAAGTACTTAAGGATATTCTTGACTGCCATCCAATGTTTCTCACCAGGATTTGCTTGATATCTACTCGTGATACTCAAGGCATAAGAAACATCAGGCCTCGTACATAGCATTGCATACATAATGGATCCAATTGCTGATGCGTATGGTATCCTATCCATGTACTCTCTTTCTTCTTGGGTCTTAGGACTCATGTCCTTGGAGAGATGTACACCATGCGATATTGGCAGGAATCCCTTCTTGGATTCCTCCATGCTAAACCGCTTTAGCATCTTCTCTATGTACGTGGATTGGGTCAATCCAAGCAACATTCTAGATCTATCTCTATAGATCTTTATACCAAGTATATAGGCTGCTTCTCCCAAATTCTTCATGGAGAATTTACCTGACAACCAATCCTTCACTTCTTTAAGGAAGGATACATTGTTTCCTAATAATATGTCATCCACATATAATATCAAGAAAATAATATCACTCCCACTAACCTTCTTGTACACACATGGATCATCCTCATTTTTGATAAAATCAAACTCTTTGATTGTCACATCAAATCGGATGTTCCAACTTCTAGAGGCTTGCTTAAGTCCATAAATAGACCTTTGTAGCTTGCACACTTTCTTAGGATCTATGGATTCAAAACCCTCTGGTTGTGTCATATACACATCCTCCTCTAAATTTTCATTTAGGAAGGCAGTCTTGACATCCATCTGCCAGATCTCATAGTCAAAATATGCTGCTATTGCAAGCAAAATCCTTATGGACTTATGCATGGCTACAGGTGAAAAGGTTTCATCAAAGTCAACACATTGTCTTTGCTTGTAACCTTTTGCAACTAGCCTTGCCTTATAGGTAATCACATTACCATCCATGTCGGTCTTCTTCTTGAAAACACATTTGCACCCAATGGGTTTTACCCCTTCAGGTGGATCAACCAAGGTCCATACCTGGTTGTCATACATGGAGTCCATCTCAGATTTCATGGCCTCAAGCCATCTCTCAGAGTCAAAATTAGACATTGCCTCCTTGCAGTTGGTAGGCTCATCATCCTCTATAAGAAATGCATATTTCTTAGGGATGTGAATTGTCCTACTAGATCTACGTAGCTGGTGTGTACTTGGAGCCACCTGTTGCTTTTCATGCAACGTCTGCCTGAATGTGGGTTGAGTCTCCTGCTCAACTCCCACTATATTCGGCATATGCTCCATTCCATCTAATGGGTCAATATTAATTTGTGGTTCTTGAGCTTCACTAAGTTCAATCTTACTCCCACTACCCATTGTGAGAATCTCATTCTCTAGAAATATGGCATGTCTTGAGACAAACACTTTTTCTCAAGTGGGTGGTAGAAGTAATATCCTTTTGTTTGTTTTGGATATCCCATAAAATTACATTTATCAGATCTAGCTTCTAGCTTGTCTGATTCATTACGCTTCACATAAGCGTAATAGCCCCAAACCCTTAAATGATTAAGGGATGGTTTCTTTCCATACCATATCTCATAGGAGTGGAGTTGACCGATTTAGATGGAACTCGGTTTAAGGTATATTCGGCAGTTTCTAGCGCATAACCCCAAAACATTTTTGGAAGATCTGCAAGGCTCATCATGGAACGTACCATGTCTAACAGTGTACGATTTCTCCTTTCTGACATACCATATGCTGTGGTGTACCAGGAGGAGTCCATTGAGGAAGAATTCCATTCTCCTTCAAATAATCTATGAACTCATGGCTTAAATATTCACCACCTCGATCTGATCGAAGTATCTTAATACTCTTGTCATTTTGTTTTTCTACTTACATCTAAATTCTTTGAACTTTTCAAAGGCTTCAGATTTGTGCTTCATCAGATATACATAACCATATCTACTATGGTCATCTATGAACGTGATGAAATAAGAAAAACCTCCTATGGCTTGAATGTTGATGGGTCCACATACATCCGAATGTACTAAACCCAAACATTCAGTTGCTCGCTCACCTTTTCCGGTAAAAGGTGCCTTGGTCATCTTGCCAAGTAAGCATGACTCGCATTCCTCAAACGATTCCAATCGAATGAGCCCAAGTATCCATCTTTATGTAACTTGATAAACGAGTTTCATTTATATGGCCTAAACGACAATGCCATAGGTATGAATCCCTAGAATTATTTGATTTTTAATCTTTTTGATTCAATATTGAGAATAGGGGTTTGAAGATTAAGAACATAAATTCCATTGAACAATTCAGCAGAACCAAAGAACATTTTTTCGAAAAATAGAAATACCTTTATTTCCAATTTCAAATGAATACCCATTCATTACTAAACATGAAACGGATATAATATTCTTTGTTATGTTCGGAATATAGTAACAATTACTAAGTTCAATTACAAGCCCTGTGGGCAAAGATAAAGAACAAATTCCTACGGCTAATGCAGCAACCTTTGCTCCATTTCCCATTCGTAGGATCACTTCATCTTTCCCCAATCTTCTACTATTTTTTATCATCTGCATATTAGTACAAATATGAGACCCATCTCATACCGGTATCTAATACCCACAGTGGAATAAGAAGTAATAGCAAGCAAAAACATCTCAATTATATACGCACATGATGTATCGTGAGCTCTTTGGAGGTCTGAAACCTCTCATAGCGAGATTGTGCACCAAACAACTCTTGCAGGTGCAACAAAATCTCGTGAGCATTTAAATGCTCATGCTGTTTTTGAAGATCTGGTGACATAGATGCCAACATCAAGCATGTGGACATCTCTTCAACATCTCTATGTCAATTGTATGCCAGAAGAACTTCAGTTGGAGCATCCGCAGGTGGGACCTCTGGTGCTGCCTCATCAAGGACATATAGGATTTTCTCAGATCGTAGAACGATCTTGATATTCTTTAGCCAATCAGGAAAATTAGGTCTGGTTAACTTGTTGGATTCTAGGATACCTCTAAGGTTAATGTTCACACTCATGGTGTCTCTTACAACTATGAAGAAAATAGAACGAGTCAATTATTATGAATGCAAATCATCGATTTAATATGGTAATTTTAAAATTTTAATTAAATCAATTTCTCCCACTATTTTATCGAGCTCAATAGCCCTCTCTATTAATCTCGAAAAATTATCAAATAATTTTCTAGTGGGCTAGGACCCTCAAATTGACTTACCTTGACCTTGGCTATGGCACAACAAATCTTAGTAAGCCAAATTAGGTAGATTTGTATCAATCACATCAAATGTGACTCCTAGATCATTTAGGGGACATTGCCTTGTCAATCACATCTGATGTGATCACCCTAAACATTGCCTCTAGATTAGACTGACCCTGACTATGACCAATTATGCCAGCTAACCTAGTTAAGTCAACCCATTGTTCCCCAATCAACTCCTCATAGGTTCACTTGATCTTGGCCATGGCATAACAAATCTCATGCCCTAATGATTTTGTATCATGTGAACAATGGAAGGCTAATGACTTAATATTCGTGGAGGGATTTAGCGCATTTAGGTCCCATCATGCATGTACAACATTTGTATCATGCTAGGTTACATATCCTATATGTGAATTTTAGATTAATTTCAATTAACCTAAATTTCATAAGATCCAATCTTATGATTGGGACTCCTAATCAAATTAGGATCATGATCACTATCTAATATGGGAACCCTAATCATGTGACCAAATCAATTGCTACCATCCTGATTAACCTTAATTGATCTAATCAATTAAGAGCTTTCCTTAACAATGGCCAGATCAGCTGATCAATGGGGTCCTATTTAGCATACCCTTCGATCCCATTGAATGGGTTTTCCCAGGCAGCGAACGGAGCAATTAAAAACCATGATCGCACCTTTCTAGACACCATTGTAGTTAAGCCCAATTGATTTGATCAATTATGGAATCATAGGATCAAACAATGATATGGTTAAATCTAATTTTTCTTAAACCTTATCATCTATTACACATTATGATAAGATAAGATAGTGATCTTTAGGGATTTATGATAAGTGTCAAATATTTTATAACAATTTTTTATATATTTGTCTTATCATTATCTGTTATGATAAATTTGTTTTCATCACATGAAAATCCTAATTGGTCTCTATCATAACATCCCTAACATGATAACATGTCAAAATTTAAAATTTTAATTTTAATCTTGATTATCATGTTATCATGATATAATTATTTTAGACTTTAATCACGTTATTTATCATGTCAAAATTAAATTCTAAACATGATATGTTAAATTTCAGCCTTTATGATTATGTGATACATAAATCATAATTTTTTTAACATGATCAAATCTAAATAATTCACATTTATTATCATATAATAAACTCATTAAATATTTAATTTTCATCAATATAATTATTTTAGATTTTAATCATGTTATTTATCATGTCAAAATTAAATTCTAAACATGATATATTAAATTTCAGCCTTTATGATTATGTCACACATAAATCATAATTTTTAATTTTTAACATGATCAAATCTAAATAATTACATTTATTATCATATAATAAACTTATTAAATATTTAATCTTCATCAATATAATTATTTCAGATTTTAATCATGTTATTTATCATGTCAAAATTAAATTCTAAACATGATATGTTAAATTTCAGCCCTTATGATTATGTCATACATAAATCATAATTTTTAATTTTTAACATGATCAAATCTAAATAATTCACGTTTATTATCATATAATAAACTTATTAAATATTTAATCTTCATCATATGGAAATATTTATTTTTACATCGCATGTAAAATTTAGATCTATGTTTATAAAAACTAGAACTCAGGTAATCTATCAAATTAACTGAATTTGAAGCCTGAGGTGGCTCTGATACCACTGTTGGGAATTTCGTATGTTATATATGAATCAAATTCATATAACACGCAGCGGAAGATAAAAATAAATACGAATTTAATTTCCAAAGCCCAAGATCCTCAGGGAACAGATTCAGTTAATAAGAAATAACACATGATTAATAATAGATCATACATGTGTTCTTTATTGGAGATGATGCCCGATGAAGCCGGTAAATGTCCATGCGTCCGGCCTCTAATGGTGATCCACGCGAAGATCTTTGGATGATGTCCTCTCAGGATTGGATGATAACCTTCTTGCGAGGGGTGCTAGCGCCTCTTTTCTTTTCAATTAATTTTTCCAAATCAAAAAGGATTTCTTGATCAAGATCAAATCTTGATCAATCAAGAGAGAGAAAGGGATCCTAAAGAGAAAAGGATATTTTAGAGAGAGAAAGGAGGTGTTAGTCATCCAAGAGAGAGAGAGAGAGGAGTTCGGTGTATCTCTCGAAGGGGGTATTTCTCTCCCTTTTATACATGAAAAGGAGGTTGTGTGGTTCCATAAAAAAAGGGATTTTATCACAACCACCTAACCATTCAACCTTATCAAGTTGATAACAATTATCCTAACAAATTTAGGATATTTGCTATCATGATAATGTTAAGATTACAACCACCAAACCACATCCCTAAAAATTAGGAAATTGGTTATCCCATGAAACCAACATCGCAACCTTGAATTTGGCTTCATGAGAATGCCTCAAATCATGGGGTTCACTCCTCCATGATGTGGAGATGGGTCATGTCCATCACATGGGCATGGATCCATCCTCCACATGGCACAATCTCAGCCCTCGGTTTAATTGGTTTCCATGAATCAAATCATGCCATCATATGGACCCAATTAAATACCATATTATTAATCTCAATTAATCTAAGCCATCCATCACATGGATCAAGCCTAATTAATGGATTTCATATGTACATCTCATGTACAAAAGGTCTCTCTTTTGAACACAAAAAATTCTTTTCTCTATAATGAATCCTATTCATCAATTTCATGTTCTCTCATTAAGATTGAGTCAAACCCAATCCTAATTTATTGGTTATCTAATTTGAATTAAGTCCAACTTAATTCCCATTTTAACTTCATCCAAAATCTTCTTAATGCGTGTGACCCATTAGGTCCCTTGACACGTTGGTAATAATCATGTCCCCAATATTGACCCTAAGGATGACTTGATCAACACCTTGTCCAAGTCAATTCTTTAACCAAATCAACTCTTTGATTAAGTCAAAGAATCCATGATTATAGATCATGAGCGGCCTCTAGCAAAGCATCATGACCACCCAAGTGTTAAGGGTTTGTTGACGTGGTCATCAACACTTGTCCATGAATGGTTACCGTACGATTCAATCCCTTCGTCACATATTCAGATCAATCAGTGGTATGGAATGTGTCAACTATATAATTGATCTTTGTTTACTTGATCTTAGAAAATTGACTCATATAAATTAGAACTTCGAAACCATTTCGAATTCCAACTCAACCTTGCAAGGATTTAACAGTCAATTTAATCCATCAAGTGGCCGTGGGATATAACCCTTTCTATCAAGGGAGACGAATCCTGTCTTGATCAAACACCACCTTCATGTGCTTCATATCATACCCAATCGATACCATATTTCCACCCGTGGCTAGAGCGACGTTTGCATATCGTCAAAGCATGATATTCCACACATAAGGTGCAATGAAGATCTCAAGTCAAAGGATCACTCGCACCACCGTCATCAAAGATCAACCATCGACACTATATAGAATATCCATATGGGATCTCTGTGCGGGTCATCCAATGTATCGTTACAATAACGAACATCCACACACCATATCCAAGTATCTTCATACTTCAGCTTGCAAGATCAGCTACACACCACAAGGGTGAAGATATGCAATGTGTGCTAGTCTCAACGGCGTTCGACAGTGTCCAATCTGTCTATGCATCGACTAGGGAAGTTTAAAAATCAAACCATAATGTGCAATTTTGGATCTCACAATTTGTAATCTCTATTACAAATTTCATATGCATAGTTCGCATTCTTTTGGACTTTATCTCAAGGTAAAATATATCTAATATATATAAATACGTGGATAGATAAAGAAACCAATAAATTTGATTTGCATTCATAAAGAAATGTGTACAAACTAGTATCTTATCCAATTGGATCTAGGGCACACACTAACAGATGGTTCAACAAACTCTTTGCTGAATCAACCTTCTTGTGCCTAATCTCCTTAACATGAACTTGTCTCTTGTTTTTACCTAACCATATCTAATCTAGGATAGAAGAATAAAAGAAATGGAGACTTTTTTAAGCCTATGTGATCTTCTAATTTATGCAAAGCCTTATACCATATAAGATGAATTTGTTCATAGGCTTCTTACTTTGCTAGGCTAGGGACCCTTTATATAGGCTTCCAAGAGTAACTCAAAAGACTTCTTCCATTATGAAAGTAATTAATGCTACAATTGATTTCAAGTAATCCAAAAAGTCTTTCATCATAATGGCTATTAATGAAAAGCAAAGACCCTTTACTTATCCCCACCTTAATAAATTGATAAGATTTCTATTATCTTTAACATTAAATGAGGGCTTGAATTTAATGTACATTAACCACTTTAGAAAGTCCAAGAGTCTTACATTAAACCACCTTAGGAAGATCAAGAGTCTCAATTCACTAGTACTCTTCATTCAAGGTCAAATTTGAATCCAATTTGAATTGGATTTGAGTCTAAGCTGAATCTCATCACATTAAACTCATACTCAAGTTCCAATTGAGTCTTGGACAACTCAAATTAACCTTAAATGTATTTGGTCAAATCTAATTTGATATTCAAAGAAGACAAAAAATAATTCGATCTCATCGAATTGGGTCAGCAATGATGCTGTCAGGCCTAATTGCTAACAATTAGCAACCCATCTCCAAGGAACTTGATCCAAAATAATAATCAAATTAATGTAAGGATCAAAGCGAGAAGTTCAACCCTTATTACGTGTGACCCCATATGTTCCGACCTGAGAATAATCCCTGATCAGCATTGTGGTTACATCAAAACTCTTTTCGATGGGTCAAAACTATTTCGAATCAACTCAAAATTGGAATCAACGATCCGTATTGATTTCAATGAGCTTCACATAATCCACTAGTGACACCTAGCAGTATGTAATAGCAAGCCAGTAGGTTAGAAAAAGAATTCAGAATACAGTTACCATATAGTATAATCCTTCTATCAAGAGTCCCGACAGGATGCTAGGTTAAGGTTAATTCGTCAAACCTTAAGCACTGATCATATGCAATATTTATTTGACTCGAGTTCAACTTATGATACGAATGAAAACTCCTTTCCATTATCACCTACTATGGCTACGGACTCGTGAACTCAGTCTCCTAAATAGCATCGAACTACTTTCTATCTACTAGGACTGATAGATTCCTCATGAATACTCCTTACTACTATATTAGGACCACTGTAGCCAACATACATAATATAGTCCTTGATGCCTATGAGGATCTAAGCAATATGCAGTCAAACTATAATAACTCTAGTGTGAGCAACCAAAGTACCATAGGTCAAGGATCACTTACACTACTACATTATCGAGAAGTTATTGATGACTGAGTAATCATCCTATTGACTTCTCATATAATCACGCTTGATACCGATGTCAAACATCTACCAGCATTCTTGCCTTGGTATCTCATACCACATACAAGAGAGTCATATCAAGATGATCCATGTTTCCAATCTAATCGGATTGATCATCATCGTCATGATTGATCAATTGATTGAGAGTATTTTAAGAGTTAATATATTATGACATGTGTCTCAAATTTTTAACTCTTGAAAATACATGTCATTATCCATCAACCCAAGGATGATACATGACACACTAACATGTATGAAAAAAGCCCAATATTATTAATATGATCATGATTATGTACAATAAAAGTTTTGAAACAAAATAAAATGTGTATGCCAACAATTAGCTTTTCAGGATATTCATCTAGTTGTCCTTTTAAGCTTGATGGCAGCTTGAACTTTCTTGTTTTATCATCAAGTTTTCTTTCCTAATAGTCCCACTCCTTTTGATTCTCATAGAACTTTTTTTACTATATTTTTTATATATTTAATTATTTTTTCTCACATTAAGTTAGGATCACTATCTATATTCATAATCATTTCTCTTACTAACTTTTTTAAAATAATTTTAGTTTTCATCCTTTCAAATTCTACTATTTATTTTTAAATTAGTAGTTTTACGTTTTACTCTAGATTTTTTTTTTATCCATATGTCTGCTACCATTATCATATGTTGTGAAGTTAAACTTTCTTCTAAAATAACTTTATAATTTTTCATATTATTTTATCCACCTTTCTATTTAAGAAAAAGTCTATTTGACTTTATTAGATTCACTTTTAAATGTTATTAATGTTCATCTCTCTCTTTGAAACAAGTATTTGTTATTGTTAGATCATACACCACTGCAAAATTTAATAAGCTCACACTTGCTTCATTCCTATCTCTATATCCATATCATTCATGTACCATTTCATATCCATCCCTTTGTTTATCTATATATCTATTAAAATCTTCTTCCATATATATCTTTTCTCCTTATGGTATTTCTTACATTACTTCATCTATGTCTTTCAAAATTGGGTCTTAGTTTGTTGGTCTAATCCGACTTATGATCCATATGTACTAATTATGTTAATTATATTATTCTCAATTATAAGTTTTAGTAATATAATCCGATCTTCTTTCCTAATTACCTTACAACATATTTCTTAAAATTTCTATCTATAATTATTCTTACTTCATTTTTATTTTTATGCTTTTCAGTATAATATAATTTATATCCTATTCTCTATTTCTCTAAATCTTTTACTTATCCATTTAGTCTCTTATAAGTATATTATATTTACTTTTCTCCTAATCATAGTATCTACTATCTCCATTGCTTTACCTCTTAGTGTTCTATATTTAAGTTGCTACTCTAAGCTGGCTATCATGGACTAACTTTTTTATCCGCACTCTCCGTAATGCAGAAATTCTTGCTCACTTATCACCACATTCGAGCACCGGTGCGACGTCCCTTGCCCATTTTTTGAAACATCCGGAGATAGATGCAACACGTCTTTTAACGGAGACGTCATAATCCCTTGCATAGTTTGATTTAGTAGATTCATATTTGAGGAGATCTCACTGAGTTTTACACTAACTGTTAGCTACTTAACGTAACCCTCCTTCTTTATCCAGACTTGGGACCGAGTTTGATGAAGTTATCATATATTTTAATATATTAAGTTCAAAATATTTAGATATTTAAGTATAATATTTTAAATCATAAACACAATTTGATAGTATTTTAAATATATAATAATTAAGTGTAATTGTTAAACTATATGAATGTAATTTAATAAAATTTAGAGCATATGCTAATTAAATATACATTTTGAATCATAGAGTTTTAATTTAATATTGCTTAAATTATAGAATATTTATATACATTTTACCCTTAAACATATTGTGGATGGTTTATTCTTTTCTCATGCAAGTCTTGTGCAAGTTTTTAAGTAGAGCATAAAAATTGAAGAGATGAAGAGAGACAATCTTGCAGGTGCGCTATCTCTGTCAAATGTGACTTACCTTTCCACCTCTTGATCCCTGGCATGGACATTCTAGTGGACCATCTTGTCTTGCAATAATATGAGAGCTAAAAGATAAACCTTTCGTCCTTTCAATGGCGTGCTATCTTTATCTTCCGTGAGAAAAAGAAGGTTTCAACCTCGGTTGGAAGGGAAGAAAAGTTAACAGAATGGAGGGCTAAAATATTGATTCCAAAGCACTCAACCAAACATTTGATTTCAAAGCGAGAGGGACCGCAGACCCCATGGTCTCTCTCTCTCTCTCTCTCTCTCTCATACACGCACAGAAGATGGTAAAGCAAATTGGTAGCTGCTGATGGCATCCATGTGGTTGCCCTTTTGTTTTTCATTATCTCATGGCACCTAACAATGATGAGTCTAAGTGTATACTTTTCTTAAAGTTCTTTAATCGTCAGTGCTGTCTAAAATACGAGAAATTAAAGTGAGCAATGAAACATTAGGTAGGCGTGTACTTCTGCAGCCAGGAATGCTGCCTGGCTTCGTGGTGGGATCACGCTTGACAGTTGTCATTGATCGTTGCTGGTCCGTTGACAGGGAAAGCTGATTGAGAGATCCTCACATAAAAACTGTGATGTGCAAGCATGCCATGTAGGTTACATTTTCTTCCCTCTGTTTGGGTTAATGAAATTTGAATAGTAACGTAAAGTGATGGGCCAGTTGACTTCATAAAAAAATAAAATTTTTAGACGACCCCAAAGGCCGATAGACTCTAGCATCGGCCGCCAGCGTCGGCCTCCAGCAACGGCCTCCAGCGTCGGCCCCCAGCGCCAGCCTCCAGCGCTGGCCAAAGGCCGACAGACTCCAGCGATAGCTGCCAGCGTCGGCCTCCAGCGACGGCCTCCATCGTCGACCCCCAGCGCCAGCCTCCAGCGCTGGCCAAAGGCCGACAAACTCCAGCGTCGGCCTCCAGCGATGGCCTCCATCGTCGGCCCCCAGCGCCAGCCTCCAGCGCTGGCCAAAGGCAGACAGACTCCAGCGCCAGCCGCTAGCGACGGCCTCCATCGTCGGCCTCCAAGGATGGCACATCAAAGGCCGACACCCGACGGCCCCAAAGGCCGACATCTCCAAGCCTGACGGCCCCAAAGGCCGGCATCTCCAAGACAGGCGACTCCGGCATGTCCAAGCGAGTCGACCCCGGCATCTTCCCAGCCGGCCCCAGCACTTCCATCCTAGCCGGCCCCGCCTGATCCAAGTCGGCCCTGGCATGACCAAGCTAGGCGGCCCCGACATGTCCATCCCAGTCGGCCCCCTACGTCTCCAAACTAGGCGGCCCCAGCGTCTCCTGTCCCGCCGAGTCGGCCAAGGCCATCCTAGGCCGGCCCGACTCGGCCCCGGTGTCTCCTGTCCCGCCGAGTCGGCCAAGGCCATCCCAGACCGGACCGACTCGGCCCCGGTGTCTCCTGTCCCGCCGAGTCGGCCAAGGCCATCCTAGGCCGGCCCGACTCGGCCCGGCGTCTCCTGTCCCATCGAGTCGGCCAGGGCCATCCTAGGCCGGCCCGACTCGGCCCCGGCGTCTCCTGTCCCGCCGAGTCGGCCAAGGCCATCCCAGGCCGGCCCGACTCGGCCTCGGCGTCTCCTGTCCCGCCGAGTTTGCCAGGGCCATCCCAGGCCGGCCCAACTCGGCCCCAGCGACTCCTGTCCCGCCGAGTCGGCCAAGGCCATCCTAGGCCGTCCCGACTCGGCCCCGACGTCTCCTGTCCCGCCGAGTCGGCCAAGGCCATCCCAGGCCGGCCCAACTCGGCCCCGGCGTCTCCTGTCCCGCCGAGTCGGCCAGGGCCATCCCAGGCTAGCCCGACTCGGCCCCGGCGTCTCCTGTCCCGTCGAGTCGGCCAAGGCTATCCCTGGCCGGCCCGACTCGGCCCCGGCGTCCCCTGTCCCGCGAGTTGGCCAAGGCCATCCCCTGCCGGCCCGACTCGGCCCCGGCGTCTCCGGTCCCGCCGAGTTGGCCAAGGCCATCCCCGGCCGGCCCGACTCGGGCCCGTCGTCTCCAAGTCCGCCGATTAGGCCCGCCCCGGCACTGCCTTGCCAGCTGGACGGGCCCCGGCCATCTCAGGTCGACCTAGCTCGGCCCTGACAAGACGGGACCCCCCGGTTCCCGCCAGATCAGCCCCAGCGGTTCAAAAAACTATCTCTCTAACACGCGCCACCCGACGACGTGCGCCGCCCAACAGCCCAGCTGCTGATGGGACGTAACTCACCAACCAGCCCAGATTCATGCAACGGCTCAGCAGACCTTCTGACTTCACGAAAACCCACATGATGGTGCCAGCGTCAACCCCTATAAAAGGGTAAATTACGTTGAAAACCAGGTAACGCACATTTTACGCACTCGATGCCCTAACTCTCAAAGGAACTACCTGATCCTTCTGAGACCTCTCCCTCCTCAAGAGCTCTCTCGAGCTCCTTCTCTACTGTGACCTCTGTCACTAACTTGGGCATCGGAGGGTCCTACCGGAGAACCCTCTCCGGTCTTGGGACTTCTTTGTAGGCAACCCGGTGAAGAAGAAGAGCCTCCGTTCCCGACGTCCAGGAGGGGTGATCAAGCGTCATCAGATTGGCGCGCTAGGAAGGGAGTGTGCATAAGAAAAAGTAGCGAACGTCTTCCCTGAGCTACGTCTTCCATCCCCTCTCTTCTCCTAGAAGCCATGGTGGTGACACGAGCCCAGGACGCCTCCGTCAGCTACCCGGCGGGCTCCCCCCGCCAACTAGACAGCAGGAGGCCAATCCCCCTACTACTAGCCCTCCGGTTGCCGGCCCGCCGTCGGACGCCGCCCTCCAAATGGCAGAGCAGCTGGCAACCCTCTCCCAGCAAGTTTAGAATCTCACTGCCATGGTCCACGGACTCCAGCAGCAGCAGTCCGGCCACCCAGCACCAGACTGCTCCCCCCGCCAGCCAGCAGTCGGCGAGGGGAGGTTCCCCCGCCGGGGGACCGGCCGACATCAAGCTTCCCCCAGGAAGCCTCGCCACGAGCCCTCCAAGCGGCCACGGTCTCCTGGCCACGGCCCCAGCGAACTTCCTCCCAAGCCACATCATCACGAGGAACCCAGGCGGAAGTCCCGACTTCCGTCTCCATCTTCTGCTTCCTCTTCTTCTTCTTCCTCCGAGCCATCCCGGAGGGCTCCGACGATCAACCGCCAGGCGGAGGAACGCCTGGAGGAGTACAACCGGTGCCTCGACGAGCTCGCTAGGAAGATAAACCACCAGCCGGAGGAAGAGTTTGACACTCGTCCTCCTTACACCCGCCGCATACTGGACGAACCGGTTCCCTCCAGGTTCCGCTTCCCCCAGGTGGACCCGTACGACGGTACGACCGACCCTCTCGACCACCTAGAGAGCTACAAGGCCATGATGCAAGTCCAGGGCGCCTCAGACGCCCTTCTCTGCAAGGCCTTCCCTGCAACCTTGCGGAAGGCCGCCCGTGCGTGGTATTCATGCCTATCCCCCCACAGCATAGACTCCTTCCGGGATCTGGAGAGGACATTCCTGGCCCACTTTGACGCCTACCGCCGGATTCGAGGGTGGCAGACACCTCTTCTCCATCCGCCAGAAGGAAGGAGAGTCCCTACGGGACTTTGTGTCCCAATTCAAAACCGTCGCCCTCGAGGTCTACCATCTCGATGATGCGGTGGCCACCCTGGCGCTGAAGCGGGGACTCCTTCCGTCCCACTTCACCTTCTCCTTGGACAAGAAGCCCCCAAGCTCTTACTCCGACCTCCTCCTCCGGGTCCAGAAGTACATCCGGGCAGATGAAGCCGACCTCACTCGCCGGGAGTCTTCGAAGGGCTCCAGCCACAAATCCGCTCGCCCTGAGCCGAGCGGACCTCCTCGACATCGCCGATCCGACCCACCTCGCCGGTCCGACAACAGGCACCGAAGCCCTATCCCCGACGAGGGTAAGCTCACTCCTCTCCTTGCCCCTCGATCCCACATTCTGATGGAGATCGAGGGCGAGCCCTACCTTCAACGTCCTCCCCCCATGAAGAAGGGTGTATCTCGCGACAGAAGCCGCTACTGTCGATTCCATCGGGACTACGGCCACGACACCGACAGCTGCTACAGTTTGAAATGGGCCATCGAGGAGCTCATCCAATGGGGCTACCTCGGCAAGTACGTCCAGAAGATGCCACAGCCGCTACCGGCCATCATGGGGCCCCTACCAGCTCAAGCCACCGTCGACAACACCCCCACGG
This sequence comes from Calamus simplicifolius, assembly GCA_900491605.1. Classification (NCBI taxonomy): domain Eukaryota; kingdom Viridiplantae; phylum Streptophyta; class Magnoliopsida; order Arecales; family Arecaceae; genus Calamus; species Calamus simplicifolius. Next base: position 72,155 of record UESW01002645.1, on the reverse strand, counting down.
AGCGGACCATCGGGATGGTATCCTGGGGGTCAGCCTCTGCATCCAAGCGGCCGAGGGGGAAGGATGCTCCAAATAATGTAATGCCCTGGGAGGAGATGCTGTATTGGAGAATGTAAACAATGAAGGCGTAGTCGTCGCTATGACGATCGCCAAACACCCTGTAAAAAGGATTTTAGTTGATAGTGGCAGCTCAGCTGACATCCTTACTTACGACGCCTTTGTTCGGATGGGTTTATCTGTTGACTCCCTCCAGCCCGTGGTGACCCCGCTAGTCGGATTCACCAGAGATTCTGTGAGGGTCGAGGGCAAAATATCCTTGCCTATGATGGCCGGAACCCCGCCATGCCAAAGCACCGTGATCATGAAATTCCTAATCGTGAGGGTCCCTTTGGCATACAACGCCATTCTTGGGTGTCCCGGCCTGAATCTTTTGGACACGGTTATCTCCACTCGACGTCTACTGGTGCAGTTCCCCACCAGCGAGGGAGTTGGAGAGATGCGCGGGGAGATAAGCCCGGTCTTACCTTGCTATTATGCGGCGTCGAGCCCTTTGGAGGCCGACCCGGCCCTGGAGGCGTCTGACCCTAGAGATTCCGCCAAAGGAGGGGAGCCCGCCGAACACCTCCTAACTTTCCCTCTCAACGATGACCCAACAAGGACCATCCGTGTGGGCAGACTCCTTTCCCTGAAGACCGGGAGCGCCTCTTAGCTTTCCTGCGGGCTAACTCGGACGTATTCGCCTGGTCAGCGTCTGACATGCCCGGCATCCCTCCGAAAGTCATCACTCACAAGCTTAACATCAACCCGCGCCACTGTCCAATCCATCAAAAGAAGAGGAGCTTTGCCCCCGACCGACAAAGGGCAATTGATGAAGAAGTCAGCAAGCTGATCAGCGCCGGCCACATCCGGGAGGCGCACTACCCAAGCTGGTTAGCCAACGTAGTCATGGTGTGCAAGGCAAACGGGAGCTGGAGGATCTGTATAGACTTCACCGACCTCAACAAGGCATACCCAAAAGACAGCTTTCCCTTGCCAAGAATTGACCAGCTGGTCGATTCCACCTCTGGTCACAAGCTTCTCAGCTTCATGGACACCTTCTCCGGATACAACCAGATAAGGATGGACCCCGGCGATGAGGAGCACACCTCCTTCGTGACAGAGAAAGGCATTTACTGTTACAAGGTGATGCCTTTCGGCCTCAAGAATGCGGGAGCAACCTATCAACGGCTGATGAACAAGGTGTTCCAGGACCAGCTCGGCCGGAACATGGAAGTCTATATGGACGACATGCTGACGAAGAGCACCCGTGCCGCCGACCACATCTTCGACATGGAAGAAACTTTTAACAACCTCCGTCGCTTCCAAGTCAAGCTGAACCCTAAGAAGTGCGCTTTTGGGGTCACGGCAGGTAAATTCCTGGGCTTTATGGTGACCCAGCGCAGAATCGAGGTGAATCCGGAGAAGATCAGTGACATACTTGACATGAGGCCGCCGTCCAACAAGAAGGAAGTGCAACAGCTAATGGGAAGGATAGCGGCTCTGAGTCGTTTCCTCTCCAGATCGGCCGAGAGGTGCTTGCCTTTCTTCAAGGCCCTGCGGAAGGTGAACTGTTTTGCGTGGACGGACGACTGCTAGGAAGCTTTCGACGGCTTAAAGGCATTCCTGTCCTCCCCACCACTCCTCTCCAAGCCGAGAGACGGGGAGAGTCTTTTCCTTTACTTAGCCACCTCCTCAGAAGCCGTCAGCTCAGTCCTGGTGCGCCTTGACGCTGACGGAACCCAAAGGCCAGTCTACTACGTGAGCAAGGTCCTGCACGACGTCGAGGTCAGGTATTCCAAAACGGAGAAAGTCATTTTCGCCTTGATAGTTTCTGCTCGGCATCTTCGCCCGTATTTCCAAGCCCATCCTATCGTGGTGCTCACAGACCAACCTCTCCGAGCCATCCTAGCCCATCCGGATACTTGGGTCGACTCGCCAAATGGGCCATCAAGCTGGGGGAATTCGACATCTCTTTCCAAGAACGACCGGCCTTGAAGTCCCAAGTCCTGGCCGACTTCCTGGTCAAGTGCACTTGGGCAGAAGAAGATCTCAAGGAGGTCCCTGGGGAGCAGCCTAGGCCCGAGCCGAAAGGTG
>UESW01002645.1:20946-66579 GCA_900491605.1 Calamus simplicifolius | reverse complement strand
AGGCCCTGCGGAAGGTGAACGGTTTTGCGTGGACGGACGACTGCTAGGAAGCTTTCGACGGCTTAAAGGCATTCCTGTCCTCCCCACCACTCCTCTCCAAGCCGAGAGACGGGGAGAGTCTTTTCCTTTACTTAGCCACCTCCTCAGAAGCCGTCAGCTCAGTCCTGGTGCGCCTTGACGCTGACGGAACCCAAAGGCCAGTCTACTACGTGAGCAAGGTCCTGCACGACGTCGAGGTCAGGTATTCCAAAACGGAGAAAGTCATTTTCGCCTTGATAGTTTCTGCTCGGCATCTTCGCCCGTATTTCCAAGCCCATCCTATCGTGGTGCTCACAGACCAACCTCTCCGAGCCATCCTAGCCCATCCGGATACTTGGGTCGACTCGCCAAATGGGCCATCAAGCTGGGGGAATTCGACATCTCTTTCCAAGAACGACCGGCCTTGAAGTCCCAAGTCCTGGCCGACTTCCTGGTCAAGTGCACTTGGGCAGAAGAAGATCTCAAGGAGGTCCCTGGGGAGCAGCCTAGGCCCGAGCCGAAAGGTGATGGAGAGACCTGGATCCTCCACGTGGACGGTGCATCGAATTCTCAAGGGAGTGGCACCGACCTCATTCTTGCTGGGCCGGAAGGAGAAAGAACCGAGTGCGCCCTGAGATTTCTTTTTGAAGCTACCAACAACCAAGCGGAGTACGAAGCCCTACTGGCCGGGTTAAGATTAGCCCAGGAGGTTGGAGCAAAGCACCTCAGAGCCTACACGGAATCACAACTCGTCTTCGGGCAAATCAACGGAGAGTATGAGGCGCGCGACCCTGTTATGGCGCAATATCTGAAAAAGTTTCAACTCTTGACCTCCTCACTGCCTTACTTCAGCATCAGTTACATCCCCCGAAGTGAAAACGCAAAGGCCGACGTCCTCTCTCGACTGGCTACCTCCGCCGACGGCTTGACAAGGGACGCCTACATCGAATATCTAGAAAGGCCCAGTACAGAGGGCGGGGAGAAGTCCTCATGCTCACCCCGAAACCTACGTGGATGGACGCCTATGTCCGCTATCTCGCCGACAGCACCCTCCCTGACGACCGCAACGAAGCCAGATTACTCAAGTGGAGGGCCTCCATGTTCATCCTTCTCGACGGGTGCCTATACAGAAGGTCATTCTCCTACCCATTGCTTAAGTGCGTAGGCCCCGCCGATGCCGACTACATCCTCAGAGAAATCCATGAGGGCATTTACGGGAATCATCTGGGGGGCAGATCCTTAGCCTAGAAGGCTCTCCGTCAGGGGTACTTCTGGCTCACTATGAAGGAGGACGCGGCCAAGCTAGTTCAAAGGTGTGACGGCTGCCAGTGCCACGCGCACATCCAACGTCAGCCACCTGCCCCACTGAGCCCACTCTCGGCTCCGTGGCCCTTCGCCCAGTGGGGAATGGACATCCTTGGACCGTTCCCCCCAACTTCAGGACAGCAAAGATTCTTGCTGGTCGCCATCGACTATTTCACCAAGTGGGTCGAGGTCGAGGCATTGGCCAAAATCACGGAGAATAAAGTTAAGGCTTTCTTCTGGAAGTCGATCATATGCCACTTTGGCTTGCCTCACACCTTCATCACAGACAACGATCGCCAGTTCAACAACAAGGCATTCAAAACCTTCTGCGAGGAGCTAGGCATTCGCCACCGATTCACCTCCGTCGGCCACCCCCAGACCAACGGGGAGGTTGAGGTCATGAACCGCACCATCCTCAGAGGGCTCAGGACTCGCCTAGACGGCTCCAAAGGATGCTGGGTAGAAGAGCTCCCCAGTGTGATATGGGCTTACCACACAACGCCCAGAGCCCCGACGGGCAAAACTCCTTTCAGCCTCTCCTTTGGATCCAAGGCCGTCATCCCCGTCGAGATCGGATTGCCCAGTCCACGTGTGGAGTCCTTTAGTGAGGAAGGCAACCCCGCGCTGATTCGGGCCAACCTAGACTTCATCGACGAGGCACATGACAGAGCAAGACTGCGCATGGCGACCTTTCGTCAGCGAGCAGCTAAGTACTACAACGCCCGAGTTCATCCCAAGGTTTTTTGCCGCGGAGACTTGGTGCTACGAAAGGCCGAGGTATCAAAGCCTACCGAGGGGGGCAAGCTGTCCCCCAACTGGGAAGGCCCCTACCGCATTACCGAGGCGTTCCATCGGGGGCCATACAAACTAGAAGAGCTTGACGGGAAGCCCATTCCACGTACCTGGAATGCGGACAACCTCTGCCGATATTACCAATAATGTACTCCCAGAAGCATGAGTAATAAAAAAGGTCCTTTCTAGCGACACAGTTTGTCCTCCCTTGCGCCAAGTCTCTCAAAAGGAGCTCACTGGCATCACGGCCAACGGGACGCCACTCGGCCCCGGCACGGCGGTGCCCCCGAGTTGGTTAAGTCCCTAAACGCTCCATACCCGGCTGAGTCGCCACTTGGGCAACACACAAACCCCCAGGCTGGTTCAAAAGGAGCTCACTGGCATCGCGGCCCATGAGACACCACTCAGCCCTGGCACGGCGGTGCCCCCGAGTTGGTTAAGTCTCTAAAGGCTCCGTACCGGACTGAGTCACCACCTGGACGGCACACAAACCCTCAGGCTGGTTCAAAAGGAGCTCATTGGCATCGCGGCCCACGGGACACCACTCAGCCCCGGCACGGCGGTGCCCCCGAGTTGGTTAAGTCCCTAAAGGCTCCGTACCCGGCTGAGTCGCCACTTGGGTGGAACACAAACCCCCAAGTCGGTTCGAAAGGAGCCCACTGGCATCGTGGCCCACGGGACACTACTCGGCCCCGGCACGGCGGTGCCCCCGAGTCGGTTAAGACCCTAAAGGCTCCGTACCCGGTTGAGTCACCACCTGGGCGGCACACAAACCCCCAGGCTGGTTCAAAAGGAGCTCACTGGCATCGCGGCACATGGGACACCACTCGGCCCCGGCACGGCGGTACCCCCGAGTTGGTTAAGTCCCTAAAGGCTCCGTACCCGGTTGAATCGCCACTTGGGCAGAACACAAACCCCCAGATCGGTTTGAAAGGAGCTCACTGGCATCGCGGCCTACGGGACACTACTCGGCCCTGGCACGACGGTGCCCCCGAGTCGGTTAAGACCCTAAAGGCTCCGTACCCAGCTGAGTCACCCCTCGCAGCGGTTCCACACCCAAGAGGCAGTGCAAAAGGAACCTGACGACGCCCAGCTCTCAGGTCACCCTCCGGGGTTCACTCCCGGACCCCGCGTTGGGAAAGGATTACTGGCCGCCCTCAGCTAGCCAAAGAAGGCACGCAGACATCCATCCAAGGCAGCACAAGGTGCCAAGGTAAAGGTTCTACACTCCTTTCGCTTAGCCGATGCGGGGCACGCAAGCTCGAGGAATGTGGGGGGCATTTGATGGGGCCAGTTGACCCCATGAAAAATAAAATTTTTGGATGGCCCCAAAGGCCGATAGACTCCAGTGTCAGCCGCCAGCGTCGGCCTCCAGCGACGGCCTCCAACGTCGACCCCCAGCGCCAGCCTCCAGCACTGGCGAAAGGCCGACAGACTCCAGCGCCAGCCGCCAGCGTCGGCCTCCAGCGATAGCCTCCATCGTCGGCCCCCAGCGCCAGCCTCCAGCACTGGCCAAAGGCCGACAAACTCCAGCGCCAGCCGCCAACGTCAGCCTCCAGCGACGGCCTCCATCGTCGGCCCCCAGCGCCAACCTCCAGCGCTGGCCAAAGGCCGACAGACTCCAGCGCCAGCCGCCAGCGTCGGCCTTCAGCGACGGCCTCCATCGTCGGCCCCCAGCGACGGCCTCTATCGTCGGCCCCCAGCGCCAGCCTCCAGCACTGGCCAAAGGCCGACAGACTCCAGCGCCAGCCGCCAGCGATGGCCTCCAAGGCCGGCACATCAAAGGCCGACACCCGACAGCCCCAAAGGCCGACACCTGATGGCCCCAAAGGCCGACATCTCCAAGCCCGACGGCCCCAAAGGCCGGCATCTCCAAGATAGGCGACCCCGGCATGTCCAAGCAAGTCGACCCCGGCATCTTCCCAGCCGGCCCCGGCACTTCCATCCTAGCCGGCCCCGCCTGATCCAAGTCGGCCCCGGCATGACCAAGCTAGGTGGCCCCGGCATGTCCATCCCAGTCGGCCCCCTACGTCTCCAAACTAGGCGGCCCCGGCGTCTCCTGTCCCGTCGAGTCGGCAAGGCCATCCTAGGCCGGCCCGACTCGGCCCCGGCGTCTCCTGTCCCGCCGAGTCGGCCAAGGCCATCCCAGGCCGGCCCAACTCGACCCTGGCGTCTCCTGTCCCGCCGAGTCAGCCAAGGCCATCCTAGGCTGGCCCGACTCAGCCCCGGCGTCTCCTGTCCCGCCGAGTCGGCCAGGGCCATCCCAGGCCGGCCCGACTCGGCCCCGGCGTCTTCTGTCCCGCCGAGTCGGCCAAGGCCATCCCAGGCCGTCCCGACTCGGCCCCGGCGTCTCCTGTCCCACCGAGTCGGCCAGGGCCATCCCAGGCCAGCCTGACTCGGCCCGGCGACTCCTGTCCCACCGAGTCGGCCAAAGCCATCCTAGGTCATCCCGACTCGGCCCTGGCGTCTCCTGTCCCGTCGAGTTGGCCAAGGCCACCCAGGCCGGCCCGACTCGGCCCCGGTGTCTCCTGTCCCGCCGAGTCAGCCAGGGCCATCCCAGGTCAGCCTGACTCGGCCCTGGCATCTCCTGTCCCGTCGAATCGGCCAAGGCCATCCCAGGCCGGCCCAACCCGGCCCCGGTGTCTCCGGTCCCGTTGAGTCGGCCAAAGCCATCCCTGGCCTACCCGACTCAACCACGGCGTCCCCTGTCCTGCCGAGTCGGCCAAGGCCATCCCCTGCCGGCCCGACTCGGCCCCGGCGTCTCCGGTCCCGTCGAGTCGGCCAAGGCCATCCCCGGCCGGCCCAACTCGGCCCCGTCGTCTCCAAGTCCGCAGATTGGGCCCCGCCCCGGCATTGCCTTACTGGCTAAACGGGCCCCGACCATCTCAGGTCGACCCAGCTCGGCCCTGACAAGACGGGATCCCCCGGTTCCCGCCAGATCATCCCCAGCGGTTCAAAATACTACCTTTCTGACGCGCGCCGCCCAACAGCCCAGCTGCTGATGGGACGTAACCCACCAACCAGCCCATATTCACGCAACGGCTTAGCAGACCTTCTGACTTCACGAAAACCCACGTGATGGTGCCAGCGTCAACCCCTATAAAAGGGTAAATTACGTTGAAAACCAGGTAATGCACATTTTACGCACTCGATGCCCTAACTCTCAAAGGAACTACCTGATCCTTCTGAGACCTCTCTCTCCTCAAGAGCTCTCTCGAGTTCCTTCTCTACTGTGACCTCTGTCACTAACTTGGGCATCGGAGGGTCCCACCGGAGAACCCTCTCCGGTCTTGAGACTTCTTTGCAGGCAACCCGGTGAAGAAGAAGAGCCTTCGTTCCCAACGTCCAGGAGGGGTGATCGAGCATCATCATAAAGCATGATTTTGCTATGTTACTGTTCCTATTTGCTTTAAATAATTTCAAAATACAGTCGCACACACCGAATTGGCTTGATTCTCACCAATGATTGATAATAAGAAAAAAATAAAAATTTTAGGCTAAACTACCGTATTAATTCTTGAACTTAGAGGGTTGTATCATTTTAATTTCTGAACATAAAAAGTTACAAAAGTAATCCTAAACTTTTTTTTTTATTTTACTTTGATTCTTAACGTTAAATAAGGAAGACACCGTTTGATTTTATTCCATGTAGCATACATATGGTAAAATTAAATTTAAAACCCATTATCAATCGTTAATTCATTAACTCAATATCTAATAATTCTTGTTGGAGGGTAAAACCGTTATCGCATTGATAGTCGTGTGAGGAGGCTAAGACCAACCCTATCCCTTCGCCCGCCATGATGCCCCCGAGCTTGCCATAGCTCGTCTTCTCCGAGCTTCTGTAGCTCGGCTCCCCCGAGCTTCCCATAGCTCGTCTTCCCCGAGCTTCCATAGCTCGGCTCCCCCGAGCTTCCCATAGCTCGTCTTCCCCGGGCTTCCGTAGCTCAGCTCCCCCAAGCTTCCCATAGCTCGTCTTCTCCAAGCTTCCATAGCTCAGCTCCCCCGAGCTTTCTGTAGCTTAGCTTCACTGAGCGACCCACGGTCCAACACTCACTCCGCGGAACCTGGCGTGGTAGAGCCTAGGCCTATCGTAACAGTGTCACAAGCAAGGAGTCATGTTGAGGAGTGGTCTAGAACCTATCACGGCTACCTGGGGCCCACGCACCTATCAGATCTCAAGCCATCAAGGAGCTCTCCTAGCCATCAATCCCATAACGAACAAAATCTAGATCCCAACGGCCCCACGACGGCCTGATTCGATCCATCTCCGTATCCTAACAACTTTCAAACCTTCCAGAAGGCGCTCAAGATCCAGATGACAGCCTATAAATACGACACTCCCAGATTCTCTCAGGTATGCGCTCACTCTCACTCTCACTCTCCCACTCTCCCCAGCTGCTCGTCGATGCTCCCCCCTCTAGAGCTCTCGATCGGCCGCCCCTGGAGAGACTCCCCGAAGAGATCCACCTCCTCATTTTCTGATTGATCGCTGATTTTCTCCACTGACTTGAGCATCGGAGGGTCTTCCATGGAGGGCCACCCCCAACGCCTCTCGCATGAGGACTTCTGTGCAGGTCCACCCCAGGAGATCGACTGCGCCCGAGTCGGAGGACGGATTCCAGCGACAACAGATTGGCGCTAGAGGAAGGGCCTCAAGTCCCATTAAAACTTGAAGAAAGGAGATAAGGATCTCGATATGGAAGAGAACCTCTCTAATGGCTAATCGGAGAAGAGCAACCTCTGAAGCCCAAGACCAGGTCACCTCCCAGAGACCCGATCCGGTGAGCAGTGTAGCGCCACCGCCTCCACCGATTGAAACCCCATCGCCGCCAGCCATCCCGGTGACCCAGGACCAGTTCGCCACGCTGGTCCAGCAAGTCCAGCCCCTGACCCACCTAGTCCAGGAGTGTTTCGTAGCTCCTCCCGCTCCGCACCTTCATAAGGAGGCCGCGATTCCTTTTCGCCAGCGACTTCCTCCTTCGGTCCGGTAGGCCCATCCGCCTCAGCCCAAAGCGGAGCAGGGCATCCCTTTCTTCAAAGGAATCATGGAGGAAGTGATTCCCTCCCATGTCAAGCTACCAGCCGTCGAACCCTACCACGCTCTTCTGACCCGGACGACCATCTCAGCAGCTTTCGATCAATAATGATGTTCCACGGAGCATCCGACGCGATCCTCTGCCATGCTTCCCCTCCACCCTCAGAGGATCTGCCCGAACCTGGTTCAATGCCTTGAAGCCAGGTTCCATTGATTCATTTGACGAGCTGAGCCGTCTTTTTATTGGCCAGTTCGTCAGCAGCTGCCGCCACCGACGGAGATCTGACTCCCTCTTCGAAGTCAAGCAGAGAGAGGGGAGTCCTTGAGGAGTTATCTTGGCCGTTTCAATAAGGCCATGTTGGAGGTGGACCACCTTAATCATGAGGTGGCTATGTCCGCCTTGGCGGGGGGAGTCTCAAAGGAAAGCGACTTCTACCTGGCAATGGAGGTCAGCTACCCCCCTAACCTCTCCGATATGATGGCCCTGGCGAACAAATATGCCAGGATCGAAGAGTCGCAGAGAGTTGCCGCGCCGAGCTGGCAAAGAAGAAGGAGCCCAAAGGTCCCGATAGGCACCGACCCGCCCATCGGCCGAGTCCGCCTCGCCGCCAAAGAGCTCCCCCACTGCCGCCGAGGAATCGCTCCCGGAGCCCACCCAGGCGATTCGATCTACACTCTGCTAACCGTGCCCCGGGCGCAGATCCTCATGGAGATAGAGCACCAACTCCCCCGGCCAGCTCCTCTCCGAGGGAACCTGACCCGAAGAGACCCCACCAAGTACTGCCGCTACCACCGGGAGCATGGCCACGATACTGAAGAATGCTGGCAGCTGAAAAATGAAATCGAAAGGCTGATCCAGGGGGCGGCTGAATCAGTTCAGGAGGGGCCCGAGCCAGGACAAGGAGGTGACCGCCAGCCCGAACCTCAACAACCTCCTCCTCCACCAAATCCGCCTGTGATCGGCCGCATCAACATGATCGAAGAGGCCGGCGGGTCGAGCCCTAGGAACGATGGTGAAGGATCAGTGCCAAAGAAGGCGCGGACGGGCGAGCTCTCTTTCTCCGACGATGATCTCCAAGGGATACAGTTCCCCATGATGATGCATTAGTTGTATCCCTCAATTTGAATAACTATGATGTAAGTCGGATACTTGTTGACAGTGGAAGTTCGGTGAATGTTCTGTACCTTGATATGTTTGCCAAGATGAAACTACTCATGGAAAACCTTCGAGCCGTGGATTCCACCCTAATGGGATTCACAGGCGACGTCATCATCCGGAAGGGGTCGTCACCCTGACGGTCCACGCAGGAGCCTGGCCCCTTGTGGCCACTGTTTACACAGACTTCCTAGTGACCAAACTCAGGTCCCCATACAACGCAATATTCGGTAGGCCCGGCCTAATGTCCCTCAAAGCAGTTATCTCCATCCCACACTTATCCATGAAATTCCCCACCGAACAGGGAGTTAGAGTTGTTCGAGGAAGTCAAGCCATGGCTCGGCAATGCTTCGTTACAGCCTTCAGTCCAGAGTGCCGGAGGTTGATGGGCTAGACGCTCGGAGGACTTCATCGAATAGCGAGGAGAACCAGCAGAGGAACTGGAGGAGGTGCCGTTGGATGAGGCTCGTCCCAACCGAACCATAAAAATCGGGTCGCTGCTCAAGGGCGAACCTCAGCACATATTGATCGGGTTTCTCCGAAGCAACGCTGACGTCTTCGCCTGGTCCGCCTCTGACATGCCGGGGATCAGCCCTGAGGTTCTCGTCCATCGTCTCAACATGGACGAGATGCACAGGCCCGTCAAGCAGAAGAAGAGGAGCTTTGCCCCGAAATGACAAAAGGCATTGAAGAAGAAGTAGATAAACTCATCAAGGCAAACTTCATCCGGGAGGTAAATTATCCAAGCTGGCTATCAACGTCGTCATGGTGAAGAAGTCGAACGGCAAGTGGAGGATTTGCATCGACTTCACCGACCTCAACAAAGCCTGCCCGAAGGACAGCTTCCCTCTTCCCCGGATCGACCAGCTCGTGGATGCCACCTCAGGTCACCAAATGCTGTCATTCATGGACGCTTATTCAGGCTACAATCAATCCGGATGGCCCCGAGGATGAAGAAAAGACCGCCTTCATAACCGACCGAGGTACTTACTGTTACCGATCATGCCCTTTGGTCTTAAAAATGCAGGTGCCACCTACCAAAGGCTGGTTAACAAAGTATTCAAGGAGCAAATCGGCCGGAATATGGAGGTGTATATGGACGACATGCTGGTCAAGAGCAAAGAAGCATCACGGCATCTCGAGGACCTCTCAGAGAGCTTTGCAACGCTACGCAAGTATGGGATGAGGCTCAATCCGACCAAATGCGCCTTCGGCGTTAACTCCGGAAAGTTTCTCGGCTTCATGGTCTTCCAGCGAGGTATCGAAGCTAACCCCAGAAGATTCAAGCTCTCCAACAAATGGCGCCCCCGGCATCTATTAAAGAGGTCCAGCGCCTAACGGGAGGATAGCGGCTCTTAACCGCTTTGTTGCGCGTTCGGCCGAGAGATGCCTCCCCTTCTTCAAAACCCTCCGATCGGCTAAGAACTTCCGGTGGACTCCTGAATGCCAAAAATCATTTCAAGATCTCAAGAAATACCTCGGCTCGCCCCCACTCCTCAGCAATCCAAGCCCGGGCGAGACCTTGTTCTTGTACCTGGTTGTTTCAGAAGGTGCCGTCTGTTCGGTGCTGGTCAGAGAGGAAAGCAAGGTCCAAAAGCCGATTTACTATGTCAGCAGGCTGCTCCGCGATGCGGAGACGAGATATAGCAAGATTGAAAAAATGGTGTTGGCCTTGATCACCTCAGTTCCGAAGCTGCGACCATACTTCCAGGCACATTCTGTGACGGTCCTGACCGACCAACCCATCAAGGCGGTAGTCCACCGCCCCGAGACATCAGGAAGAATGACCAAATGGGCCGTCTAGTTGAGCGAGCATGACATCCACTTTCAGCCTCGTCCAGCCATCAAAGCTTAGGTGCTAGCCGATTTCCTCCTCGAGTGTACCATCCCGGAGGACGGTTCCACCCCAAACTCCCCGAAGAACCAAAATCTGGAGCCCGGTGGCTCCTCCATGTCGATGGGTCGTCTAACGCTCATCGTTCTGGTGCGGGCCTGGTTTCACCAGTTCAGAGGGGCAACCTTTGAATATGGCGTCCGATTCTCTTTCCCGGCCTCCAACAATGAAGCTGAGTATGAAGCCCTGCTAACCGGTCTCCGAATCGCCCGCAACCTGAAGGTGGAAAAACTTAACGCCTTCACCGACTCGCAGCTAGTGGCTGGCCATGTACGAGGAGAGTTTGAGGCTCAGGAGCCGAACATGGTTCAATATCTTCAAGAGGTGCGGAGCCTACTTTCCCATATTTTCGAGTTTGAGATTACTCAGATTCCCAGATCCGAGAATGCCCGTGCCGACCTACTGTCCCGATTGGCGACCGCGGAGTCAATGGACGCCGAGCAAAAATTTCACCTGGAAACCCTGGAGAAGCCCAGCATCGCGGAAGCCGACCGAATAACGCAAGTTGAAGCGAACCATCATGGTTCGATCCCATTCTGAAGTACCTCAAAGAAGGGTCGCTCCCATCCGACCGAAGAGAGGCTAGAAAGCTAAAGTGCAGGCCACCCAGTATGTGCTGATCGATGATCAACTTTACAAACGGTCCTTCTCCATGCTACTGCTCAGATGCCTCCACCCGTCCGAAGCAGATTATGCTCTCCGCGAAGTGCATGAAGGGATTTGCGGCAACCATCTGGGAAGCCGGTCCCTATGCCACAAGGTGCTGCGACAAGGCTACTACTGGCCGACTATGCAGAAGGATGCAGACGATCTAGTCCGAGCTTGCGACCCATGCCAGAGGCACTCAAGCATTCAAAGGCTCCCCTCCGCCGACCTGGTTCCTATATCCTCCGCTTGGCCCTTTGCGAAATGGGGGATGGACATCCTCGGCCCATTCCCGCTTGCCACGGGGCAGCAGAAATTTCTATTTGTCGACATCGACTACTTCACTAAATGGGTCGAGGCGGAGGCGGTTGCACAAATAACCGAGGCACGGGCCAGAGATTTTGTATGGAGGTCCATCATCTGCCGCTTCGGCCTCCCGCATACTATAATCACTGATAACGGCAGGCAATTCGACAACCCTAAGTTTCGCCAGTTCTGCGAAGAGCACGGAATCCGTCACCACCTCACCTCGGTCGGGCATCCGCAAGCCAACGGAGCGGCCGAAGTGACCAACAGGACCCTGCTTCAAGGGATCAAAGCTCATCTTTCCAGAGCCCAAGGCAGGTGGGCGGACGAGTTGCACCACGTCCTATGGGCCTACCGCACCACCCCGAGAGTCCCCATAGGTGAAACCCCATTCCGGTTGGCCTTCGGTACGGAGGCCGTTATCCCTGTAGAGATAGGCCTCCCTTCGCTACGAGTGGAAAGCTACTCAGAGGAAGCTAGCGATGAACAGCTCCGCACCAACCTCGACCTGATAGAGGAGATTAGAGAGAAGGCCCGGATCAGAGTGGCTACCTATCAACAAAGGGTGGCCCGCTACCACGCCTCCAGAGTCAAAGGGAAAGCCTTTCTGCCTGGCGATCTTGTTCTCCGGAAAGCCTCTATTTCCAAACCGCTGGAACAAGGAAACTGGCACCAAACTGGGAAGGCCCATACCAAGTAGCGGAGATCATTGGACCGAGAACCTACAAGCTGCAAGATTTAAACAAAAAGTCCATCCCCCGGACGTGGAACTCGGACAATCTCCGTAAGTATTATCAATAGGGTATATCCTTTATAAGTCCACTCCGTATACTTTATTGTACCTTCCTATCGGCACATGTTTTCGTAATTCGCAACATGAATCATCATACTTTATATTGCCAAAGATTGTGAAAAGAAACAGGTGCTGCTCACCAATCCTCGGCACGACCGAGTTACCTATCTGAACAGGAATTCTTCGAACCTCAGCTGGGCCGAGCAACAAATTCTTTGAACCTCGGCTGGGCCGAGCAACCAATTCTCCGAACCTCGGCTGGGCCGAGCAACCAGTTCTCCGAACCTCGGCTGGGCCAAGCAACAAATTCTCCGAACCTCGGCTGGGCCGAGCAACAAATTCTCCAAACCTTGGCCAAAGCCAAGGGTTACATTCTGCCGCTCGAACCTCGGCCAAAGCCAAGAAGCGGCCTTAGCTATCAAATTCCTCGGGCCAACCGAGTGACATTCCGCGCCCTAGTCGCGCCCGATGGCCGAACCATCAGCCGAAGGAGCAAAGTCCTTGCGCCTTAGTCGCACCCCAGGACATCGTTTGAAGCAGGGTGACTTCTCGAATACCCTATAAGTGAAAACGAAGACAAAGACCTCCTGATACTCCGAAGGAAGTAAAGGGACTCCTAAAGAACCGCCTAGGTCCGCCACTAGTCCAGACAGAGACCAGTGACCCCCCAAGAAAACCTGGTTCGGATTCGGGCAACTCATAAGCCCCGGCCGACCTAAACAATGTTCATAACTTAGCTCGGATTCGGGTAGCTCACAAGCCCCGACCGACCTAAGTATCCTTCTAAGCTATGTCCGGGTTCGGGTGGCTTACGCACCCTAATTAAATCCGACCATGGTCTCCCAAGACCTAGCTCGTACTTGGGCGGCCAGAAAAACCCAACCAACGTTCGCAAATGCTCTGGAAACAACAGAATGCACAGTATGACAAATCTTTGTATTTACTGATTAAAAAGAAAAGAAGGACAACAACGGAAAAAGAAAGAAAAACAAACAAAAAGAGCCCTCGCTAAGGCTTGCTGTCACTTCCGGAAGCCGACAAATCCTCCAGGCGCTGGGAAAGCTCGGTGACTTGTCGGTGGAGTGATATTATTTCCTCCTTTGCCGGTCCGCCACCCGGCGTAGGGCCTCGACCTCCCTCGTGGTGATGGCAACGTACTCTTCGACGACCCTCTCGAGCCGCTGGTGGCTCGCGAAGGCCGACGCCAAGGCCTGTCCATCGACCGTAATGGTGGGACGGCCCCCCCCGAATACAGCAAGCCATTGATCGTCGCTCTTAAATCATCGGATGACTGCTCCTCCTCGAGAAGCCATGTCGAAAGACTGTTCTAAGACTAAACCAAAGGGATGGCAAAGACCAACACCCCCTGTCCGTTTTTATACTTTTCAAGCAAGTATTTCGATCAATCAGGCCGTAACCATCGACCCGTGAGAATTCGCCACGTATCACCACTTTAATTGGCGCCTGCAGAATCCCAAAGGTCGTGCCCCATCCCAAGCGAAATCAGTAATGCGGGCGGACTGTTTGGGAACCCCCTTTTCTTCTCTGGGAATGGGGTACCTCCCAATCTGCCGGCACCCCGCAATAAATGCTCCCAACACTTACCCAAGCTCTTTTAAGCTGGCCGCTTTCGAGAAGCGTGAAAAAGAAAGAGTTCCAGCACCTGACAATAATTCGTCCCCTCGGGAGTGGTCGTGTCATAAATAGAGGGCGTGACCATGTACCACCCGTTCCGCCTTGACGCTCCTCACCGAACCCCGCAGGGACTGGCATTATGACTCATAGTGACGACTAAGTCACTCCTCCAAGATCTGAATCTCCGAACCTTGGCAGGGCTAAGTGACTAATCTTCGAACCTTGGCAGGGCCAAGCAACCGTTCTCCGAACCTCGACAGGGCCGAGCCATAAATATCCGAACTCCAACAGGGTCGAGGCATGAATCTCCAAGCTTCGGCCGGAGTTAAGGAACATATTTAACCACCAAACAACCTCTAAACCTCCATCTAGACCCGGGCAACTTACAAGCCCCGACTGGCTCGGATGGCGCAGGATCCTCGCCTAAAAACGAGCGGGGTGTCCTTATGTCCACGGCCGGCAACAACAACTTGGCACAAGAGAAACAGAAATTGAGAAATAGAACAAAATTTTCTTTATTTCATTGCCATCAAAACCGATTACAACTGCCTGAGAGGCATTACAAGAGCATTGAAATGCATAAAATAAAGACGAGCACAAAACTCGGGCAACTGCTCCAAAGCAAATCTGGGCAACTATGATGCTTCGGCTTCCGGACTGACAAATCGGGCAAACCGCGAACAGTCAGCTCGAGCCGATAACGGCGGGCGACATGGACCAACAGTTGCGACAACTTCGGTAAATAATGATATCTCGGCGACCCAACCGGGATATCAGAGTGATTGAAAAGGGTGGACGGGATATTACCCCTAACCACCCAACCGAGAGGCCCCCCGACGAGTAGGTAGGAAGCCCGCGGACCCTGGCGCCGGAACACTCTCCCAAACCGAGTGTGTACTGCCCGGCCTTGCCCAAACTCAAAGGCAAGGTACCTGCGGGCGACACACCTTCACCCCCTCCCCATGTGTCGAAAGATTCCCCAGGCAGGAAAGCCCAGGGATCCAAACCAGGGAGGAGGCGAAATTCACACAACCCATGGGGAGCCCGCGTGCACTTCCTACCGTACGTCCCCGAGGGGGAACCACAAAGGTCACACGGGAAGCACATATGTGCGCTCTCCGTGTGATCTCTGTGCCCCTCTTGTGTGCTCTCCATATGATCTCCGGGGCTCATCCCCTAAAGGCGAACCGCCCTTCAGCAGCTCCCTCATCGCCCCAACTATCTGGAGGCGAAGGGCTTATGAAAGGAAAGCTCAACCCTCCCACTCGCAACAGCGGAGAAATGAGCATGGTGGAAACTCCAATGGGGAAGGAAACTTTGAGGATGGCCTAATACGAGCCCTCTTCCCCCTTTTTATAGGCAAAAATGAATCGGGAACAGCTATCAAGGCCGAAAGCCTCGAGATTCGAAACATCTGGCCCATGCCTCCACGTGGCCTCCCAGGATGAAAGCAACGCCCTGCCGCACGCCAAGACAATCGCCTGAACCGTGACGGACGCAAAGATTTCCTTTGATCCCGAATCATGATCGTTGAACACAGAAAATCGCCCGCCGATCCTACGGAAACTGACAGATCCAGGGGATCATCCTACGAGAAAGACATCCTCCAATGGCGGGCGAATACCTGTATCGTACGTCGAAACAACCCGCATGGGAAAAGACCAACACAATAAAGGCCTCCCAGAAGGCTCCAAGGCAACTTTTTACTGACATCAGAGTCATATCATCCATTTCGGCAAAACAAAATTAACTCGCCTAAGAGGAGACAGAGCACTGACAAAACAATTAAGGGGTACGAATGCCGTGCGTTCCTCAGGAACAGACCCCCAGTCTAATTGCGCGCAAGGTCTAAGCATTGCCTAACCCCCCTTCTTGTGGGGCCAGAGCTGTTCCTATACGTCAAAAACCAATTGAAGTATCTGCTCCAGATCAGCCAGGGTCACCTCCGAAACCTGGTCGCTTGGGCTCACCATGTTCTCGAGCGCAAGAGAAAACGAGCAGAATTGCAGCGGGGGCAAGAAGATGAAGTTCTTCGGAGGAGAACGAAAGGGGGTCTACGAATAAATATAGCGCCGCCACAACTCCTTTTGGCCAATTGAAACCGCCTCAGGGTAAGGATGGGGCGCCCTAACCTAGGTGTCCGGAACTGCCCCTACGTGCGCCGCGAAAGTTGGGATTTCCTACGTAGCATCTCCCCAGCCATTACCTTCGCTCCTAAGGAATGCCGGATCCGCCTCGGAAAGGCAAGATGGCCCCACGGCATTAATTAAGGGCATCATTGCGTAGGCAATCAAATACGCATCCCCAAATGCAGGTCACGCCACCTAAGCCTATACTCCCTACGCCCGAATCTACGCTTCGAACTAGGGAGTGGGGGGCATATGTTGGGGGGTAAAAACCGTTATCGCATTGATAGTCGTGCGAGGAGGCTAAGACTGACCCCATCCCTTCGCCTGCCATGATGCCCCCGAGCTTCCCATAGCTCGTCTTCCCCGAGCTTCCGTAGCTCGGCTCCCCCGAGCTTCCCATGGCTCATCTTCCCCGGGCTTCCGTAGCTCGGCTCCCCTGAGCTTTCCATGGCTCGTCTTCCCTAAGCTTCCGTAGCTCGGCTCCCCCGAGCTTCCCATAGCTCGTCTTCTCCAAGCTTCCGTAGCTCGGCTCCCCCGAGCTTCCCATAGCTCATCTTCTCCGAGCTTCCGTAGCTCGGCTCTCCCGAGCTTCTCATAGCTCGTCTTCCCCGAGCTTCCCATAGCTCGTCTTCTCCGAGCTTCCGTAGCTTGGCTCCCTCGAGCTTTCCGTAGCTCAGCTTCACTGAGCGACCCACGATCCAACACTCATCTCCGCGGAATCTGGCGCGGGAGAGCCTAGGCCTATCGTAACAGTGTCACAGGCAAGGAATCATGTTGAGGAGTGGTCTAAAACCTATCACGGCTACCTGGGGCCCATGCACCTATCAGATCTCAAGCCATCAAGGAGCTCTCCTAGCCATCGATCCCATAACGAACAAAATCCAGATCCCAACGGCCCCACGACGGCCTGATTCGATCCATCTCCGTATCCTAACAACTTTCGAACCTTCCAGAAGGCGCTCAAGATCCAGGTGACAGCCTATAAATACGACACTCCCAGATTCTCTCAGGTATGCGCTCACTCTCACTCTTACTCTCCTACTCTCCCCAGCTGCTCGTCGGTGCTCCCCCCTCTAGAGCTTCCGATCGGTCGCTCCTGGAGAGACTCTCCGAAGAGATCCAGCTTCCCATTTTCTGATTGATCGTCGATTTCCCCTACTGACTTGAGCGTCGGAGGGTCTTTCGCGGAGGACCATCCTCAACGCCTCTTGCGTGAGGATTTCTGTGCAGGTCTGCCCTAGGAGATCGACTGCGCCCGAGTCGAAGGATGGATTCCGGCGGTAACACATCCAAACTTAATTACAATCTTATTATTGCAGCAAACAAAAATTTTTCTAAGCGAAATCTCACAACAATCTTCTCTTTTTGTAAAAGAGTGAACACATAAATTTAGAGGTGATCCGCGACCTATGATCTATCTTAAAGAATGAGATTGTTACGTAAGCAGCAAACTATGATTTATAGAGCAATCATATAGGTGGATCTCATATAAGCTTAATTGATATCTTGCCCTTTAATTAATTTCATATAGCCTCTATTAATTAGCGGCTTAATATCCAGTCTAAATATTAAGTTTTTTTTTAATTTTTAATTTTTTTTACTATATAATAACTATGTCTAATCAGAAGATAATAGTATTCATAATAAATATATATAATTTATTATAGATATATATTATATGGCTAACCTTTAAGAACAAAATGCTGAAGGTTCTAAGATCAACTTGTCCTTTCTTGCAAGACAAGAATCGACGTCATGTATTTCATTTTATTTTTAAAAAATCCGTACATGATGATGAAAAGATTAAAAAAAAAAAAGGGAACATTCCCTGTTTTTGTTTTTGTCATTTGACTTGGATCCCGTCCGCATGCGTCCTCCAACTTATCGTCACTATGAGTAACTTATTAGGGGTTGGCAGCTTGGCGGGATTTCATCAGGGACATTGCGGTCTAGAAACTGCCAAGCCGGAACCTGGAATTACACTCTCCGCCTGTCGATTTCCAAGCCGGACCTGGAATTACGCCCCTCCGTCCGTCTAAATCCAAGCATGCATCTTTTCTTTACGTGGAATTCCAAGTCTGCACGATTGGCCCCTTCTTGCACGTTCAATATTTTTATTTGGAATTCCAAGTCTGCACGATTGGCCCCTTCTTACACGTTTTCAACACCATTAGAGGCGATCTGGTCGGTCTCCCACACCAAGTCAGTCAGTCAATCGCCTTCGTTTTGACCTTCATAATCATAAGCATGGATAGGAGGGAAACTAAAGGATCTTTTCCTTTACCATCATTCAAATCAATTGATAAACGTTAATTTGTTAGTAATATCATGTATATCAAATTTAATTTAATTCATGCTTACTTGTCGAAAAAATTGATAGGGATGGCAACGGCCGGGATGGTTCGGGGCTCTATACCACTCCTCATTCCATTAAAAAAAAACGTTTCGTTTTTCGTTTCATTAAGACATTATAATTAACGGTATGAGACGGAAATACTTAATCGGATAAATAAGTATGCATTTATACGTTTAAATAAGATAGAGATAATCAGATGATGATATTAATATATATAAGAGATTGAAGAAGAGAACGAAAAGTAAGAAAAAAAAAATAACTAATAAAAAATTAAAAAATGAAGATTTTCAATACAACAATCGTACAAAAAAATATGAAGATAGACGATGAACTAATAGAGCTAAGTTCTCGTCTTGATTAATTTCAGATCAGTTGTATAAAAAATGAAGAGTAAGAAACAGCTACGTGAAAATAAAGAAGAACAAGAATCATGATTATATATTTTATTTATTTTAATTTTTTATTTTTAATTTTTAATATATATATATAATTTAAATATATTATATTAAAATTAATAGGGATGAAGATGGGGAAAAAAATATTTAGATCAAGAATTTTTAGATCCGTTAAAAATGATGCCGAAAGCAAAAAAAAAAAAAAAAAAAAAAAATTTACCATCTCTAACAATTGAATGAAGAATAAATATCACCTAGGCCTATGGAGGTAAAACAAATTCTGATTTTGCATGATTGGAATCTATCGCTTTGGTTGTGGAACGAGACGACAGATGGCTTTCATTTCAATGTCGGTGTTTGTCTGCTACATGGCCCGACTTTTCTTTACTTTTACTCTGAAAAATAAGCTTTCAAATTGACAGGTCCAAGCGCAAGGCCAAGGATACACCAAAACCAGACGCCAAGGCATTCGTCGCCTTAATTGATGGCTATAACTCTAAGCCTCTAACCATCATGATTTCATGTCTGAAGGAGATACTCACAAGTCACAGCACCTTGAATGGCGTCCGAATCATTGATCACCACATGGCCAGGAAGTGGTCAAAGGAAAGGCCTTGAATGGCATGGCTCCCGAATATCATTCATTGATCACCACAGGGCCAGGAAGAGGTCAAAGGAAAGACAGAGCAGAGTCCAAGGAAAGCAATTTAATAGTGTGGCCGGGGGGCCCTTATGAAAGGATTCAAGGCCAGCAGGATATTTTGATATTTTGTAACCGACGTTTGTGGCGGACAAGGGGCCCTTCTGAAACGATTCAAGGCCGGTAAAAAGCTATTGTTGTTCCAGACTCCATCGTCATACGATGCAAAACATTGCAGCTTTCGAGCAATAGTGATCTCAACTCCATTTGAACCGCACGATTTGCCCCCAGTTAGCTTATTAGCTCAGATCCTCTGGACTTTAGAAACTACCGACGCCTTGAACGAAGCATACGTTCTGCTGCTCCAGAATTAAATCTTGTTAGCATCCAGAATCAAAATAATAAAATCGAGTATAACTTCTGATACAAAACCAGAGCAAATTTTAACCTCTAAATTCATGTATTTAATTTGAGAGATTATTTATATCGACATCAATGTCTACATCCACTATAATTTCGTCTGAGGTTCGCCATCGCACGAGCCATCCGATGCCCAAAGTCATTGGTCTAAAATAATAAAAAAGACACAAGGGTCTCGCGGCTACTAGCAGCATATTAATTGAGAAACCCACCACCGCCTCAAAGCCACCTGGCCGCAAATACGGAACGAGTACCGAGCACGGAATCAAAACAATGCCCAGCTAAAATACAGCATATACTACCAGATCATTCATCACAAACAACGGATCCAGCGAGAATCAGAGCAAAATTAGACAAAAAGAACACCACACTGTATCAATCTATGAAGCACAAGCAACATATCTACAGACTCTCACAGGGACCCAATCCCATATGCGCGCAAAATTATTAACTGGAAACAGCTCGACCCAATTGAAACCCTAATGTTCAGATCTAACAGCAAAGAACCACAAAAGACATCCACGAACGACCGATCCGAACAATGATACACAAAAAAGAAAAAAAAAAATCTACGAAGAACCACATATATGAAGTATTTAGACCGAGAAAGACACCATCGAAACCCCACCCAGCCGCAGAGATCTACGGATCTACCTCAGCACAGGCGGACA
Source organism: Calamus simplicifolius (assembly GCA_900491605.1). Taxonomy (NCBI): domain Eukaryota; kingdom Viridiplantae; phylum Streptophyta; class Magnoliopsida; order Arecales; family Arecaceae; genus Calamus; species Calamus simplicifolius. The sequence goes on along the minus strand of UESW01002645.1, from coordinate 46,386 downwards.
TTTCAACGGCGAAAAGATGAGAGGAGGAGCGCCACGGAGGAGGCGACGATCGCGACGACGAAGGGAGGAGCAACGGTGGCGGCGGCTGACGTGGGGGTCGGGGCTGGAGCGTCGGCCGCAGCGGCTCCGCCGGCGAGGAAGACGACCGCGATCACGGACATGAGGAGAGAAGCGATGATCTTGGATCCGACGACTGCCATTGCCTCTTGGAGTCGAGAATTTGAGAGATTTCTAGAGTTAGGGTTAGGATTTGGGCGGAGGATGCAAACAACGGAGACCGAGAGAGAGAGAGAGAGAGAGAGAGAGAGGCGACGGATGGGAGGGGAGGACGGGGGAGGGAACATTTATAGCGAGGGGAGAATCGGGCAGTGTTGGAGGAGCGGGCAGCTGCCCGGACTGACAGCTGGTGGAACGCCGCATGACAACCGGCCTAGGCGGTCCCTCGTGGGATTTTGGCGTCTCAAGACTTCTTTTCCAAAATACCCTCCGGCTTCGAATAGGCTAGAACTTGAGCGATAAAGAATCCTATTTTTCTTACATCGCCGCTTAGCATCGCCCAGGTTTCAACGCCGGTTTCCGCGGAGTCCCCAACGCGGATTCGCTCAGCCGGCGGAGATGCCGCATCGGCCGTTCATTGTACGGTACCAAAAAAAAAAATATCGGCTCTCATTATCAATGGCTATCAGTCAATAAGTTCGTCTAAAAAATAATTAATAGTAAATTTTTAAATCATATTGAATATCATTTCTCTATCAAATTGTACTCTCAAGATATCTATCAAGTGAATTAATATATTTATGAAAATACCTTTTATATCAATTCTGTTGCCATCAAATCATCCTTCCTGAAAATCAGATAAGGACGTAGGTCCAAGAGACGGTGAAGATGGATCTGAAAATTCTCAAGGGCCTTCTCCTCGAGCAAGAATTCTGTAAGGAAGTCCCTAGGAATCAATTACTCCGATGAAGACCCTCCAATGCTAAGTGAATAACTTAGGAAATAGTTATCAGACATGAACTAAAAGACTTAACCAAAAACTTGAAGTTCGGATCCCTTCTCTCATTATGAGCGAAGGTTCTTAACCTATTCAGGGATCCTTCTTACCCCTTTATGGAAGGTTCTTGAATCCGATACGTCATCATCTAGCGAAGGATAAGCGGCAAGGCTGACAGGGACAAGTCACAACCATCCCTAAGTTTGTCAGGGGTAGCCTGGCTTGCCATTTTCCTATCAAGGGCAGCGCCATAGATGGTAGGTGGGCCTGGTCATATCGGGCGTGCGTCGTAATTGGCAGTGGCCATGCGGGGTCGCAGAAGGTTAGTGGGCCACGTAGCGACTGCAAGTATCTACCGGGCCATGTGGAGGCCCGATGCCGAGGCCGAAGGGGACTCGGGAGTCCCTTGGTATCGAAGCTGAGGGAGACTCAGGAGTCCCTTGGTGCCGACTTAGTCCACCCGACTTTGGCTCTATCTGTCAATCACTTGGTCCGTTAGCCCTAATGTGGCTTGATTAGCCACATCAGATGCCTCCCGCTCCTGAGATAGTGTGGGTGCATGTCCCGCTCAGTGAAAGGGGTGTAAGATCATTCGATGGCTGATCCCGATGCATCATCAATCGCTGAGAGAGGCACGTGTCCTCGGGGGCGATGACTCTTTAATGTTGAAGGTATGGGGCACCGCAACGCCACCGCCTCGCTAACCCTCATCGTCGGATTTGAGGGGGATCCTCCTCGAAACAGAAAAACCACTCGAAACCCGTGGAGAGGTAATCGCCATCATTGAGCTGACGTTACTGATGTTCCATCATTGGCCGTAGATCTCGCATTTCTGCGGGCCGGAAGGTTATTGAAGCATCTCTTCTAGTGGTAGGTGTGCACGTGGCGAGTCGAGCTAGACAAAACAATTCAAAAAGAAGGCATAAGAGGAGGGTCGCCCTGAACCCGGCTTCTCGCACCTCCGAGATCTCCTTCTTCTTTCCCTGAGCTTGAGCCTCATCCAAGTCTTCCTTCCCTGGACCTTGTTGTTCTTCTTCCTTCATTCAAATCAGTCTTTCCAACTTCTCTTTGCTTCCCTTCCATGGCTTCGTCACCCTCGTGGTCCTCCTCCCCCCTTTCCGATGACCACATTTCCCTTTCCTCGGCACAACTGTGGGCTTCTCCATCCCCAACGCCCCCATGGTCCTCTTCTTCTTTAGAGGACCAGGTCTCTTTATTACAGCTACGGGTTGCTGATAGGATCCCTGTTAAGGATCGTTCGGCCACCGTAGCTTCTCCGCCTAGGGTTAGGAGGGCGTCCCCAGAGGGGATTGCCTCCACTATCATTTCCGTCGACCTAGCATCTCTTAGGGTAGACTATAGAATACCCGAGGACGTCCGATTGTCTGCCCCCGAACTCGACGACAGGGTAACTTCTTCTCAATTTGGGAGACTCGCCTTATACAAGGTGTTCCTCAAAGTGGGTCTTCGGCTTTCTCTCCATTCTTTCGTAGTCAGGCTCCTCCACAGGTATGCCTTAGTGCCTGCATAGCTGATTCCTAACTCCATTCGAACCATCTGTGTGTTCCTAGTGCTGTGTTGCTTTCAGGGCATAGAGGGTAGGGCCTTCTTGTTCCGCAGTCTCTACATCCTCCGCCCACAGGCTGGATGGTGGTTGTTCGCACCCAGGCCCAGCCGAGCCATCAAACTGGATCTCGCCACGTTCATTAAAGGGTGGAAGATCCGATTTTTCTTTGCACACTATGAGGGGGTGAGGCCAGATTAGGGGGACCCAAACCGAGAGCCCAATAAGAACCTATCGGTGGTCCCAGCAAATCAGGAGGTGTTCAAGCAGTTGCTGACCTTTGTGGTCCCCCACTGTCGAGAACTCCTCTTGGAAGAGAACCTCTGGCTCGTGGGTATTGCCATGAGCGATGATGAGCAGTCATGAAGACTTTCCCCCTTTTTTCTTCTTCTTTTTTTTTGACCAATCTCTAGGACATGCAGATATGAGGACACTGACCGATGCCGTGAAGAAGGTAGTGGCCAAGAGGAAGAGGGCCGCCAGCGATGCAGAGGGGTCGGGGAAGAGGACTCATACTCAGTCACCGATCCCTCCCTCCAGCGGGCCTCAAACGAATCAGGGGGCCGCCCCACCGATCGATCTCACCGTCGAGTCACCTCTGGAGGAGCCAAGGGTCGGAGTGGTCCCACCTCCTGCAGAGCCGGTCACCTCGGGCATGAGGCCGGTTCGCTCGACAACCGAGCCAGCCCTAGACGGGGGCCTGCTAAATGAAGGCTAGCCCATGGCTGAGGAGTGCCCAGCAACAGCGGAGCCATCGACAGAGGGGATGTCGTCGGCCTCTGACGCGACCCCCGCGACCTCGGAGTTGGCCGGGGCCACAGAGGGAGGGGGACTCAGGGCGATCCCCTCTCGGCCATCGCTGATGAACCATGGCCGCATAGCGGAGCAGCTAATGGCTTGGGTTTGCCTATCGGAGTTACAGGGGGAGCTTCATTGCAAAGGGGCCTCCGCCTTCTACCATGACGCCCTTGCGGCCCTACTTTTGGTAAGCGTCTTCCTTTCCTTGTGAAATTCTGTTTGCTTTGCTTTATGTTGATGAAGGTTTTCCTGTGTAGACGGTAAACTCCATGGTCGTCATGAGGAACGTCACCCTTTAGGATGACAAGGTTCTCCGGCGCACTCGACAGGAGGTCGTCAACGCTCGAGCCCGGGCCGAAAGGGCAAAGAAGGCACTGGAGATGGCTTAGGTCGAGCAGGCAGAGGATGAAAGAATTATGCCTTGAAAGCCAATCACAATTGTTGTATCAGTGGCAAAATTTATAATTTCTCTCAACTCAAGAATGATAATAGAGGCAATTTTATATTCATCATATCACTACAAGAGAATTAAAATATAGCAACACCCAAATACATCGCTAATGCATCGCTAAACATACTATTGCGACGCATTAGCGACGCAATGATGGCGTCGCTACGATGATCATCGCAATCTCACTTTGTCGCAATTGCGTCGCTTAATAGCGACTCTTTGCGACGCACCAAATGCATCGCAATATATTGCGATGCCACTAAATGCATCGCAATATTGCGACGCATCCTAAATGCGTCACTAATTTTAAAATTAAGTTTCTAAAATATTGCGACGAAAAACCTCATCGCAATTGAGTCACTAATTAATTAATTTATTTTTAAAAAAAATTAATTAGCGACGCATTAGCGACTGAAATTGCATTGCTAATATTTCTAAAATATTATTATTAAATATTGCGACGCATTCAATTGCATCGTAATATTGCGACACATTCAATTGTGTCGTAATATTGCGACGTTTAGTTGCATCGCAATATTTAATAATAATATTTTAGATATATTAGCGACGTAATTTGAGTCGCTAATGCGTCGCTAATTAATTTTTTTAAAAAATATTGCGATGCCAGGTCATTGCATCGTAATATTTAATAATAATATTTTAGAATATTAGCGATGTAATTTCAATCGCTAATGTGTCGCTAATTAATTTTTTTAAAAAAATATTAAAAATTAAAACGGTTAATACAATTTCATTACATTTAAATATTGATCGAAACATTCATCACTCATATGATCCAAACATTCATCATTCAATTTCTAAAATAATTATATATTAAAATTTAAAGTTTCATGTACAAAATAAAAAGTAAAGAAAAAAATACATCAAGAATCCGCACGATCACGTGGAGGCTGAAACCCTGCGACATGCGGCTAACCATATCTTGCAACTGACGCATCTGCTCTCGCACGTCTGTAAGCTCCTGCTGAAGTCCTCCCGTATGCTGCTCGAACTCATGCTCAACCTCCTGCTGAACCTCCTGTCGAACGTCCTAACGAACCTCCTCCATGATAGATCTTTGAATATCGTCTAAACGCTTGGCAGGAATATCGCCAGAATATCGCGAGCTGGAGGCCTGATGGGAAAAATATGTAGAAACTCTAGTGCCCAGACCATAGACCCTGCGGTCTTGCGGCTGGGCACCAACAGTCTTCAAAAACACACGTCGACTCTCCTCTGCTAAGAGTTCGACGGGAGTCCCCCATCAGTGGAGTCGACCTGCAATACTTGGGAGTGAAGCTCCTCGACTCGTGTCTTTGAATTATAAAATCAACAATAAATGAATCAATAAATTCTCTAACTAAAATTTTAGAAATTAACAGATATAAACATAAAGCTAATTTCTTACCGCAACCTCCCATGATCGTGTATCGACCCAGGAACCGTCCCTCCTGGTGTGTGTCACCCTGAATAGACGAAACTCATCAGGATCTCCGCCCTCCTGCTCAGACTCTAACAACAGAAAAATTAATATTAATGTAAGTATTTGTAAATAATTAAATTAGTAATTAAATTATTTATGTTTTTTTACCATACGACGTCTGTGCTCCTGAATCGAAATGGAGCCCGAAGTGTGGGCGGGAGAGACCCGTGCTAGGATCGCCCCTCTCGGATCGATGGTTCGTGCTGGCTAATGTGGACCTCCTGCGCCAGCCATCAGACTACCAGACCTGGCTACCACTCATGCCAAATATCCTCTGGTACATGCATAGGATGTGACCCGATGACTCCAACGATGAAGCATATCGGAGTATCGGCATCCCGTAAGAGCTTTCCATGCTGCCCTAATGGCATCATGGCTGGCAGGGTCCCACGTAAACTTTTTCTGTATTAAAATAAATAGTTAGTTTCAAATTTATTAAGATTAAGAAATTTATATTAGTGATAAATTATATTTAATAAGTTTACCTGAAACTCTGAAAAATAAAACTCCCTCGTGGCTGAAGATATATGGCGCCAATCATAGCCACTGGGATCCGCATGCCTCTGAAATATCGATCTGATGTGGCTCGATACATGATGCTGCTCATTAAATCTGTTTAAAAATGCATGTTTATAAGTAATTGACTTAAAACATAAACATATATTTTTAATTAGTATATACTTACAGCCATGAGCATCCAATCGAAGTACGGTGCGGCCGACGATAGAAGAACTCTCGGAGTCTGTGCCGATCGGTTGGATGATAATACCAATGCAGGATCATCGCCGACTGCTGAAGAGATCGAAGGCTGTGCGATGTGTGGAGATCGAAACTCTCCATCTCCAAAGCTCATGTGATCTGATGCGGCAGGGCTACGTCCCTGCTCACTCCGTCCATCGTCGGTAGATCTACCTCTGCCCATCATACTGAAAATACTAAAGATTCATGAATGTAATTACGATTAATGATTGAATATGTAAAATATAACATTTATAAAAATAAATTGAATTTAAAAAACCTCTATGTTTAGTCGGTTTCATTTGTTTCGTGAAATCTTGGTTCAACATCCGATGTCGTATCGACTGCGATTCAGTTTCATTATCATCGGAAGGAAACCGAACATTTGCATCCGCTATTTCTTGGACATCACCATTTGGATCTCTAAGTGATGTTTCAGGAGCCCTTGTGTCGTCCTCAATTGCATGCATTTCCATCTCATCCTCTTGAAATGCAGGGCACTCGGCTGATTGACTTGATGAACTCTCGTCTAATACGATTGTTGAACGTGGGACGATTTTAGAAACAACCCACCAATCTCGCTTGTCGTTGCGCAAACTTGGATATCCGCAGTAAAACACTTGCTGAGCTTGGGATGCAAGGATGAATGGTTCATATTTTTGCAATCTTCGTCGATGGTTCACTTTAACTAAATTGTAGTCGTTATGAACCCTTTAAATTTTTTTGCAATCTTCGTCGATGGCCAGAGAAGATGGGAGGGGGGGGGGGGGGTTTCCCCCCCTTAATTTTTTTTTTCATGGCCAGAGAAGATAAGGGGGGAGTTCCCTCCCTGTTAATTTTTTTTTTTTGTGGCCAGGCCACGGCCGGCCACGGTCGCAGCCGTGGCCGGAGAAGATGGGAGGGGGGTGGTTTCCCATGTTAATTTTTTTTTCGGAGAAGACGGGAGGGGGGGGAAACCCCCCTATTAAATTTTTTTTCGTGGCCTAGCCACTGTGGCCAGGCCACGGCCGGCCATGGTTGTAGCCATGGCCGGAGAAGACGGGAGGGGGGGTTCCCCCCTGTTATTTTTTTTCCGTGGCATGGCCACTGTGGCCAGGCCACGATCGGCCACAACCGGCCACAGCCGCGGCCGTGGCCGAAGAAGACGGAGGGGGGGGTTCCCCTCTGTTAAATTTTTTTATGGCCTGGCCACTGTGGCAAGGCCACGGTCGGCCACGGTCACAGCCGTGGCTGAAGAAGATGGGAGGGGGGGGTTTCCCCCCTGTTAATTTTTTTTTTTGGAGAAAACGGGAGGGGGGGGGAAACCCCCCTGTTAAATTTTTTTTTTTTCGTGGCCTGGCCACTGTGGCCAAGCCACGGCCGGCCATGGTCGCAGCCGTGGCCGGAGAAGACGGGAGGGGGGTTTCCCCCTGTTAATTTTTTTTCCGTGGCTTGGCCACTGTGGCCAGGCCACGACCGGCCACGGTCGCAGCCGTGGCTGGAGAAGACGGGAGGGGGGGGGGTTTCCCCCTGTTAATTTTTTTTTTGGTGGCCTGGCCATCGTGGCCAGGCCACCGAGTTGCCGGCCGCGGCGTTGCCGGCCACGGCCACGACCGTGGCCGGAATAGGGGGGGGTGGGAAAAAAACCCCCCTCTCATACCATTTTTTTTTTTAACAGGGGGAGGGAGGGGTACCTGAAAATAACCCTCGCCGGCGAGGTCGTCGGGTGTCGGAGAGTCACCGGGGAGCCGCCGGAGGTGGGGAAGAGGGAGGAGGAGAAAGGAGAAGACGGGAGGGGGGGGGGGGGGGTTCGGGCTCATGAGGAGGAAGACGAAGCGGGGGGGGGGGGGGGGGGGGGGTTTATGAAATAGGGTTAGCGACGCATAATTGCGTCGCTAATACGTCACTAATCAGCGACGCTAATTATGCGTCGCTGATTGAGTCGCTATGTTTCCGCCAATAGTCATTTTGGCGGAAATTAGCGACGCATTGTATTTGCATCGTAATATTGCGACGCATTGTATATGCGTCGCAATATTAGTTTATTAATTTAAAACTAATATTGTGATGCAAATATGCGTCGCAATATTAGTTTTAAATTAATAAACTAATATTGCGATGCATTCATTATGCGTCGCAATATTGCGACGCAAATACAATGTGTCGCAATATTAATTTTAAATTAATAAACTAATATTGCGACGCATTCATTATGCGTCGCATATTGCGACGCAAATACAATGCGTCGCAATATTAGTTTTAAATACAATGCATCGATCCAAGCCATGATCCCGATCGTCGACGATCGATCCCACCATTGCGATCCAATCGATCGGCAAAATTCGACGGTTGCGATCAATCAATCGATCTCCGAGGGTTGCGATCCAACCGATCGACGACGATCCGACAGTTACGATCGATCCAAGCCATGATCCCGATCGGCAATGATCGATCCGACGGTTGCGATCCATCCAATCGGTGATGATATCTGACGGTTGCATTCGATCAAAGCCATGATCCCGATCGGCGATAATCTATCTGACGGTTGCGATCCATCCGATCGGCGACGATATCCAACGGTTGCGATCGATCCAAGCTATGATCCCAATCAGCAATGATCGATCCGACGGTTGTGATCCATCCAATCGGCAAGGATATCCGACGGTTGCGATCGATCCAAGCCATGATCTCAATCGGTGATGATCTATCCGATGGTTGCGATCCATCCAATCGGCGAGGATATCCGACGGTTGTGATCAATCCAAGCCATGATCCCGATCGGCGATGATCGATCCGACGGTTGCAATCCATCCAATCGGCGATGATATCCAAGCCATGATCGATCCCGGTCGGCGATGACTGATCTCGGACCATCGCGATCGATCCGATCGATGACGACCAGACGGTTGCGATCGATCGAAGCCATGATCGATCCCGGTCGGCGACGATCGATCTCGGACCGTTGCGATCAATCCGATCGGCGACGATCTGACGTTTGCGATCTATCGAAGCCATGATCGATCCCAGTCAACGACGATCGATCTCGGACCGTTGCGATCAATCCGATCGGCGATGACCCGACGGTTGCGATCGATCGAAGCCATGATCGATCCCGGTCGGCGATGACCGATCTCGGACCATCGCGATCGATCCGATCGGTGACGATCCGATGGTTGTGATCGATCCAAGCCATAATCAATCTCGATCGGCGATGACCGATCTCGGACCATCACGATCGATCCGATCGGCGACGACCTGACGGTTTGCGATCGATCGAAGCCATGATCGATCCCGGTCGGCGATGACCGATCTTGGACCGTTGCGATCGATTGATCGGTGACGATCCGATGGTTGTGATCGATCGAAGCCATGATCAAGATTGGTCAGTGATGATCGATCTCGGATCATCGCGATCAATCCGATCGGCGACGATCCGACGGTTGCGATCTATCGAAGCCATGATCGATCCCGATTGGCGATGACCGTTCTTGGACCGTCGTGATCGATCCGATCGGTAATGACCCAACAGTTGCGATCAATCAAAGCCATGATCGATCCTAGTCGGCGACGACCGATCTCGGACCGTTGCGATGATCTGATCGGCGACGATCCGACGGTTGCGATCGATTGAAGCCATGATTGATCCCGGTTTACGATGATCGATCTTGGACCGTTGCGATCTATCTGATCGGCGACGACCCGACGGTTGCGATCGATCGAAGTCATGATCGATCCTGGTCGACGATGATCGATCTCGGACCATCGTGATCGATCCGATCAGCGACGATCCGATGGTTGCGATTGATCCAAGCCATGATCGATCCCGGTCGGTGATGACCGATCCAACGCATGTACCAAAATTAATTTTTTAAAATAATTATGATACATTTCGTTGCGTCGCAATATTTTATTTTTAATTTTTTTATCTTTTAATTATATTTTATAAAATTTATTTTTAAAAAAATTCTGCGACGCATTATATGCGTCGCTAAATTAAAAATTAATTTTTTAATTCTCTAATTTATTGTGTCGCTAATGCGTTCACTATTTAACATAATGAATTTTTTTAAAAATATTGCGACGCACTGAAGTGCGTCGCAATATTTTTATTTCATAATTCTTTTTAATATTTTTATAAAATTTATTTTTTAAAAAAATATTGCGACGTAATACTTGCGTCGCTAAATAAAAAAATTGCTTTTATTAATTACTATTTTATTACGTCTCTATTGCATTGCTATTTAACATAATTAATTTTTTTAAAAACATTGCGCGCACTGAGTTGTATCGCAATATTTTTATTTTATAATTATATTTTATAAAAATTAATTTTATTTAAAATAATTGTGATGTAATTAGTGCGTCGCTAAATAAAAAATAATTTTTTTAATTTTTTGGTTTATTGCGTCACTATTTAACATATTTAATTTTTTAAAAAATTTACGACGCACTGAGTTGAGTCGCAATATTTTTATTTCATAATTATATTTTATAAAAATTAAATTTAAAAATATTGCGATGCATTTCTTGCGTCGCTAAATTAAATTTTTTTTTGATTTTTGGTTTATTGAGTCGCTAATGCGTCGTTAATTGCGTCGCAATATTTTGTTGCCACGGAGGCGTCGCAATATGGTCGCAATTTAACGACGCAAAAATGTGTCGTTAAATTGCGTCGCTATTGCAGTATTTTCTTGTAGTGTATGCTGTGTCTTATATTTTTATGATGAACCCCATAGAATAGGGCAATGTTTTTAGGGTTACAAAGATAACAGTGAGACCTAAAACCTATAAACCCTAATCTAGAATATTCCTAGTCATAGGATCATTGATTTGGGGATCGATGAATCCGGATAGACTAGCACATCTTATGTATGCTCGATTGTGAGGTGGTTGGTCTCACGACCACTTGTGTAGGGACACTAATACAAGATGTGGGTGCTCATTAGGTTATGAGTTCACTGAATTGATCCGACAGGAGAACATCAAATGGAAGTTTTACTTACTTGTCATAATAGATTGTTCTCTAAGTGGGAGTTGTGCAAGTAATCCTTAGACTGAGACCACCATAGTATCTTGTGCACATGAATCCATATTTTGGTTCATATTCATTCATAACAAAAGGTTATGTACGGGGTGATGCTAGATATGAAGGATTGTGTATGAAGGTAATGAGTAGGTCAACAAGGAATCGATGACTCCTAGTAAGAGGAGTATTTATCCCAAGTAATCTCATCAAATGTTGACTCAGAAAATCTTTGATCAAAGTATAATGAATTAGAAAAGGTTTTCTTATTTATCATCGGTTGAGTCTTCATTAATGATTAGAGATTCAAATGGATTAAGTATGAGGGTTTAACATTTATCCATGCCCATCACTTAATCGGGATAAAGAAATATCGAAGGATTGAATTGCACAGTAACTTGCCACTAAAGGGTATTTTGGTAATTTTCATCAAATTCTCATCTTCTGGGTAGGCATGACACATTGCTAGATGTCAATCTTGTCTTGTAGGTTTTTATGAATCAATTAGATTGATTTCATAAGTCAATTTGAAGGTTGGTCCAGATTGACAGTTTAAGTTAGCCCGATTTGACCTGTTCAGATAGTCGGATACATAATCGGGCTAAATCAAAAACCTACTGCTGGCTAGATGAGGAACCCAGAGGGTCACACACAATAGAGAATTAATTGAAGAAGTTAAAATATTTTTATTAGGATTTTTGGATCCTAATTGGTTGGCCAAGATCACATACTAGCATATGTGGGCTAACCCGAGCTCCTGACTTAATCTGTTTAGGTCCATTTGCTTGCTGATTAGGCTAATAAATTTAAGTTGGATTTAAATTAACATTAGCCATGTGTTGGGCAGCCTATCTAGAGTTTAATCTAAATTTATGGGATTTTTCTAGATTTTTTATGATGATCAAATTCGAATTGGATTCGAATTTCAGCCTGATTTGGTTAGTTTGGGTTGACTTGGTTAGTCTGGGTTGACCCGGGCCTTAGTCCTTTTTTGAACCATTTTATTTCAAATTTAAATGAGTTTAATTTATTAAATATCATTTAAATTTTTAATAAAATAATTTAATAAATTAAATATTTAATATGTACTTGGTGGGGTTTGAATCGAAGACCCCTTGGACCCTTGGCGCCCCCTCGGAGCGGATAGAAGCGCTCCTCACGTAAAACGTCTCCACCCTTTCTTCATGCCCCTTGGATGGCACCCTTTCTTTCCATCCAACGCCTCTCATTGCTGCCCCTTCGTTTCTATTTAAAGGGGACAGCAGATGGGATTCTAAAAAAAAACGTAAAAAAGAAAGAGAAAACAGAGAGCCCGTAAGCCCTCCTTCTCCCTGTTCTTCTCCCTTGTCTTAATATTACTATCATATTAAGACAAGGCCCTAAGTTGAGATAGAGAAAGGCTATTAGTGTGTAGAGGCTTGTTGGAAAGCTTTTAGAAAGCTTTTGAAAAGGAGAAAGTCCAAAGAGGCATTAAAAGGCTGCATATGATAAAAAGGCTGCAGGAAGGTTCTAGCAAGCAAATAGGAGTGCTTCTTCGAATTGATTCTCGTGTGGATCACCTTTGGAGGGCATACACTTGTGTGCCTCTTGGAGATTATTGGATTTAGCAATCAGGTATTTTTCTTACTCCTTTTATTTTAGATTTTAATTGATTTACTTTTTGAACTGCATAAAGGCGATCTTGGAAATTAGGGCTTTTGGCAATGTTTGTTTTCAAAATGATTAAAGTTTATGAAAAGCATGCCTTCAAGCATCCCAAAATTCCCATCAGAGGAGGTCGAGAAGGCATTGGAGATGGCTTGGGCTGAGCGGGCAGAGGTGATCGAGGAGGCCAGGGCCAGGCGGCGATCAAACTCGAGCGTGCTTGTTCTGCGAGGTGAAGCTGAAGGAGACGGAGGTGGAGCTGACCTCGCACCAGCATTGGCTCCATACCGTTACCCTACCGGTGAGGGGGGTCGAGGAGCAGGTGAAGAATGCTTAGGAGATTGCTCGCATGGCCGATGCCAGGGTAGTGACGCCGTGGCGGACAAGCTGAGGCCTCCAAAGGGTATCAGAGATGGAGGTGGCGATACGGGCTGCCGAGGAGAAGGCCGCAGCGGTCGAGAAGGTGGCAGCCGAGGCCGTGGGACATTACTGAAACTCTGATGCCTTCTTGGATGATGTGGCAGAGGCCTCGGTCGAAGTCTACCTCCAAGGCTTTCGGGAATGCAAGGAGAAGGCGACGAGGGTCTTCGGCATTGCAAGATTCAATGACCTCAAGCCTGATGACGATGAGGCGCTGGAGGTACTGCCTACGGTGCAGAGATTGGCCGATGATGAGTCAGCACCGGCCGATGCCTGAGGGCCTTTTCTCCTTGTATTCCTCCTTTTGTCTATTTCTTACCCTTGTATCGAAGTCCGAATCAAGTCGGCATTTTTTAAACTCTTTTGATAAGTAATGAAAATGAACCTTCTCTGAGTTCTTGAGTACTTAACTTTGTAGCACGTTTCTTATCTTGCGCCTGTGAGAATCTGTGATGGTGTCATCTGGCTCCCGGTAAGGTCGATATTGAAGTGGATTCCAAGGCAAGCATTGGGGTCGACTCTAAAGTCGATCTTCAGACTTCAGAGTCGACTTGGGGTCGGCCTTAGATGTGGACTTTGCGGTAGGTCCATCTTTATGCCGACTTTGGTGTCGGTCCTTGTGCCAACGCGGATAGCTGGTCTTTGGTGCCGATCTTTCATCAATCTTTATGCCAACACTGATAGTTGGTCTTTGTGCCAACGCTAATAGTTGGTCTTGGGTGCGGACCTATCGTCGGTCTTTGTACCAACACTAATAGTTGGTCTTTGGTGCTGATCTATCATCAGTATTTGTTCCAACGCTGATAGTTGGTCTTTGTGCCAACACTGATAGTTGGTCTTAGGTGCCAACCTATCGTCGGTCTTTGTACCAACGCTGATAGTTGGTCTTTGTGCCAACACTGATAGTTGGTCTTGAGTGCCAACCTATCGTCGGTCTTTGTACCAATGCTGATAGTTGGTCTTTGTGCCAACACTAATAGTTGGTCTTGAGTGCCGACCTATCGTCGGTCTTTGTACCAATGTTGATAGTTGGTCTTAAGTGCCGACCTATCGTCAGTCTTTGTACCAACGCTGATATTTGGTCTTTGTGCCAACGCTGATAGTTGGTCTTAGGTGCCAACCTATCGTCGAGCTTTGGTTCCAATGTTGCACTAGTCTTTGGTGCCAACCTGGAGTCAAACTTTGGTGCTGGTGTTGCACTGGTCTTTGGTGCTGATGTGGAGTCGGGCATTGGTGCCAGCGTTGCATCGGTTTTTGATACCGACATAGAGTCAGGCTTTGGTGCCGGCATTGCACCGATCTTTGGTGCCGATGCGGAGTCGGGCTTTGGTACCGGACGTTGCATCGTCTTTGGTGCTGACGATGCACCAGTCTTTGGTGCCGACGATGCATCGGTCTTTGGTACCGATGTGGAGTTGGGCTTTGGTGCCGACCTGAAGTCGGGCTTTGGTGCCGGCGTTGCACCAGTCTTTGGTGCTGAGAGAATAAGATACTCAAACACATCTTTTTATTAGCCGAAAGAATGGGATGCTCAAATTTATGATCAGTTAGTTGTGTACATTACTGGTAGTACCGGCAGAGGTTGTCCGAATTCCAGATGCAGGGAAGTGGCTTCCCATCGAGTCCCTCGATCCAGTATGCTCTGCGGTGGAGGTCTTCGGTGATCCGATAGGGCCATTCCCAATTTGGTGACAGCTTATCCCCTTCTGTGGGTTTTGAGACCTCAGCCCATTGGAGGACCAAGTCTTCAGGGGAGAACGCCCTGGGGCAAACTCGAGCGTTGTAGTACCTTGCTATTCTTTGGCAGTAGGCAGCCATTTTAAGTTGTGCCCGATTGCGCGCCTTCTCAACGAGGTCAAGGTTAGCCCGTAGCTGACTCAGGCTGTCCCTCTCATCGTATAACTCCACCCGAGGGCTGGGACACTAACCTCCACAGGAATAATAGCCTCCGCTTCGAATACGAGATTGAAGGGAGTCTCTCTGATGGAAGTCCATGGCGTCATGTGGTACGCCCATAGCACGCTTGGGAGCTCCTCTACCCATCATCCATTAAAATAGTTCAGATATGTTCTGAGCTCTTGAAGGATGGTCCGATTCATGACCTCGGCCGCTCCATTCGTTTGCGAATGGCCGACGAAGGTGAACCACTATCAAATGCACAACTCAGCACAGTATTCTTTGAAGGAGATGTTATCGAACTATCGACCGTTGTTGGTGATGAGGGTGTGGAGCAGCCCGAATCGATAGATAACTGATTTTTAAAAGAATAATCTTACCTTTCCTTCGGTAATCTTGGCAAGTGCCTTAGCCTCTACCCACTTGGTGAAGTGGTGATGGCGACGAGTAGAAACTTTCACTGATCAGAGTCTGGGGGGAATGTTCTTAGGGTATCCATCCCCCATGAGCAAAGGGCCATGGAGATGACAGAGGGCTTAGCTGGGAAGTCAGTTGTCGCTGGATGTTGGCATGTCGCTTACAGCTATCACACTTTCGGACCAGCTCAGTAGTGTCTTCTCTCATGGTAAGCCAATAGTATCCTTTGCGCAAGGCCTTGTACGCTAGCGCTCAGCTCCCCAGGTGATTCCCATAGATGCCCTCATGAATCTCACGAAGGATGTAGTCGGCATCTGTAGGTTCAATACACTTGAGAAGGGGGTGAGAGAAAGACCTCGGTATAATTGCACATCGAGCACTAGGAACTTAGAAGCTCGCCATCTGAGTAGCTTGGCCTCTCCAGAGTTAGTAGGAAGAGTACCGTCGGTGAGGTATCGGGTGTATGCATCCATCCAGGTGGACTCTTGGTTGACCGGAAGAGCTTCCTCCATCGTGTTAATGCTTGGAGCCTCCAGATGCTCCATGTAAGTCCTCCCCAGAGCCCCATCGGTCGAAGTGGCCAGTCGGGATAAGGCATCACCTCTAGCATTCTTGCCCCTAGGGATGTAGCTGACACTGAAGTGAGTAAAGAATGAGGTCTGTGATTGGACCTTACTCAGATAGCGAGACATGATGGGGTCCCGGGCCTCGTACTCCCCAGCAATTTGTTCGAAGATGAGTTGGAAGTCGATGAAGGCTCTGATGTGCTTTATTTCGAGTTCCTTGGCGAGCTTTATTTCCGCCAGCAAGACTTCATACTCTGCTTAATTGTTAGTGGCTGGAAAGAAGAACCAGAGGGCGTACTCTGCCACTATTCCCTTTGGGCTCGTGAGGATGAGGCTGGCTCTGCTCCCTTGGGAATTCGATGTGTTGTCCACATGGAGGATCCAGTCTTCCCTCCCTGCCTCGGACGTAGTGCCTGAGGGCACCAAGCAGGGCTCTTCTGGTTGCTCTTTGGTCCAAGTGCACTCGATCAGGAAGTCCGCCAAGACCTAGGACTTCATAGCCGACCTTGGTCGAAACGATAGGTCAAACTCTCCCAACCTGATAGCCCACTTCGCCAGTCAGCCAGAGGTGTTAGGACGGAACATGATTGCCCTAAGTGGTTGGTCCATGAGTATCACGATTGGTGGGCTTGGAAGTAAGGCCTGAGATGCTAAGTGGAGACGATCAGTGCAAAAATAACCTTTTTGGTTTTGGAATATCTGATCTCCACATTGTGAAGTACTTTGCTGATGTAATAGATGGGCCTCTGTGTCCCATCGGTGTTAAAGTGATGAACACAGAGCTGACGCCTTGGGGGATGCTGTGAGATAGAGGAAGAGTTCTTCTTCCTCCCTTGGCTTGGACAGCAATGGCGGAGTTGACAGGAACTCCTTCAATCCTTCGAAGGCTCTCTGACACTCCTTCGTCCACTCTGAAGAAGGGCAGCACCTCTCTGCCAACTTTAAAAGAGAATTTCATCAGCAATATTATTCTGAGATTTATAGGGATCAGAAGAGAAGGAATTTCCTTAATTTAACCCATGGGAGATTGTCTGTGGCATATTATGAAGCCATTTTTGTTGAGTTATCTTAGTTTGCTAGGGCCTTGGTGGCTAATGAGAGGGAGAGGTGCCAACTATTCCAGGATGGATTGAATCTCCCTATTAAAGCCAAGATCCGTATGTAGACCTATAATAGTTATTCTGAGTTGATGCAGGGAGCATTCAAAGCCAAGTAGAAAAAAAATATATGAGTAGGAGGCAGGATAGAATGAAAAGAAGTGCTCCTAGTTATCCTTCTGCTTCGGAAGGAACTCAGCCATTTAAGAAACCCCAAGGGCTGGATAGTTTTATTCTAGTTTTAGAGCCCCTGATGATGTGGACAGAGGATCAGTATCTGTGTCAGCATCTAGCTCAGCCCAAAGAAAGCCTTATGGGTGTGCCTCAGGTTGCCACAAGTAGGGTGTCTGATGATGTAGGGGAGCAGGGTCATCCTTCTGGTGGAGGGAGAAATATACCTTCATGTAATGTATGTGAAAGACTTCATTTGGAAGAGTGTAAGAGGGACAATAAGGAGTGTTATATTTGTGGTGATCTAGGTCATTTGAAAAGAGATTGCCCTAGGAGAGGGCAGCATGCTAGTGGGCTTCCCCAGGGGCCAGTGCCAAGGGGATAGCCTGGTAGGAGGGGTGACAGTGGTGTTGCAGCTTTAGCCAGTCAGATGGGACCTAATGTTAATCAGTTAGAAGGGTCATTCAGTGTTCCAAGGGCTGAGGCCAGAGTATTTGCCATGATCAGGCAGAAGGCCCAGATTTATTCTGATGCGGTGACAGGTATGTTACCCATCGATAATCATGATGCTTATATTTTGATTGATTCTTGATCTACGCATTCATTCATCTCATATGAGTTTTCTAAGCATCTAGATAGAGATGTGGGCCAGTTGGATAGCCAGTTGATAGTATCTATGTCCGTAGGAAGGCCTTTTATAGCAGACCAAGTGTATAGAGGCTATGATATTTCTGTGGAGGGTCAAAAATTAGCAACATATTTGATTCCTTTGAGTTTGAAAGAGTTTGATGCTATCTTAGGGATGGATTGGCTATCTGTGCGTAGAGCCAGAGTAGATTGCTTGAGAAAAGAGGTGATTTTACAAACTTCTGATGTTGGAGAGGTTTGTTTCGTTGGTGATAGGAGGGGGTTGCCCTCAGGAGTGATTTTAGCTTTGTCGGCCAATAGAATGCTAGCAAAGAGATGTGAAGCCTATTTAGCTTGCGCAGTGAGCCTAGATGGCAATGGTTTAGAGCTGAAGGATATCCCTTGGTAGGAGATTTTTCAGATGTATTTTCTGAGGAGCTGTCGGGGTTACCTTCTAACAGAGGGTTTGATTTTAGTATAGATCTAGTTCCAGATACTAGACCAATAGCCAGGGTACCTTATAGAATGGCTTCAGTTGAATTGAAAGAATTGAAAAGCCAGTTACATGAATTATTGGATAAAGGGTTTATTAGACCCAGTATATCGTCATGGGGTGCACCAGTGTTATTTGTGAAGAAAAAGGATGGTACCTTGAGATTATGTATAGACTATAGATAGTTGAACAAGGTGACCATTAGAAACAATTCATTGCCGAGGATTAATGATTTATTTGATCAGCTGCAGGGGACAGCAGTGTTTTCAAAAATTGATTGAGATCTAGGTATCATCAGTTGAGAATAAAGAATGAGGATATATTTAAAACTGCTTTCAGGACCAGATATAGTCATTATGAGTTCTTGGTGATGCCATTTGGCTTGACGAATGCTCCAGCTGCTTTTATGAGTCTGATGAATCAAGTATTTTAGGAGTATCTAGATAAATTTGTGATAGTATTTATTGATGACATCTTAATTTATTCTAGAAGCAATGAAGAGCATGAGCAGCATCTGAGGACTGTTTTGCATATATCAAAAGAAAGTAGTTATATGCAAAGTTTAGTAAAAGCAATTTTGGCTGAATGAGGTAAAGTTCTTTGACATGTAGTTTCAGCCAAAAATATTATGGTAGATCCTCAAAAGATTGAAGCTATAATGAATTGGGTAGCACCTACCAATCAGACTGAGGTGAGGAGTTTCTTGAGGCTAGCAGGATATTATAGAAGATTTATAGAAAATTTCTCGATTTTGGCTTCTCCTATGACCAATCTGCTTAGAAAGAATATCAAGTTTGATTGGTCTGATGAATGCCAGAAGAGTATGGATGAATTGAAAAAAAAGATTAACCTCAGCCTCAATTCTAATACTCCCTAATAATGCCAGTGATCATGTGATCTATAGTGATGCCCCATTGAAGGGTTTGGAGTGTGTTTTAATGCAGAATGAGAAAGTGGTGGCTTATATATATAGAGTTGAGATCCCATGAAAAGAATTATCCCACCCATAATTTGAAGCTAGCTGCTTGTATGTGCCAGATATTTATTGATCATAAGAGCTTGAAATATATTATGAGAAGGAATTGAATTTAAGACAGAGAAGATGGATTGAATTGATTCAGGATTATGATTGCACTATTGAGTATCACCCAGGAAAGCTAATGTTGTGGCTGATGCCTTGAGTCAAAAATCTATGGCCACATTAGCTTCTATTATAACATCACAACTACCCTTGATGATTGAGTTAAGAAGGTTAGATACAGAGCTAGCTATAGAAGAATCAGGAGCCTTGCTGGCTACTTTCAGAGTGAGACCCAGGTGCTAGAGGAAATAAGAGAGCTCAGCTGCTAGATCCACAGTTGCTTAAAGCTAGAGATTTAATTCAGAGTGGGTCTCAGTTAGAGTTTTCTATTAGAGGTGATGGGGTGTTATTATTAAGGGTAGAGTTTGTGTGCCAGCTGTGGAATCACGAAAGATCAGATTTTAAAGGAAGCACATAGCTCAGCTTATTTAATGCATCCAGGTAGTACTAAGATATATAGAACTATCAAACAGAATTACTAGTGGAATGAAATGAAAAAGAAGATAGCTAAGTTGTATCTAAGTGTTTGGTGTGTCAGCAAATTAAGGCTGAACATCAATGTCCTGCTGGCAAGCTTCAGCCTCTGTTTGTGCCAGAGTAAAAATGGAAGCATATAACTATGGATTTTGTTGTAGGACTCCCAAAGACAAGAAGGGGCAATGATGCTATTTGGTGATAGTTGATAGATTGACTAAGTCTGCTCATTTTCTACCTATTAAGATTGCCTTTACCTTGGATAGATTAGTAGAATTATATGTGCATGAAATTATGAGTAGACATGGTGTGCCAGTATCAATTGTATCAGACAGAGATCCAAGATTTACATCTCAATTTTGAACAGAATTACAGAATGCTTTGGGGACTAAATTGAGGTTCAGTACAGCATTTCATCCCCAAACTGATGGTCAGTCGGAGAGAACCATCCAGACATTGGAGGATATGCTGAGAGCTTGTGTCATAGAATTTTTTGGTAGTTGGGATGATCATCTACCATCAGTAGAGTTTGCTTACAATAACAGCTATCATTCTAGCATTAATATGGCACCATATGAGGCCTTTTATGGGAGAAAATGTAGAACTCCAGTGTTAGGATGAGGAGGGGAGAGGAGGCTGTTAAGCTCCGAGTTAGTGCAGCTTACAGCATATCAAGTTAAAATCATAAGAACTAAATTAAAGGCAGCCCAGGATAGACAGAAGAGCTACGCAGATAAAAAGCATAGAGAGGTAAAGTTTAAGGTTGGAGATAAAGTCTTTCTAAAGGTATCTCTTGGCGAGGTATTATGAGATTTGGAAAGAAAGGCAAGTTGAGTCCCAGGTATATTGACCCTATGAAATTCTAGAAAGAGGTGGGACACTAGCTTATAGATTGGCTTTACCTCCAAAGTTATCTCAGATTCACAATATATTTCATGTATCAATGCTTAGGAGGTATATGCCGGATTCCTCTCATGTGGTTCAGTCTAAGACTATAGAGTTACACGAAGGTTTATGATGGGGACATCAGCAAGAAGAAAAGGTTGCAGACTGACACTCTTTGGTTTTGTAGTTAATCTACTTTCCGCAGGTTCCACTTACTCGAGCCAAGAGTTCAATTTCTCAAGTGGCAACTATGCTACAAAATTTCAACTTCTGCCAAGTCTCAAAGTATCGACACTTCCTGCCTTGAGTCAACACTGCTATCAAGACATCAAGTCTTCTCTTTGGAAGTCAAATCTTGGAGGACACATGGAGGTATCTGATGATGACACATGGCAACTTAGAAGTCAAATCTTGGAGGACACATGGAGGTATCTGATGATGACACATGGCAAACTAAGGAGGTGCCACATGGAAGCTGGTGCAACCAAATTTGTTAGGGATTGATTGTAATTAGTTAGCTATATCATAACTAGTCCTTAGATTGTTATGATCTTTTAGTTTTTTGGGCTGAAATTTCTGGAAGTCCTTTGGCCTATAAATAGGCCAAGCTTTCCCTCTTGTAGATATGAAGTTTGAAAAATAAAATCAAGTTTATTGATTTCTTTTGCCAAGTGCCTTGTTCATCTTTGAGTATGAAGAGGGTGAGATGCTCTTAGTTTGAGTTGAGGCTCGTGTTTCCCTAGTCTTAGATCTAGGTCACTCCTTGAGGGAGAGGGTGAGAGGCCCAATTTGCTACTCTAAACCATTCTACCAAGGTTCCATAATAGTTTCAGGAAAAGGACAAGTGCTAC
This sequence comes from Calamus simplicifolius, assembly GCA_900491605.1. Lineage (NCBI taxonomy): Eukaryota > Viridiplantae > Streptophyta > Magnoliopsida > Arecales > Arecaceae > Calamus > Calamus simplicifolius. Next base: position 24,734 of record UESW01002645.1, on the reverse strand, counting down.
CCAAGTCTCAGCAAAATTTTTCAAATCCTTCCTTTCCTTGTTCGATTTTTTTTATTTCCTTCAATTCCTTTGCCTCCATGGTCTTACTTCAGATCACTTACAGGTTCTCTTGAGGATGTTAGAGTTGAGGATGATGGCTCCACGTCAAGGATCAAGTGCCAAGGTGAGTTCTTAAGTAAGGAGTGTAGATCTTGTCAACCAACCCTCAATTCTTTGAGTGTTGAGTGCATCCCTTCCACTTTAAGATCTTACTTCATTGTTGAAAAAAAAAAACCTCTTGGTCCTTTAGATCTGAAGTTTTAAAGGTGGCTTAACTTAGTTTGAAGGTTTCCATACCTTTAGATCCTAATCTTTTTATTTCTTTGAAAGAAGCTTGCACAAGGGTGTTTAGATTTCTGCTTCCGGTTTGATGTTCTTCATTTCTCCCATGCATGAATTCAGCCATAGCTTGGGCTCAAATGTTCATTAAGGGTGGTAATCACTTAGAACACATCACCATCCCCTCATTCCATAAATTTTTTTTTTTCGTGCCTGTTGACCCAATTGATGATTTGATGATTAACAAAACTACTTGAGTATAACTATTGGAGGCTCTAATGATTTTGATTTAGTGTTTCAGATTATTAGACTGTTGAATGATCAAAATCAGGAGTTACATAGTGTTCTGGATTGAATCTAATGTCTAGATAAGAATTGCAGACATTAGAGTCGACTCTGAGAATCACAGAGCCGACTCTGGAACTGGCACGGACGTTAGAGTCGACTCCGAGACTGTTAGAGTTGACTCTCACAGACGAAGCAGAAAGTCAATTTTTCTGGCCCCGACCTAGAGTCGACTCCGGGTAAGTTAGAGTCGACTCCGGAAAAGTTTCTTGTCGACCCAGAAAGTCAGAGACGACTCCAGAAATATCGTTTTGAGATGCCTCGAGCTAGAGCCGACTCCAGAAAAGTTAGAGTCGACTCCAACCACCTGGAACAAAAAATTAAGTTGCCAGATCAGCTCTAACGGTAATATTTCTATTTTACCTTATTTCTAACGGATATATTTTGATACAAGGTACACTCCAACGGATAGTTTTCTTCCAAAAATGGTGTGAAAGAAATCAATAAAAAGGGAAGACTATTGTTCAAAAGTATGACGGAAAAATAGAAGGAAAAAGAGGGAAAATCTGAGATAGACAAATCCCATTTCAAAAAATCCGAGAGCTTGAATCTTAAGAGGAAAACCTTCTAGCTCAAATCCACTCCACTCCAAAAAGGCTCAAGAGGAATCCAAAGCATTCAAATTAAAGTCTTGGTGGATTTCCCAACTTGGAGAAAGGAGATTCGTTTCTTGCTTTTCAACTCTTCTCAACTGCTTCAACTGTGAAGAATCGGAGCTGAGGCTTGATTCAATCCAGCAAGGAGAAGAAGAAAAAAAGAAAAGCTCAAAAGCCAACCAACTACAAATCAGGCTTTTCTAAACCTTGTTATTCTTAATTTGTATATTTGCTCATTGAGGAGCTTTGTATTTCAAAAACAATACTATTTTGTTTGTGCCTAGTTCAATCTGGGGGATTGAACTAGAGGAGGTAGTTTTACCTCGTTCAAGCTTGGTTAAGCTTGGGTTAGGGTTTTTGTGCTGGTAAGCCCGTGTAAAACCGGCTGGGTTCGTTGTGATCCCGAAAAACAACAAGTTTGAGTTGTGAGCTTGTAAAACAACTCGGCTGTAATCTAGGGAGATTATAGTGTGGACCCAAGTGAATCTTGGGAGTGGACGTAGGTGCTGGTTGCACCGAACCACTATAAAATTCTTGTGTTTGCCGTGCTCATTTGTCTCTCACTCATCTCTCTTATATTTCTGTTTGTGCATTGCTTATAAGTTAATTTCTCTCACTTGCACATCTTGAGTTAATTTGTTTAAAACATTTCAAAAAGTCTTAAATTTTAAGAACCCAATTCACCCCCCCCTCTTGGGTTGCCATCTGGGCCAACAATTGGTATCAGAGCAAGTGCTCATTTAGAATTTGATCTCACGATCAAGGGCTAAAGATCCTTATGGCAACACAAAGTGGTTCATGTTTTGCTGAAGGTCATTCTACGAATAGACCTCCTTTATTTAATGGAACCAACTATTCATATTGGAAAGCTAGAATGAGAATATTCATTCAAGCTTCTGACTATGAATTGTGGGGAGTAATAATGAATGGACCTAGTACACCCACACACGTAGTAGATGGCACTATTGTTCCTAAGCCCGAAAGGGATTGGAATGATAATGATAGGAGAATGGCACAATTAAATGCTAAAGCCATTAACATTTTGTATTGTTCCTTAGATTCTAATGAATTCAACCGAATCTCAACATGTAATTCCGCAAAAGAAATTTGGGATAGGTTGGAAATAACACATGAAGGAACAAGTCAAGTAAAAGAATCAAAGATAAATATTTTGGTTCATAAATATGAATTATTTACCATGGAACAAAATGAAACCATCACATGCATGTTCACTAGATTCACTGATATTGTGAATGGTTTGAAAAGTCTTGGAAAAGTATATACTAACTCTGAGCTTGTTCGCAAAATTCTTAGGTCACTTCCAAGGACTTGGGAAGCCAAGGTGACAGCCATACAAGAAGCCAAAGATCTGAACATCCTACCATTGGAAGAGCTTCTTGGTTCGCTAATGACTCATGAGCTTCAAGTTAAACAACATGTCAATGAGGATGAGTCAAGAAAGAAGAAGACCATCGCCCTCAAAGCTGCAAAAGTTGAAGATAGCAGCAGCGATGATGAAGAGGATGATGATGATGAGACAGCCCTCCTTGCAAGGAAATTCAAGAAGTTTATGCAAAGAAGGAGGCCCTTCCACAAGAAGAGATTTGATCAAAAATGGAAGGAGAAAAAGAAAAGGATAAGAAAAAGGAAAAGGACAAGGACAAAGAGAAAGAGCCCTTAGTATGTTATGAATGTAAAAGCCAGGGCATTTTAGATATGACTGTCCTTTACTTAAGAAGGCCTATAAGAAAAAGAAAAAGGCCTACATGGCAACTTGGACTGACAGTGAAGAGTCTTCTTCCGAAGAAGAAGAACAAAAAGAAGTTGCAAATGTTTGCTTCATGGCGGACGACAACGAAGAGGTAAGTACCGAAACCCCCGATGATGAATTTACTTTTGATGAAATGTTTGAAGCATTTAATGAATTGATGATTGATTTCAAGGCTTTGAAAAAGAAACACAAATCTTTGAAAACTGAAAACTTAAATTTAATTAATGAGAAAAATGAGTTAAATCTTGTAGTTAAAGATTAAAAGATAAAAGGAAACACTTTTTAATGAAAAGAATGATTTGCTCATAAGATTGATTTGATTAAATCTGAGAATGAAAATCTAATTAAAGAGAAAGAATCAATCTCTAATGAAAATGATTTTCTAAAGAAAGATGTTAAAAAGTATAAAGACATTGTTGAGAAATTTACTCTAAGCTCAACTAAACTAAATATGATTTTAGATAGTCAAAAAGCAGTTTTTGACAAAGCAGGTTTAGGGTATAACACATTAGAAAACAAAAATCATTGAAAAATATTTTTGTAAAAGCTAACCAAAGTAATATTACTTGTTTTAAATGTAATCAAAAAGGACATAAATCTTTTGAGTGCAAAACAATAAGTAATAATGAAAAATTAAACACTAAAGGAAAGAAAATTTGGGTTCCGAAAGGAACAATTTTTATTGCTACTAACCATGAAGGACCCAAGAAAGCTTGGGTACCTAAACATAAAGTTTAAATTATGTTGCAGGAATGTCT
>UESW01002645.1:0-16808 GCA_900491605.1 Calamus simplicifolius | reverse complement strand
TTCGTTTCTTTTTAACTTAGATTGGAGTTTCATTTCTGTGCACATTTTTAGTGCTGTTGTATTAATTGTTTCGATGATATTACCATAAGTGACATGGTCCCAATTAATTTCACCTTGGTATTTTTCTATTAAGGCTTCACTAACCTTTCTGAGAACAGGTTTGGTAATCCTGAATGAATTTTTCTTTCCAAAAGGGAGAACTGCAATCTTCCTCTCTAGGACTCGACATAGGAAAACGTCCCTATACCATCTGAAGTCTTGCATTTTAGGACATCTAAGTTTCATTAGTAGCATTCGGTTGTTTTCTTGTTTTATATCTTTTGATCCTATGAACTGTCTATATTGCATGGAGCAAGTGTCTACCCCATTGGGTTCTTCTGAGGTTTCAGTAGATTCTGATTTGACCATAATTTTAGTGCTATTTATTATAAAAATCTCTTTCTACAGGTTTTAAATACCTATTCCACCATCCTTCTAATTGTCCGGTGAACCCTTGGATCAGAATTCTAAGGGTATCTTTTTCGGATGTATTTGAGGCTCTTAGGGCTCCTGCGGCCATATTCATTTCTCTCAAAGATTCCAGATTTCTCTTTCTGACATCCATCTAAGTTCCATTCATAAACACTCCGCTAGTATAGGTTCTCTCCTAAAATTTTTCTTTCTTCAAATTGGATGTCTGGGGGAGTAGGTCTAGGATAATAATCTTTCTGTGATCTATAATATGTCTGTCCTTCATTTTTTAACTTATTTATTTGATTTCTAGATTCTTGTGATGATATCATATTTAATCTAATTCCTTTTAGTTTATCTATTATCAGGTCTTCTTATTTTAAATCCTTTTTCCCAGCTATTATCTGTTTGGAAAAGAGGTTTTTGTATTTTTATAATTTGATCTGTTTTTGGATTTTGGCCTTTTGGTCAAGAGTTTTTTCTATCTTATTTAGTTGTCCTGATATTGTATGTAGGGCTTGATTACTATAATATTTTGCTGTGCTATTTTCTAATCTCATTGCTGGTTGCTGGGTGACTGTCATTTTCTGGTTTGATAGCTTTAAATGGAAGGCTATAACTATTTGATTCCTATAGTTAATCTGGCATTCATCTAAAGGGATATGTTCTGAGTTTATTTCCTTATTTTCTGTGGTTTTCCAAATTACTCCTAAAGTTTAAAAGGGTATTTGTTTGTAATCTTCTCATTTTTACAGGCTTCCTCAAGCCATGTAAAATAAGGGATTTCTATTTCTATGGTATTCATAAAACTATAATATTCTTGTTTTAATTCTTCTCTTTCTTTTGGACTGGTTATTTTCCATAGCCAGTCAACTTTTTCCTTGTTATGCTTTGCTTTAAAATCTTTTCTGATACTTTCTTTGTTAATCTCAAATTTTCTTTTTATCGTGTTTAGTTGGTTTGGTGTATCTTCTTTCATCTGAGAATAAGTTGGAGAATAATTTGCTTCTTCATAAAATAAACTCGGGACATTTGATTCTAGATCGACTCCTTTGAGTTTTAGGTTCCTTAGGCTGGTTTCTCCTATTTCTGAACCGGGATTTCTCATGCTATAAGATCTTCTAAAATTGTATTTGACAGTTCCTTTATCATCTTGTGTTATTTCATTTATTACTCTACTTTCTCTGACTGACCTTCTAGGAGGCTGTGTTTTTTCTAAAGTCCAATTGCTTTCAATTTTTACCTTCTTCCAATCACTTATTTGTGGTACTATTGACTGATGTCTCTCATCTGTTGCTAAAATAGGGTCTTTCCTGTAGGTGATTTTCTTATTCCTTTAGCATTAACTCGGGTTTTCATCATCTTATAGCTTATCCTGTAAACAATGCTTAGAGGTCTAAATTCTGGTTTTATGTTCTCGTATCCTGCTACCTTTATGTCTAAAACTAAGGAGTCTTTAATGGCTCCGTCTATGGCTAAACTGAGGTTGGGATAGTTCTCAAAGTAAATAGGTCCCCAACTAACATTGGTACTAATGGCACTAAGAATTGCATCTTCTGCTTCGTTGAACCTATTATCTTTTAATACTATAAATATGGGTTTGTCCATTCTTCTCTATGGTTTGGGATTATGGCAACCTGTACAGCAGCTATATGCATATATTTAAGTTTTTCGTTAATATTGAAGGACTGTATATCTTTTTTCCTAAAAAGTTTAACACTGGTTTGTCCGTTTTCTAGTTTAATGTCTAGATCATGTTCTACAATTTTTACCCTTCGTTCCTCAAAGAGACTAAAGCTTCCTTTCTTATATATCTGATTATATTTAATTGTTGGAATTTTTTTATTTGTTATATCAATTTCTGTTGCTGATACTGACCTATTTAATACATTAATGGTTTCTTCCGGGTAAAAGTCTTGATCTCGGGTTTCATTATCTTCTACGCTTTCCGTCTCATCTAGCCTTTGAGTTCTAGTTAATCTTTTAATTATGCTATTCATTTTGGTACCTAGGGATGATGGGAACACTGCCGGGAACACTGCCAGACTTACGCTTTCTGCTGGCCTTACGCTTACCAATGGCCTTACGCTTACCAACGTTTCCCCTTAATGCCTTATTGAACAGCTTAATTAAAGTTTCAACTATTGCTCTAAGACTTTCTGAGATTAAAGATAGGAGGCTAGTGAATCCTAAGATCCTGATCTTTTCCGTAAGAACCATAAATGTTAAATAAGACTATTGAGTTCCTTAAATCTCAAAAGATCTCGTCCGGCCGTAGCTCATTACTCCCATGGGTCGTAAGTGTACCTTTGTACACCCGCTCAGGAGGCGAGATATTTTGTGATTTTATGAAACTTGATACTGGTGTGTGTGTGCGTGGAGATCTAACTTGGCTCTGATACCATTTAGGTGCGGAATAAGATGTAGATGAAAATTCCATAAATCAGAGTGCGATAAATAGTAAAAATGAATAGTAGTTCGATAAACAGTAATGATGAATAGTAATTATGAACAGTAAAAACGAACAGTAATGAACAGTACTAAATAGTAATTTTTTAGAAAAGCTAAGTCTTATAAAGCTTATTAGAAGCTTACAAAGTACATTACATACAAACTGAAGACAAAAACTGACGTCTTTACAAAGCTTAATAATTCTTTACATAAAAGCTTGGTAAAGGATTTTTACATGAAACTGGCTGCTGGGAATTGGTTACAGTCTTTCTCGAATCTGTCTGTAGTCAAGATACTGGTTATCATGATCTTCGATAGCCATGATAGTCCAGGTTGTGCTGTCTATGATCTTTTGGAGGACTGGTAGTAGGTTTGGATTTGTCTCGAGCAGGGCGTCTATAAGTTTCAAGGTTTTTTGGCATTCTTCTACGAGTTTTCTCATGGAAGGGGGCATGGTGTTGGGGCTTTTCTTTGCTTACAGGTTGCTAGGGAATAGTCTGAGGTCAAACTGTTTGTAGAACTCTTCTGCTTGGCTTATGATGATCTGAGTAGTAAGGTGGTCTATCTGGTGGACTATTTGTTCAGAGTGATGCTGGAGGGTTTTTATGACAAGGCTGATAAACTCTTGGTAGATAAGTTTGAGTTCAGGGTCTGAGGTTTTCTGAGAGTTTATGTAGGTTATCACGTCATCTTTTATATTATAAAATAATATAACTCTACGTCTTAATTAAAAATGTAGTCTTTTTATAATATAAGATAATATAAGACTACGTATTATTTAAAAATATAGTCTTTTTATATTATCAGATAATATAAGACTCCATCTTAATTAAAAACGTAGTCTTTTGGACATATTATCAGATAATATAAGACTACGTCTTAATTTAAAATGTAGTCTTTTTATATTATCAGATAATATAAGACTACGTCTTAATTAAAAACAAGTCTTTTTATATTACTAGATAATAAAAGACTACATTTAATTAAAAACGTAGTCTTTTAATATTATCAGATAATATGAGACTATGTCTTAATTAAAAAATATAGTCTTTTTATATTATAAGATAATATAAGACTACGTCTTAATTAAAAACGTAGTCTTTTTATATTATCAGATAATATAAGACTATATTTTTAATAAAAGATGTAGTCTTTTAATTTGTGAAAAATTATGAAAATATAGTCTAAAAATATTAGACTACAATTTTTACAAAAAACGTAGTCTTTTTCCTAAAACCTACCATAGTCTGTTCCACTTTTTATAGTAGTGTCTATTGGTACTTTTTATCCTTATTGCTTTACTATATGAACTATTTAACCTCTTTACCCATGACCGATGTGAGACAATTAGGGGGCCTCAAAGTGCTACTCACCTAGAAACTACAGAGATCGTTGTTCTTCCGTTTGTCTTCTTCTGGAATTTCTGGGATCGAACTCTGGTCCTCAAATCTGATTGCACCAACAACAAATCTAGGGGCTTTTCTAACCTTCCAACTTGATCTAGCACTCTGTCTCTTGTCTTCATGAGGTATGGTTGTGACCTGAGCACACATAGATTAATATACACTACAAGAAAATAGTATAATAGTGACAAAATTTTTCATCACTATTCTGTCTCAAACTGGGTTTAGTGACAGATTAGTGATGGAAATCTTATCGTCACCATTTTTGCCATCACTAAATTTAGTGACGGAAAGAGCGTCCGTCACAAAATAATAGTCATGGATTTGTGATGAAATATTTCGTCACAAATTTATGATGAAATATTCCGTCACAAATTTGAAATATTCATCAAAAATTTATGACGGAACATATTTTTCATCACTAAATTGTGACGGATTAGTGACGAACCATCCGTCACTCATCATTCCGTCACGATTACATCACAAATATTTTGTCACTATTCCATCACAATTTAGTGACAAATTATTGATAAAAAATTTAGTCACTAAAACTTTCGTTACTAGTCCGTCACAAATATTCCGTCACGGTTTAGTGATAGATTGTTGATGGAATGCATGTCACTAATAGCTCCATCACTATGCCATCATAATTTGCTGATGGATTAGTGACGAAAGAATCCATTAATCATCATTATTGTTCCATCACTAATCAATCACTAATATTTTTGTCACTAATCCATCACTATTATTTTTATCAGAAATTCATCACTAATCCATCATTAACCTAATAAAATTTCATCAAAAAAAGGAGCCACCGCCAAGCAGTAGATTCTGGAATCATTTCCGATATATCTAATTAATGCAGTACTGAGTCAGAAAAGTCCATAGTGGAACTTTGAATAAATTCGTTGAAACGGTGAGCCACCACCAACTCCATTAATTAAAACGGGCCAGCCGAGTAGCCGACTTCATTAAAGCCATTATAGACATTTCCACACATGAACCCCTAGTATGAGCACACACTAATCTCAAGTTAGAATCACTCGCTTTCTAAAACAACAAGCTTTGCCGATCTTGGCTTAATTTATCATTTACTAAATTTCTAACCAAGAAATTAAAACCTTCTAACTGATGGGGCTTCATTTGCTTCAAATGCCTTGGATGGATAGAAATTTCAGCTGCTATAAAATCTTCTAAAACTTTAGGTGCAGAGTATTGAAACATTTCATCCCTGATGTTTCGTGATCCGGACAAGTGAGTCCTTGCTGGCCGTGAAGCCTGAAAATACAAAAGAGCAACAGTCAAATTGATGATATGCATTCATGAACATAAGAAGTATAAAATCCTTTATAATCAATGTTTAATAAGCTGACTGATTACTATAACAATTAAGAATAGATAAACAGGAACAATTAAGCAAAACAAGTCTCTTTTATATGCAAGGTCTTCTTGCATAAAACATCAAATCAATTGGCATGTGACATAAAACCTTAGGAACTAGGCAATAGGTAAAAAAAGCAGCATTAGTGCTCAAAAACATATATTGGTGAACACAAGATATGAACAAAAAAAAAAATCAGTTGAGTAAACAAGAAGACATGATATAATAAACAGCAGACTATAGATGGGAAGGTAAATATTGAACATGCTTCCTTTGCTCGAGTATCCAATTGCAATTTATAAACACAAAGTCGAGTTACATACTTGGTGCAATTTATAATGTAAAACAATAAGAGATTCCAAGAAAAGGCACCAAATAAATAATAATGATATCGACTACTGCCACTGACACCTCTCCCTAAACATGGACAAAGATATCAATGATGAGATTATATACTTTTGACATGCCACTTGTTTGTCGGATATCAGTTCTACAAGTTGATACCTGACCTTATGATTCAATAGGTCCATCTAAAACATGAGCTCACATGACTTTGACTCAACCTATCAATTATCACCAGTTAGATCATGGTTCCAAGTTTTCTCCTTTGACCTGATGAACCTTGTAGGACCATCTTCTAAATCACAAGAACGGAGCAGTTTGGATCCATAACCCAAAAACAGCAAAAATTGTTCATGCATGGATCAAAGTGGAGGAAGATCAAATAAGACCTCTTACACCCCTCAGAGGGGAACTATGTACTCATTCCTACAGTTTTTTTCCCTCTGCTTTCATTTTTTACCTTAGCTATCTTGTGTGGAGAAAACTCTAAAGCTTCCATGACATGTCATTTTCTTATCATTTTTGTCTAAGATAAATATCACTTCATTCTTTCTGCATGTATAGTAGTGGACAAATCCAATCAAAATACAATAACATGAGCAAAAAAAATGCAGTCTTTCAGAAATTTCATTGTGACAAACAAGAATAGGATAAAATTTCCATAGAATTGCAACCAAATGATGAGGGGATTGGGATGATTGGGGCAGTCCAATGATTCACAAACCTCTGGTGTAAAGCAATCGCACCATTTCTCCTAGTAAGTGCACGTTTTCTTTTTCTTCTAGACCATGGTGATTTAAGGGTACCTCTGTAGAAATAAGCAGTCATCCACAGATACAATAAAGATCATAAATTGAATGAAAAAGGTGGACAAGCTAAAAAATCTAAAGAACTCATACAGATGAAATTCTATTTATACATTAAAGTTCAGAACCTTCTTAAGGCATTCTAACATAGAAAAGAAAGTTAGGAACAAAATGATACATTTGATAAACCCATAATTGATTATAGACTCCACGAATTCTATGACAACTCTCAGAACATCAGTTTGACATCCCCGCTTTGATGTCTAAGATGAGAATCACCGTTACCAGAAAAATATGGTATACTATGAAACCAACGCTCACATGTTCAGCAAGCCGTATAACACCAAGATGGGATCTGGGAAAGTTTTTGCCAGATTGGACCCACCAAACATGAAGTGAAGCAAAAGCAATCATAATGGTGCTGATGATACTTCCCACAGATCATATTCTCACAAGAAGAATGAAGCAGCTTCTATAGATCTATTGATATCATCACATCCACCAACCGATGTAATCGAAAGAGAGACAAATGAGAAGGCAACCAATGCAATCTACTAGAAAAGATTGTGACCCAGCACCGACACCCGCACACAAAAGTACTCATCAAAATTATCACAGAGAAAGAAGATAAATATTCCCAAAGTCCTAAGTCACTGAATTTAACACAGCCGGTAGCAAGCAGATCAAATAGTTTGAGCAAATAAAGAAAGAAGACAAATGAAAATAAATTAAGCAGTCAAACACCCATTACTCCAACTTCCCTTCTCTTCTCTTCATTAATAGAGACTGAAGAGATCAGTAAATTGATATCTGGAGCTGGAGCTCCAACAAAATCAAAAAACAAAATTAAGGTGATTGGGATGATTGGGGCAGTCCAATGTTTCACAAACCCAATATTAGGAGGATGGCACAAATAGCCTCTGAAACTTTATCACTTGCTTCCTCATTAACCTACAATCATAATGAGATTAGCATATGGCAGATAGGCAAGAGGCACACAGTTTCAGGAACTTACCATACACTAAACAAGTGAGCCAAGTCCACGGATGTTCAATGAGAATAGTAGCACATACAAACAACGAAACCAATAAGCAATTCAACCATTGATGCAGTTACACATTTCTTACATAACCAAACTAGAACACATTAATTCTATAATAGGAATCAACAAGAATAGATTAAGATGCTTGATTATCAGCACATGCATTTTCATTAAAGTTTAGACATCTCCTAGAGCATTTATAAATTTAAGACAAGCAGGAAGAGTCTAAAGAAAAGAGTCTAAGAAAATCATTGAAAAGTTTGAGCTTTTACCACTGGATGAAAAAAGCCAAGAAAGAAATCTGCAGGCTCCTAATTTAATGCCAACAATGCAAAGGAATTCTAATTTATTTCATTTTTAAAGAAATCTTTATACCTAGCACTACTTAATTTGTAATGACCTAAGAGCTGACCCAAATTGGCCAAAAGGAATTCTTAGCACAACCAATGTGAGACTAGAAACACAACCACACGAGTCCTCGCATACTCCCCCTATTTAAGCTCTTGCACCCTTATCAAGTTAAGATGCAGAAGATCCTGATCCATGGAACTCTTGTGCAAAGTCCATATGCTCCATGAAGCGCTTCATCTGCCCTCCATCTGATGTAGACGCTCCGTTTGCGCATTCAACTCAGCAATCTTTCTATCCATCTCTGCTTGCTTCTCTGCAAGCTCCTGTTGCTTCTCTGCAAGCTCCTTAACTTGAGCTGCAACCTGTGATGGATATAAGATTCTACTGCTCTGAAATGAAGCAGGATATAAAGACACTGCTCGTGAACCAAGACCATATACGCCTCTTCTTCTCTCCACCTACAGCCTCAAAGTAAAGAGCATCAATATCAATTGGTAGAGGTTCTAACCCTCATCCAAAGACTGAGATATAGAAGACACCAACTCCTCCATGCGATCCTATAATAAAATAAATTATTTAAGTTAGATTAAGACTTTGCGATTTAAAAATTACAAATACAATAAAAATTAATAGAAATAGTATATAAACATACATTTACTTTTTTGGACTTCGCATCTATAAAAGTTCCATCTTTTTTGGTGTGCACTTTTTTAAATAGCTCCCAACTATTGGGCCGACGTTTTAACTCTTCAGCCTACAATAATAATAAGTTAGTAATTACATGTTTAGATGATTATAAAAAAAAAGACAAGAAATTCCCCACAAGAAAGTTGTCTAAGCTATGAATGTCACTGGAGCACTGCACCCAGCCTCAGTAGCATGTCCTAAAGTGAACTGAGCTGCACGACACGGCCTCCCAAATCCAACGCATGACACATGGATTCTCTTACATAGCTTTCAGACCACATGGCAAGGTCTAATTCATTGCTATCAAATTCCATAGTCCTAACCAACTTGAACTTGGTCAATTTAAGACTGGAGTGCAGTTCATTTACCACTTTCTACCGCATTTGCTAGTTGGCACCACACATTGAAGCACAACAGAGCATTTTTTACATACTTCTAATATATCTGGGGGAGGCTCCTTCCTCGATTTTCCATCAAAAAAAATTGAAGCACAACAGGGAGTAGATGGACCAACCTCAAGGCACTCCAAACAGACACATCTATAATTGGCATACAGAACTCTAACCTAAGTTCAATTAAAGAGAGAGAAGCATTAAAGCTTCAAGCTTCCCTAACTATTAGGCTCCATTAACCAACTCTCGATGGAAGGATTAGTGCTGGTTTGGCACCGCAACAGGGAAGCAATGAAATTCTGGAAAAGTAAGAGTGATACATCATTACAGAAACAAAACTTCAATCACTATAAAGCAACAGATGAGCACTTGGGCTCTGAAACAAGATGCATAACACATCCTCTTATCCAGGCATAAGAACTGATACAACGGTTGCACTCCGAAGTGCAGGACAATAAGGCAAGAGAAGATAGGGACAACACCATGAGGCCTGCATTCCATCCACATGATCCCAACCAGAAGCAGCAGAACAAAGCAGACAGATTCATGTTGAGCAAATCAACAGATTAAAACAAATGCATGACTATTTTCTGCTAACTGAAAATGAGCAAATCAATAGATTAAAACAATTCTCAAGCTTTATTTCATGACCTGCTAATATTACTTCCCATGTAGAACATGTAGAACATGCTAAAATTTTCCCAAGCTCACGTTTCTCCCCCTCTCTAAAGGGGAGGATGACTTCGAATAACTAAAGGAAAAATGGAAGAGCTGATTCATTCTCAAAACAAGGTACGGCCGGCATACATAAAACCAAAAATAGAAGAACAGATTGAAGACTACTTACTCAAGATTTCTGAGACACACTGCTCTGCATCAGCTGGAATCTCTCTTCCTGGGACACTGACCTTCAGAAGGATGGAATACCTGTCAAAGCCCCTTCCCTAGATCCTTCCACTACAATTCAGAAAACTTCTTCATTAGATCAAACCAATACAAAGAGATCAAATCAATGCCGACGATTGGATCAGAGGTAAACCTAGCTTGGGGGATCAGAGAAGAATCTGGGGGGATTAGAGAAGGAGCCTATCGAGGGGGGGGGGGGGATCAGAGGTAAACCTAGCTTGGGGGATCAGAGAAGGAGCCTACCGAGGGGGGGGGGGGATCAGAGGTAAACCTAGCATAGGGGAGAAGGAGCCTGCCAACGGGGGTGGGGATTAGAGGTAAAAAGGAGCCTGCCGACGGGGGGGGGGATCAGAGGTAAACCTAGCATCTAGGGGGAAGACACAGGCGCGGCAGGAGGTAAACCTAGCATCAGAACGCGGGAGGAACCTAGCATCGGCGGGGGGTATCAAACGCTCGCGAGGGGGGGGGGGTTATCAGAGGAGAGGAAACCTATGTCACCCGACTCTGATATTTGTGGGCCGGGAAGTTCTCGGCCCAGGGGTGGAAATGGCTGATAAATGTTTCTCCTACGTTTCCAAATTTATTTATTTATATTTTATTTTTTTCTTTTTATATATTAACATTTAACAACAAACAAAGATTTTTTATTTTTATTTATTCTTTTAAAATTTATTATTTATAATAAAAATAAATAATAATTTTTATTAAATATTTCTTTAAAAATCAGAAAAAAAAAAAAAAAATTAAAATAAAAAAATATATTTTTTTCAAAATTAAAATACGATCTTAAAGCCGTTCATAGGTGTTGAGAATTCCAAGGGATGTCTCTAACACTCCCTTCCTCCAGGCAAGCTACGTGCCCGTGTTTGACGGCCAACGCATCCCCTCTCCGTCCATGCGTAACTTAGCAAATTCCAAAATCCCAATTCCAATGCTTCGTATATCCACTAATTATAATTTCTATGCGTCGTGTAATACTATAATTTTGTTTAACGTTATATAATATGTTAATAAGAGCAAATGCTGTAGTGGTTCAGAAAGATCGCTCAAGACAAAGAAAGACATTGAGACTACCTTCCACCGCTGCTTCATTAATTGTGGGGCCTAGAGGGTACGAGATTAGGTAACAACTCTAAACGGTGATAAAGCTTGCACTGTGTTTGATGGAGAGGCAAGTAGAAAGAAAAAAAAAAAAAAAATAAAATAAAATTAAAATTAAAAAAATATTAGATTGCTAATTTTTTTAAAAAATTAAAGCGATTATGAAAAAATTTAAAAAAATTTATTTTTTTTTATTTTAATATTAATTCTTTTAAAAAAATATTAGACATGCAATTATTTATAATAAAAATTTTATTTATTATAAATTATTAATTTTTTTATTTCACTTTCTTTCTTCTCATTCAAACAAAAAAATATTAAAAGTATAAATTTGGTGACGGAAGGGCAATCCGTCACTAATTTGTTACTAATATAGTGATGGATTGCTCTTCCGTCACTAATTTTGTGACGGATTAGTGGGAAGGGTAATATGTCACTAAATTAGTGATTGATGAAGAAATCTGTCACTAAATTAGTGACGGATTGCTCTTTCATCATTAAATTAGTGACGGATGGGGCAATCCGTCACTAAATTAGTGACGAAAGGCCAATCCGTCACTAAATTAGTGACGGATGGGGCAATCCATCACTAATTTAGTGACGGATTGCTCTTCCATCACTAATTAGTGATGAATTAGTGACGAAAGGGCAATCCATCACTAATTTAGTGATGGATTTCCATCCATCACTAATTTTGATGGATTAGTGACGGAAAATAATTCGTCACTAATTAGTGACGATTGTTTTTCATCACTAATTTATGATGGATTAGTGACGAAAAAGAAATCCATCACTAAGTTAGTGACGGATTGCCTCATCCGTCACAAAATTAGTGATGGATTGTTTTATCCTTCACTAATTTGTGACGGATTAGTGATGAAGAAATATCCGTCACTAATCCGTCACTAATTTAGTGACGGATTGCTCTTCGTCACTAATTTGTTATGGATTAGTGACGGAAGGTCAATCCGTCACTAAATTAGTGATGGATTTTCCATCCATCACTAATTTTGATGGATTAGTGACGGAAAATAATTCGTCACTAATTAGTGACGATTGTTTTTCATCACTAATTTGTGACGGATTAGTGACGAAAAGCAATCCATCATCAAGTTAGTGACGGATTGCTCTTTCGTCACTAATTTGTTATGGATTAGTGATGGAAGGGCAATCCGTCACTAAATTAGTGACGGATGTGATAGTCCGTCACTAATTTAGTGACAGTTTAGTGACGAAAAACTAATCTCACTGATTTTAATTTTTTGTTACTATTTTGTTACTAAACCGTCACAATTTAGTGACGAAAATTTTCATCACTAATTTTTGTCACTATTTTGACATTTTTTAGTGATACTTATTAGAGAGACCTGATCGGAAGATGAGATGTTGCCGGATCATTTCATCGGTTAATATGAAATGAAATGAGAAGAAAAGGAGAAAGGGTCAAAGGAAACTACCTCATATATGCTAAGAGCATGGAGTCTCATACGGCGAAAAAATAGGAGACACCCCAACTGGAACAAATAAGATGAAGCAAAGCAGTGAATTAGATATATAGAAGCTTGTGTGAGCTGCTCGGGAGCTTCTATACAAGACTACAATGCATGCAAGTGTTGTAGCAAAAATTCAATCTTTGGCTTGGAGGCGGTGCACGTCAGGATCTGGATAGCACTCTTCCATTCGGATGGACCTACAAGGTAGTCCTCATGCAGGAATCACAGGGAATGGTTCCTGCAGAAGACCCTCTGACGCTCAAGTCAGTGGACATTTTGAGCAAACAGATAAGAGGAGAAGGCTCTAGCAAAAGGATCTTCCTCCTTGAGATGATTTTTCAGGAGCAATGACCTTTGCTAAAGTTTTCTTTAGGATTAGATTGCTTTCGAGAGCATACCTGGAGTCCTGGGACTTGGTATTTGTATGCTATTGAGGAGGTGAGCCGTTACCTGATTTTTCGAATGCATTTTAAGGAGTTGGATTCTGATAATGTTGGAATCCCAATGGTTACAGGGATCAACAATTGATGAAGCTAACAGACGCTTTATTAGGAATTTGGAATCTCGTTGATCATGGACGAAGTGCTGTATTTGGCTCCTATTTCCATTTTGAAAGTTTATTCCGCAATTCTTGCGATCAGATGGTTCATCCTCTGAGATATCCGACATGGTTTGAAGCAGCAATGATGCTTACGTTGAAGGGATGACGATCAATCCTGATGAGGTACTAAGATAGCTCAGCCCTACCAAGGTTCAAATATAGCTCGGTCCTTCCAAGGCACTTAGATAGCTCGGCACTGCTGAGGTTCAGAGATAGCTCGGCCCTTCCAAGGTACTAAGGTAGCTTGGCACTGCCAAGGTTCGGATATAGCTTGGCCCTTCTAAGGCACCGAGATAGCTCGATACTGCCAAGGTTCAAAGATAGCTCAGCCCTTTCGAGGTACTGAGGTAGCTCAGCCCTACCATCCTGGTATTGGTGTCGAGACAGATGATGGCATCGGTACTAACTCTAGAGTCGATGAGTGACCGACTTCGGAATCGGTGCTAGGGCTGACTATGGGATCGAGTCAGTGCTGAGGCCGACTACAACCGACTTTGAAGTCTAGGGCGATTCTGAAGATGAGGTTGCCTTGGTGGTTGGGGCTGCTTCCGAAGATGAGACCGCCTTAGAGGCTGGGGCCTCCTCAACTTCCATCATTACTCACATGCGGCTTCATCGGCCATATCATATGGCAGTTTATCTTTTTTAAAACATGATAGTTAATGAGTCAGAAATCAAAAGTGGCTCTAGCCTTTTCGCCATATACATAGATGTTGGCACATAGATAATTTTACCCCACATCATATGCCCCCCACTCCCTAGTCTGAATAGTAGGTTCGGACATAGGGAGTAGAGTTTCAGATGGCTTAATTCGATTGGAGAAACTTTTGGCCGTACCGAGAATTGCTGGCCCTACCGAGGTTCAAAAAGAATCTTATCTTGCTTTGCCAGGGTACAAAAATTGTTCCTTGAAGAAATTTTACTTGGTCCTACTGAGGTACAGAGAAAGTTGCTCGGCCATGCCAAGGTACGAAAAAATTTTTTTACTTAGCCTGCCAAGGTTTAGAGAATTTTGCTCGGCCATACCGAGGTACGAAGAAATTTTTACTTGGCCAGCCAAGGTTTGGAGAATGTTGCTTGGCCGTGCCGAGGTATGGAGAAAATTTTTTTTACTTGGCCCTGCCAAGGTTCGGAGAATGTGCTCGACGGTGCCGAGGTATGGAGAAAATTTTTTTTACTTGGCCTTTCCAAGGTTTAGAGCATGTTTCTCGACCGTGCTGAGGTATGAATATTTTTTTTTTTACTTAGCCCTGCCAAGGTTCGGAGAATGTTGCTCGATTGTGCGAGGTATGGATAAATTTTTACTTGGCCCTGCCAAGTTTCAGAGAATGTTGCTTAGCCATGCCGAGGTAAAAAAATATTTTTTTACTTGGCCCTGCCAAGGTTTAGAGAAATTTTTACTTGGCCCAGCCAAGGTACAAAGAAATTTGCTCGGCTCTATGAGGTACGAAGAAAATTACTCGGTCATGCCGAGGTTCAGAGAAATGGACCCATAGGTCAATGATTGAACGAGACCTACCCTTCATCCATAACTCAAGAAAATTATTATTTAATAAAAAATATTTGAATCGAAGAGTAAAGTTTTATTACAATGAGCACAATGGCTCGGTTCTGGCATACTTCACTAGTAATAACTCGGGGTTTAATCAAGTTCTATTTCTTTAGGGTACTGTATCCCTTGAACTTCATTACTCGAAGATGATTCAAGTTTCATATTCTCGAGGCACGGTATCTCTTTGATGTCCTTATTTGAAAAGGTGAGTCCCTTGCATCGAATCCTCTCAAACTGGTTCTCCTTTTCGCTTGGCCATGCATGGGGGGCGTGGTTAATCATTTTAATAGTGCTAGTCGCTAGTAGGTTTGGTGCGTAATTGTCGTTGCAGCCTATCATCCCGAGCAGTTAAAAAAATGGGATGTGGGGATCGTAGCCGCAGCATTGAATTATCGTGAGAGAATACTAGAGGTAAGGAGCAAGCCTAACGGGATCTGGGTAGGCTCCTATCTTCTCCCCTCCGTGGTGCTGGTTCAACTTCTCTATGGCCGAGCTATCATGGGAGGCGGTGGCTTCTAGTGGGTTAGCGGATGGAGCACCAGTAGGACCGAGATGACTGTTCCATCAGGAAGCTACTGAGTGGGTGCAGTGGAAAGAAGGCCCTCAAGAAGCCTCTGCACCAGTTGTAGCAGAGCTTGAACTAGTTGGACCAGCATGACTACTTGGTCATGTGTGATCGGGACTGCTGGCGGTGGAGGAATCTTAGTTGGCAATGGCTGCGAAGGCACTGTATTGTTGGAGGGATTAGGCCTTTGAGAGGTGGTATGATCAGAAGCATCTATGGCCATTGATTGAGGAATATCCTTCTTGTATAGAACCTTATCTCCTTGGTTTTAAGTTTTCAGAGGGACTTGGGGCCCTTCCTCTAGCGCCAATCTGTTGCCAAAAAAATTCATTCTCCAGCTTGGGGGCGGTGCATGGCATGATCCAGGTAACGCTCTTCATCCAGATGGACCTACAAGGAGTCCTCATGCAGGAAACACAAGGGATGGTCCCTGTGAAAGATCCTTTGATGACCAAGTCAGTGAAGATTTTGAGCAAACAGATGAGAGGAGAAGGCTCTAGCAGAAGGATTTTCCTGCTTGAGATGATTTTTAGGAGCAATGACCTTTGCTAGAGTTTTTTTTGGATTAGATTACCTTCAAGAGCATATCTGGGGGGTTCTAGGACTTGGTATTTGTACGTGTCGTGGAGGTGAGCCATTACCTGATTGTCCGGGTGCATTTTAGGGAGTTGGCATCCGATAAGGCTAGAATCCCAACAGTTACAGGTATCGACAGTTGATGAAGCTAACTGATGCTTTATCGAGAATTTGAAACCCTATTGATCATGAATGGAGTGTTATATTTGGCTTTCATTTCCATTTTAGGAAGCTATTCTGCGATTCTTGCGATCAAGATGGTTCATCCTTCGAGATATTCGGTGTAGTTTGAAGCAACAATGGCACTTAACATTGAAGGGATGAAGATCGATCCTGGCATGGTACTAAGATAGCTCGGCCCTGCCGAGGTTCAGATATAGCTCGGTCCTTCCAAGACACTGAGATAGCTCAGCACTACCGAGGTTCAGAGATAGCTCGGCCCTTTCGAGATACTGAGGTAGATCGGCCCTGCCGATGTTCGGAGACCTTCTTTGGTGTTGGCATCGAGATCGATGATGGCATCATTATTAACTCTAAAGTCGATAAGGAGACCGACATCGGAATCAGTGCTAGGTCTGACTATGGGGCCGAGTCGGTGCCGAGGCCAACTAGAACTGACTTTGGAGTCTAGGGCCGAGTCTGGAGATGAGGCCGCCTTGGCGGTTAGGGTTGTTTCCGAAGATGAGACCACTTGGAGCCTGGGGCCACC